>JZKD02S0314609.1:117066-158814 GCA_000966675.3 Picea glauca
TCTTTCGAGCGATAATTTAACCCTTTTTCGGTCTCGACGGACTATCATATGAAAAAGGAACTGAGAGAGTTCTCTTTTAAGTGTTTTTCCAAACTCTATAATCCCGAAAAACCTTTGAGTTTTCTGTCTTTGGACTCGTTAAAGCACACATTGACAGGCTCATATGGGGACAAACCCTTACTTCTTCCGGTTCGTTAAACAAAGGAAGAGGAACTTACCGAAGGTGAGTTATATCGAGCATGTGTTATCCTCCTCGAGCTCGTTAAATCAAAAAGAGGTACTCATCTATCTGGATGGGGGAAAAATTGAAAGGAGCAAGCCAAGCGGTCTCTTGAGAATACCATCTAGCAAATATTAGAGTCGCCCTTGAACACGGCACTTTGTCACTTTGCATATATCATAATTCGCTGAACCTCTGCACTGAACCAATCCCTTTGAGTTTCCTTTCACTCCTTTGGGTCACCTGACGCAAGTCACAGTATCCATTGCACAGTTTGGTCCATGTCATGTTTTGTTGTTGTGCCTTAGTGTTCAAGGGAAGTATCCGCCTCGAGAGTCATCCATCCCAAATATCTTGCCTCAAAAACGGTGCCAGTCCATGTCTGTTTGATCTACCAACTGCATCTCTATGTCTGTTTCGTGTCGTTGATGGGGGATACATCAAGGCCTTCCCTCGACGAGTCTATTCCTATCGACTTCAATACATTATCTGAGAATTAGACTTAGAAACTATTTAGTACTTTGGAACTTGCATGCCTCAATGGTAGGCCTCCTCACGTTCGACAGTAGGTTTACATCATTGACCTTTGATCGAATGATTCCATGAGTGTTCGACTTCAGCTCATCTATTCACATTCAGTGGAATGTACTAAGATACCTTGGGAATCATTGACATTAATGGTGATCTCCCTCGCACTTGTTAACGGTTTACCTCATCGATCGGTAATCAAGTGGTTTCTACCGTGTTTGACGCCAAAACATCTATTCACATGGTTAGAATCGTATCTCATGGGTATTGGTAAGAAGACCCTGGGTGGAGTAATTCACCTTGATATATGTTTCACCCAGGTTGTGAAGGAGTTCTGGACAAAGAACACATACATTGTTACATAGATCCACTTTGTATTGGTCGTGGCTATGTTTTGTCATCTCGTAGATCCACTGTGTATTCTTCATGGCTATGATCAGTCTGAGTCATCACAGTATAGATCCACAGTGTATCTTCGGTGGCTATACCCTTTTCTACCAATACGATTATGGATCCACAGTGTATTTTATGGCGACCATATCTTGCAAATCTTGATCACCCATGCATAGGTATGCCTACCTTGGGTTTTGAAATATGTCATGATATTTGTTGGATGTTGATGTGCAGCTTTTGTCAGGTTCTCCGAGTCCATACCCTTGCTTGAACGTCTGCAAAGTATTTCAGTCATCAGTTCGCATCTTCTGGCTTCATACTTTGGGGGGCATTCTGTTACACATCAAAATTGCTCAGATGGATAAGTGTCGCATTGTCCCTATCAGTCATCGCAAGTGTCGCATCTTCCCTACAACTTTCGCAAGTGTCGCAAGTTGATTATTCGTGTCGCAAACAATGTTCGGACATGATGTCGTGATAACGACACTAAGGAGGCACTTATGACACCTCATATGACTGACTTGAAGGTCAAGAACTGATCCACTGGAATCACAGAACTCTTAACACCTAAAAGAAGCCCTGAAACAGTGGTTTGGAAGGGGAACGCTCCTCTAATACAACTGGAGAAGCGCTGGCGCTCCTCTACCATGATCCAGAAGTGTTATAACGCTCTTCAGCCCTTCTGGAGGAGCGTTGCTCACCTTAAGAGCGTTGGCGCTTTACGAAGGCACATCATGAGTGATATAACGCTCTGATACCCATTTTGGGGGAGCGCTCCCTATTCTGGGTCAATTGTTAGCCCGTTGAGTCGAATGAGGAGGAGAACATTCGAGATTAGAAGGCAGTTGTGCTCGAATTCTTGGTTTCATCAAAGATCCCTGATCCAAGGAGATGGTTCCTAACTGGTTCTAAACATAACTCAAGAGGTTAAGCCTTTCCCAACCTATATAAACAAGCTCTATGATGGTGGAAAGGGGGAAGAACTGAACATATGAAACTTATGATCTTGGAGGAAACTGACAGCCAGCCAAAGGAGAGTGATCAATGAAGCTGCTTTTATCCAGGTTGTGGATCTTTTAGGCAAGGGTTGGATGAAGAGGACTTGATGAAGTTGTCGCATTCGCATCTATGATTATAAGTACTGTTGTCGTCATTCTCATTAATATGACATGCTTGGCTTGTTTCTTTCTAGTTTGTGTCTGATACTACATGAACTTATCATTTATTGATAGATCTATTTTCAAGCTAATGTCAATAGAGTAGGAAGTGGTCGTATCTTGTTTTGTCCACAGACCTCAGCGAGGAGCTAAAGGATTGGAGCGCAACTCGGAGCATGCAGGGACAAACGTCGATTAAAAGGTACTTTTGTTATTCTCTTTTCTCATGCATTAGGCTTAGATAGATTTGAAAGGAAGTCAGTGTCCATGTTAAGCATTTTTCTGTCTAGGGTTAAGGTCAAGCTCTAGAGGTCGATCTACTTGTCCGCAGGCAGATTTTCCTACAACACTTGGTCAAGTTAGAGAAAGAGACAAGTGAGCCAACATAAAGAAAAATTTTGTTTTGAACTGTATGCAAGTCAAATGGGAAGTGTTAAAAAGTTCTCATTGACAGTAGAAGTATAGATAATTTGGTTTCCACATAGATGGTAAATAAATTGGGATTGAAGAGGATGGCACATATCAATCCCTATAAAGTGTCCTGGTTGTAGAAAGGACATTATCTCTTGGTGATTGAGCATTGTAAGGTGGAATTTCAAATTGGTACTTACAATGATGAGGTGTTATGTGATTTAATTCCCATGGATGTCTGCCATATTCTGTTAGGAAGGCCATGAAAGTATGATAGGAAAGTCATTCATGAAGGAAAGCGAAACACTTATTCCCTAGAGAAAGATGGACATAAGCATGTGTTGCTTCCCTTGAAGGATGAATCAACCAAATAAGAACATGGACCTAGTGTTTTGTTGATGAGTGGGAAAGAGATATTGCAAGAAGTTAAGAAGAAAGAGGAGGTATATTTTTCTCTTGTTGGTAAGCTAAAGGTAATACTCACTACTACAAATTTGGATTATTTTCCTACTGAAGTTAAATGTATGCTTAATGAATTTATTGATATCGTAGTAGAAGAATTACCAAATTCTTTGCCTCCTGTGAGAAGTATTAGTCACCATATTGATTTGATACCTAGATCAAGTTTTCCTAACAAAGAAACATATAGGCTGACCCCTCAAGATAATGAAGAGATAAAGAAGAAGGTACAAGAGATGTTAGACAAAGTTTTAGTGAAGGAGAGTTTGAGTCCATGTGTTGTACCAACAATGCTCAGCTCAAAGAAGGATCGTGGATGGCGCATGTGCACTAGTTCCAAGGCCATTAACAAATTACCATAAGGTACATATTTCCATTACCCAGAATAGATGATTTGATGGATTTCTTAAGTGGGGCAAAGTATTTTACAAAAATTGATTTAAAAAGTGGGTACCATCAAATTAGGATAAGAGAAGGGGATGAATGGAAGATTCATTTTAAGACTAATATTGGACTCTATGGATGGTTGGTGATGCCTTTTGGGCTCACAAATGCTCCTAGTACATTTATGACATTGATGAATGAAGTCTTAAAAGAATTTATTGGAAAATTTGTGATAGTCTATCTAAATGAAATTCTAATCTACAACTAGACAAAGGAGGAACATTTAAGACATCATAAGATGGTTTTGAGTACCCTGCAAAAGGAAACAATGTTGATAAATTTGAAGAAATGAAGATTTATGAAAAGGGAGCTGATATATTTGGGGTTTGTAGTATCGGAAGAAGGTTTGAAGATGGACCCATAAAAGGTTCAAACAATTGTGAATTGTCCAACGCCAAGAAATACATTTGAAGTAGTTTCCATGGACTTGCATGTTTTTATAGAAAATTCATTAGATATTTTAGTCATATATGTGCACATATTGTAGAAACTGTCAAAGAAAGAAAACAACCATTTAAGTGGATAGAAGAAGTTATTAGAAATTTTAAATTATTGAAGATTTTTTTTATTGAGAAGCCTATATTAGCTTAGCCAAGTTTTGATATATTCTTTCAAGTTGAGACGGATGCTAGTGGGACTGCAATAGGAGTTATGTTGAGTAAGGAGCAAAGACCTATTGCATATTTTAGTGAGAAATTAAATGAATAAAAACAAAAATACTCCTCTTATGAAAAGGAATTTTATGCAATTGTTCAAGCACTTAAGAAGTGGAGGAATTACTGCATGCCCAAGGAATTTGTCCTATACACTTGATCCAGATTTTATGAGCAAAATGAAATGAGTACAGATTATTACCAGATTCTTAACACAGAATAACAGAGATACAGTAAAACTAGTTTTCTATTCAATAAGGAAATGATCTGAAACTGTACAATGCAGCGGAAAACAAGCTTGCTGGAATGGTGGTGGCTTATCTCTGAGAAGAGATGCAACGACTGCTCTCATTCGCAAGAAGAACATTACAATGAGGCTCTCAAGGATTTTTTACAATAAACAGGAGTTTCAAAAACCCTAAACATCCAAAAACCTAACCCTAGGAGATGAAGTGCCAAAAGTCATGTGGGCCCCGTTTGGTTAAGTCAGTACATCAACTTCCCGAGGTCGTAACTTTTTCATACGATCTTCATTTTAGGCGTATGATAGCCCATTGGTAAGATATATACGAGGAATAAAACAATTGCACATGATGAAATTATGTGACCGCAACATACCCCAAAAAACATCGTTTAGGGCCTCAAAACGGCTCCAAACGTTTAGGACCCGAAAAACTGCTAAAAATAGTAAATTATCAAAATTGCTAGAAAGATGTTTTGAGCCAATTGGAAAATGTTGGTGGCCACCAATATCCACCTGGTCAATCCTCCCTCCTTAGGAAGCAATGGTCTCCATTGCATTGAGTTCCCCCATCAGATGAGGAAATTTCTGTTGAATTTGGCCCTGAGTGAGCCACTTGCCTTGGTGCAGGAGCTGCCCTTCTTTGACGACTCGATAAAGTTGGATCCTTTGTTGTCAAGTTCCCTTGATCTATGTGTCCAAAATATGATCACTGGATTCCTATTGTATGCAGTCGGGGTTAATATCTGTTGGCATCATTTTTTCTGCTACGTCTGAGGTGTCCAATAATGGTGGGAAATAAGGCCGAAGGAGGTCCACGTTGAACACTGGGTGCAGGCCAAGGAAAGGAGGAATGTTGAGCTCAAAATCATTATCCCCCACATCCTTGGTGATGGTGTACAACCCATAATGGAGTGGGAAAAGCTTCTGATGGGGTCCTGTAAGGCATTCTTTCTACAAGTGCAACCAAACTTTGTCTCCCACCTAAAAATTATGTGGCACCCGATGTTGATCATGGCGCTGCTTGTACTTGTCATTGGACTTCTGTAGGATATCCTGAAATTGTTGGCGGATGTGATGGATCCTCTCAATGAACTGGGTGACTTTGTCGGCCTCAGTTAGAGTAGAAGAGGAGTCAGTCGAGGTGACTGCAAGGGGAAGTGAAACATCTATGGGACCCAATGGTTGGAATCCCAACCCCACCTGAAAGGGGTTGTGGTTGGTTGAGATATGCAGGGCTCAGTTGTATCTATGTTGGACATAAGGAAGACTCTCATCCCATGTGCGAGGGTGCTTGGAATTATACATGCGTAGGATATGCACTATCATTTGATTTATGACCTCGGTTTGGCCATCAGTCTGGGGGTGGAAGGCCGTGGATTTGGTGAGCTTGGTGTCCAACAGTGACAAAAGGCTTGACCAGAATGTGTTGATAACTCAACTATCCCGATCTGAGACAATGGTTTGTGGGATTCCAAAATGTACCCAGACTCGTTCAAAGAAGAGCTTGGCAGTGGATTCTGCTGTGATGCTCTTCTTGCAGGCAACCAAAATCTCCATCTTAGAAAAGCGATCAACAACCACAAAAACACAGTCATTTCCCTGCTTGGTGGATGGGAGGCCTGACATGTAATCCATTAAGATAGATTCCCATGGCCTGTCAGGAGTAGGAAGAGGGGTGTACAGGACCTATTTCTTTGTGATTGGTTTGGCAATAGAACAGGCAGTGCAAGACCTGATATACTTGCTAACCTCCTGTCGAAGTTTCATCCAGTAGAAATGTTTTTGTAGCATTTCCATTGTCTTTTCAATGCCGAAGTGTCCTGCCACCCGACTGTAGTGGGATTCCCAGATCATCTTCACTCGCTCGCTTTATGGAACACATATATGGCCCATACGACACAACAACCCATCCTAAAGATGGAAATTATCGACAAGTGACTTTGCACCCAACATTTGGTAGGTGGTGGCGAAGTCCGGGTCTGTCTCATAAAGTTGGGGCCATCCAGAGGTCTCATGGCCACAAGAGTCTAGCATTGTGGTGAGTGCCGCGACTAGTGGTCTGCTGAGGAAATCAATGACGCAGTTGGTGCTTCCTGTTTTATACTTGATGTTGAGGTGGAATTGTTGTAAGTATGTGGACCACTTTTGATGGTGGTCATTCTGCAATTTTCCTTGTGTCTGCATGAACTGTAGTGGCTTATGATCAGTGTGTATGACTATCTCCCTCCCAAGAATGTAATGTCTCCACTGGCGGTAGGCTTGCACAATGGATTACATTTCTTTGTCATAAGTAGGGTACTTAGGGACAACATCTGATAGTGTCTCACTATGATAGGCCATGGGGTGGCCATGCTGTGTGAGAACGACACCCACAACATAGTCTGAAGCATCAGTCTCAATCTCAAAGGGATGCTGCAGGTCTGGCAGTGAATGTACTGGGGCTGAGCACAAGCACTACTTTAAATCATTGAACACTTGTTGTTGGGGCCATCCCCACACAAATTTTTCCTTACCACCACCCCTGGTTATTTGGCTGAGGGCCCATGCAATATGGGAGAATCCCAACACAAAATTGCGATAGAAATTGGCAAGGCCCAAGAAGATCCAAAGCTCAGTGAGTGTGGTTGGGCCTGGCCAATCACGGATGACTTGGATCTTGGTTGGATCCACATGTACGCCATGTTGATCAATGATGTAGCCTACGTAATGGACCCTGTCCATGCCGAAGGAGAATTTTTCCAAGTTGGCGTATAGCTTGTTCTGCCCCAGGGTGTGCAAAACCTGCTGAATATGCTGCAAGTGTTCGGCCCAAGTCTTGCTGTAAATGAGAATTTCATCCAGATACACCACTACAAAAGTATTGGTGAATGGTCGTAGGATATTTTCCATCATCCTCATGAAAGTGGCTGGTGCATTTGTCAGACCAAAGGGCATGACCAACCATTCAAAAAGGCCTTCCTTTGAATTGACGGTGGTCTTCCATACATCTGTCTGTTCTATTGGGACCTGGTGGTAGCCAGACTTCAGATCAATCTTACTAAAGTATTTACCCCCATGATTTGATCAAGGAGGTCGTCGATTCGGGGAATCGGGTACCAGTTTCTAACTATGATTTTATTCAGAGCCCGGTAATCAATGCAAAGTCGCCAGGTTCCATCTTTCTTCTATACCAACATGATTGGGCTCCCGTAAGGTGATGATATATTATGGATGTGCCCCTTGTGGAGAGATTCTTGGATCTATCACTTGATCTCCTCATTCGCTAACAAAGAGCGGTGATAGACTGGTCCATTGGGAAGAGGTATGTCGGGGGTCAAATCGATGGGGTGCTTGACCTGGAAATGCAAAGGTACCCCGATAGGTGAGGAGAATATATCTAAGTATTCTTCCATGACCTTATCTACTTTCTTCTACTATGTGGAGAGGTCAGCCGCAGAGACCCTGGATGTGGTTGTGATATTTCTCTCATTCTGAGAGCGAATCACAAAGAAGACAAACTTCCCCATTTGAGAGATGACTTACCTGCATTGCTTAGCAGAGATGAAGGAAATAACACTAGGTGGGCCAACCTCGGGTATCTTGTACAATTTATTGTTCAAAGTAATAATAACACTACGAGTTCTAGACTCATATACAACATGACGTTTCCATAAATAAGGTTGGCCCAAAAGAACATCACAAACTTCGAGAGGAGCAACATCACACAATATCTCATCCTTGAAGGGCTTGATTCCGTATGACAGTCGGCACTGTTGGCTGACGCGGAGATCGCTTCCTTGACGGAGCCATCCAATGGTGTAGGGTTGTGGGTACGGTGTTGTCGGCAGGGCCAACCACTTGACAAACTATATTGAGATGAGGTTCTTCTGGCTACCACTATCAATGATGAAGTGTAGCGGGGTGCCTTTTACCCACATCTGTGAATGGAAGAGGCGCTCTCCTTCTTCTGGCTCGTCTGGTTCACCATGCTGGATCTTGGTGGTAGCAGTGGTGGCACTGGTTTCTACATCAATGATCCGTCTTCCCCTTTCTGGATCTGATTCAGAGTCAGAACCCACATCTGATTCAGAGGCTTTCACTTCGACCACCAGTGACTGCTTTGAGTGACAGTCAGCAGTGTTATGCCAAGGGCTCTTATGGAAGTCGCACCACTTCCTGGTATCTTTCTTTGTCTTTCCAGTGTCCTTCTTTTCTTGTGGCTTGGACTGGTTGTCCTGATACTATCCATCTTTTCTCTGTCCTTTTTTCTATGGGTTGGGGCTGCCCTTTCCTGTCTTTTGTTGTGAGGGGTTCCCCGGCCCAAATTGTCGCATATTTTGTTTGAGCTTCTGCTCGATTTTGACGACATATTGGTAGGTCGCGCCCAAGGATGAGATGTCTAGAAATTCCATTTCAGTCTGGATATATCTATGCAGAGCACCGTAATACTTGAGCACCATATGTCACTTTGAATCTTTGATACCCAGCTTGGTGCGCAAGGTATGGAAGATATTTGTGAAATCTAGCACTGCTTGGTCTCTTTCTTTCCACAATGTGGTCCATTTGGTATATAAGTCGTCATAACTTCCTACAAGGTAGTATTGTTCCTTAATAACATCCTTGAAGGATTCCCAGGTGGTCGTGACTGTAAATAATGAGGGTTCCTCTATTTCCTTTTGCTCACAAAAATTTTCCCACCAATCTTTGACATGGGGAACGACTTTGAGGAGCGCAAAAGTAATATTTTCTCTATTTGAAAAGTTATGGACAGAAAAATACCCTTCTATTATATTCAAACATGTGTCTACAGCATATTCATCTATATGACCTTCAAATAGAGGAATATCAAAGTTTATTTGTACCTTGAAGGGGGCGGTGCCTCCGCTTGAAGAAGATGCATCGCCTATTGGTAGTCGCCGAAGGATTTGTGTGAAATTATCCATCATCTTATTCCTCTGTTGTGTGAGGGATTATTCAATCAACAGTTTGAAAGGATCTCTTGTCCCATCATATTTCTTTTCTCCTTCTGTGAGAGGTCACCTGGGTGTGCGAGAGATTTTGTCCTCAAGAGAAACAAGATCGAGACCCAAATCTTTGTACTCTGACCTCGTTGGGGACATGCATTAAGATGACAAGGAGAGGACCGCTCTGATACCATTGATCAGGATTTTATGAGAAGAATGAAATGAGTACATATTATTACCATATGCTCAACACAAAATAACAGATATACAGTAAAACTAGTTTTCTATTCAATAAGGAAATGAGTTGAAACTATAAAATGCAGCGGAAAACAAGCTTGTTAGAATGGTGGTGGCTTATCTCTGAGAAGAGATGTAATGGTTTCTCTCATTTGCAAGAAGAACATTACAATGAGGCTCTCAAGGAATTTTTACAATAAACAGGAGTTTCAAAAACCCTAAACATCCAAAAACCTAACCCTAGGAGATGAAGCGCCAAAAGTCATGTGGGCCCCGTTTGGGTAAGTCAGTACATCAACTTCCCGGGGTCATCACGTTTTCATACGATCTCCGTTTTAGGTGTATGATATACCATTGGAAAGATCTATCCGAGGACTACAATAGTTGCACAAAATTTCATGAAATTTTGTGACCGCAACATACCCCAAAAAACGTCGTTTAGGGCCTCAAAACGGCTCTGGAAGTTCAGGACCCGAAAAACTGCTAAAAATAGTAAATTATCAACATTGCTAGAAAGTTGTTTTGAGCCAGCTGGAAAAGGTGGGTGGCCACCGATATCCACCTATATCAACACTAACAATCATGCATTACAGTTTAGAAGTATTCAACCAAATATGAATCAAAGACATGCCAAGTGGGTTGAATTTATGCATAATTTTACTTTGTGATTAAACACATAAGTTGTAAGACTAATAAAATTGTTGATGTATTAAGTAGAATTAATTTTCATTTGCAATAACTTCAAGTCAAGACTTTAGGTTTTGATGGTTTAAAATAAATGTATAAGGATGATGCAGATTTCAAGGATTCTTATGCATCTTGTGAAAACCCTATTGCCAACAATAGAAGCCATTGGTTGGACTATATGTTACAGGAAGGGTTGTTGTTCAATAACAATAAACTATGCATACCTAAGTGTTCAATGAGGGAGAATTTGATTAAATAAAAGCACAGTGGAGGATTTCCAGGACATTTTGGTCAAGATAAAACTTTTGCATGGGTAAATAATTTCTATTATTGGCCAAGTATGCAGAATCAGGTGCAGAAATTTGTGGAAAAGTGCATAATTTGTCAGCATGCTAAGGGAAGGAGTCAAAACACAGGACTCTATCAACCACTACCTATTCCAAACAGACGATGGGATTTGATCAACATGGATTTTGTACTGGGATTACCAAAGAAACAAATAGGGAATGACTCTATCTATGTTTTGGTAGATAAATTTTCAAAAATGGTTCATTTTATTGCTTGTAGGAAGACTAGTGATGCAATTAATATTGTCAATATATATTTTTTCAAAAATAGTGAGACTGCATGGTTTACCCATAATAATTGTTTCAAATCATGATACAAAATTTATAGGTCATTTTTGGAGAACCCTGTGGAAGAAACCTAGTACCAATATTAGTTTTAGCTCACCCTATCACCCACAGAATGATGGGAAAACATAGGTAGTGAACAAAAGTATGGGAAATGTTTTGAGGAACCATGTGAATGAGAACACTAAGAAATGGGACCAGATGTTTTCTCAAGATAAATTTGCATATAATGAATCACCAAATAGAAGAAAAAGAATGATTCCTTTCCATATTATTTATGGAGTGCATCCAAGAGGAGTATATGGGCTAAGGAATTTTGGAAAATAAGAATTAACAAGTGTCGATGGTGAGGATTTTGCAACAAACATGTAGGAGATGAAAGAAAGTGTCAATCAAAGGTTGCAGGAGAGAAGTGGTAAATATAAATAGAGGGAAGACATGAAAAGGAGACAAGTGGATTTTTAGGTTGGTGATTTGGTCATGGCATACTTGAGAAAAGATAGGTTTCCAGCGGGGACTTACAACAAATTAAAGATGAAAAATATTGGACCTTGCAGAATATTAAAGAAATTTTCTACTAATGCTTACAAGATTGAACTTCCAACTGATATTGGAATTTCTCCAATATTCAATATGGAAGATTTGTATCCCTTCAAGGAAACATAAGACGTTTCTATAATGAACCTGTAAGTGATGAAGATCATACCATTGGATGGAAAGAACAATTACCTAAGGAAATTCATAAAGATATTGAAGTAGTATTGGATAAGAAAGTGGCAAGAAGGACTAGAGGTAAAGATTACTTCCAAAATTTGATTAATTGAAAGAATCAACCATAGGAAGATGCTACTTTCCAAGTATGTTATAAATGTTGAATATCTCATGAACAATTATTTTCTTCCCCGAGAGTGTGATGTAGGAGCATCTGCCAAGAGAAATTTTGAAATTGTCCCAAGTGATTAGAAAACATTTACCAAGGGAGTTGGTTCCCTAATTTTTATTTAGATGTAATAGCTAGATATTTCTAGAAGATATCTTAGAACATATCTTCTATCGAGAAAGTTTATCTTATTATTGATTTTGTTGTTGATATATAGGAATAATGTATATATTTCGGTCTTGTTGAGATAGCTCTGGAATTTGTTAGTTTGAGAGTTACCCGAGAGCTCTAAGTTTTATTTGATTATTGTTGTAATTAAAAAAAGGTAAGAAAGTGTGCAGAGTGTGAGACCAAGTGTGTTGCAGAAGTTTGAAAGACCATGAAGGAACAAAGCATCAATGTGAAATTTATTCCTTCGATCATTGAAATAAAGATTGTGTTCATGAATATATGTTTTTATGCGTGTGATGGTTAAATTATGTGTATTAATTGAGAGTACAGAGTGTAGGTGATCATGATTGAAGGTGATCATTATTGCAGAGATTGAATGCGATATTAGAGTCCAACTGTGCGAAATATATGAGTTATGAAGGTTCAGAAATTGACGGTTGAAATCAGATTCTGAAGAAGAGTTATCGGACCTGAAAGGAGAAGATTGTATGTGTTCATATCTTGATATTGGAACCTTTCTACCTCCTATCTAATTCCCATTCCAACATATCAACCCTGAGAGAAAGATCTGGTCATCCATCAGACTATATTTTCAAGGAATATCCACCATTGATCAATCGTCATTTGGAGTTTGTCACCCAACCTGACTCTGACTCCAACCATAGTATTCCAACAACAAATATGAGTCGTCCATCAGAGAGATCTAGGGAATAATCTATACCATCCATCGAAGAGATCTAGGGAATAATCTATACTGTCCATCAGAGAATTTGTTTCAAAGTCTAATCCAATAGTTCATTGTAAAGGTATCGAATAAGATTATTGAGGAATATTCCCTTGTAGCTTTGTTTTGCATGCAATTAATATTTGTCAGTCCATTCAAGAAGGATCAATGATCATGATTAAAATTTGTTTGGAGTACGAAGGAGACTATTCAGAATACTAATTCTGACTATTCAAAATTGCACTCTGAATCCAATATTCCAAAATGAGACCTGGATTGTCCGTTCAGTGACGATTGACAACTAGGGAGAATTTCTCCTTGGTAATCTAATCATGGGTTAAAACTAAAAAAATTTGTAAAGGAAATAAACCTGTGGTTCCAACATTTGGTCACGTGGAAGAAAAAGGGCTTAGCTCCCAACTGAACCTACTAATTTATCTAGAGAATTTGTATGAGGAGAGTGTTGGAGTGCAAGAGATTAGACACAAAGATTCGATTTGAGGCCATGAAATGAAATTCTCCAACAAAGATCCATTTATAGACTCTTTTTTGTAGGTATTGTAGCCGAGAATATATCATATATTTCATATTCTGATATATATATATATATATATATATATATATATATATATATATAATGGTGAGGTGGTTATAGAATATTTTAAAATACACTAGAATCTACTAGTTATAACCCACTTGTATAAAATAGGGTTTATGATTTTAGAGAAATGCACCAAGGGTCTATGGGATAGGTGAAAAGAGTTCATGTGATGACTCCTTGAAGACTTTTTTATACTCAGACACATTATATAACTTTGCATACTTATAATTCTATGGTTTCATGTCCTCTGTTGATCTATCTTCTACTCATTATAACTTTGTTCTAATACTTAGGTAAAACAGGACCACAACAACATCTATGCTAGAAAAAGTAACCCTAAAATAAGAATACATATTTCCAAAATTGTAACATCCCCACTATAATCCCCAGTTTAATTAATGCTTATGTAGATATAATATGTGGCTATGGCCAAGCGATGTAATATGCAAATTGTATTTCAATGTTTTAATAATAAAATGTGATATCAACTGCTAAGGAGACATGGATAAGAGATGGGGTCTGAATTAATCCACAAGAGAGGGAGGCTCAAGGATAATGACCAAGAGGGGTCCAAGGGAGAATTACCCATGTATGTTAATTCCACCCATTTTCCTAAAATTGTTATTTGTATATAAACCTTCTAATTTCTGATTGAGTGTTCCCAATTTCAATCATTGAATACATGTAAGAGGGTGGGTGTGAGTGGTCACATCCAAAATTTATCGGTCACATGGGGGTTGAGTACAATCATATTGGGGAAGAGTGTGAGTCAATAAAGGCTATCCAAAGAGAGGAAATTCATATGGGTTGGGACAACAATTTTACACATTGATTTTTTATGCACGAGGAGGAAGTAGAGAGAAATAAAGAGAGATTGGAGATGGTGCAACCATGGAGGGAGAATTTTAGAGCATGTTGGAGTGGATATGGAAACTGAAGAGTCCAGTTGTCAGGCCCGAAGAGTGAAATCTCGGGTGAGTTGCACTGTAACAATAAGTGTTTGTTGTTGGTTTGTTGGTAGTTTTCGTTGAAGCAAGTTCCCTTGGGTTCCCAGCTGAGAGATTCCTGGTTACTAGTGCTAGAGAGACCTTGATAAATGAATGGGACACCTGAGGGAATAATATCAGTGAATGGGTATATTCCTTGGGTTGGCGGGTCAAGAGGAAGAGAGCTGGTGGAAAATTGAGACAACTATAGGAATATATTAGTGGGTTATGAGTTTTATGAATTGTAAGTGGACTGTGAGAAACCACCTTTTTTTGTGGATTACTAGCCTCATCTCGGGGTTGAATTGTTGTTGATATTTGGAAAAACAATTCTATGGTTGGGTGGAAATTCCATCCCAAGCAATTGGTTTCACAACTATTGTGAAAAGACAAGTGTTTGATGTGTTTTTGTCTTGTATTTATGAGTTAAATTGTTGTGCATGAACTCTATGTATGAGTTTGATTACATGCTTATTTGTAATGAATTTTATTATTTTCATTTCATGATCATTTTAGCATGTTTTAGATGCATCTAAATAATGGTAACAATTAGAAATTAAATCTAGTTGTAAATTGTAGTTGTAAGCTACGGGAAATTAGTTAGCTATATATGAATTTATTTAGTTAGCAAATATTTATTTTTTATGAGTTTTATACACCGTAATGTACCTCGGTGGGGGATAGTGGATGCTACATTATGGTATCAAAGCCCTTAGGTTCAAACACTGGGCTTGTATGGGCCAAGATGAATGTGAACTGGTCAAATTCATTGTTGCAGATTTTGTTTGTGACATATTTACGGAAAAACAAAGAATTTAGAGAGAAATCCCCAAATCCTTGGGAAAAATACAAGTTTGAATGACTCTGGATGGTTTAAGAAGGTTAATGGAGTAGAGAGGTAAAGTTGTAGAGACAGATTCGACTTGGAATGGTCAAAATTCTAATTTTAGGGTTGTTTGTAGAGTTGAAGGCAGTTTGGAAAATCGATGGTCCAGATCTCTTTTGATCTCAAGATCGACGACTGAGATTCGTCATGATAAATTTAAAAAAAATACATAAGGTATTGGTCATTTAAAAGGTTGAGTAAATCTAGAACCATGATTAATTTTCAATTTTTGGGGAAATGAATCTGATCGAAGATATGTATTCATCTTGGCATTTTTGAAAGGTAGATCCAATCAACAGCTAGGATTCATTTCAGGGGTTTTTGAAATGGATTATATTGATGCCTTAGATTCATCAGGGTTTTGGTAAAAAATTGCAAAGTGTGGAAATTTCCAAGAGAAATCACTGATGACCAATGGTCGGGTTGACTAAAATGGGAAAGATTTTTGTTCGTCCAGAAGACATCTCTAATCATTGATGGTCGATGGTCGGCATCGACTGTATCTAGTGAAGTATTTTCAATTTCTAACAAAATTTGTTGATGGTCGATGGACCAGTGGTCAAGCATCGGACGAATTGGGAAAAGTGTTTTGAATCAAGCAAAAAAAATTCGTTGATGGTCGATGAGTTGGTGGTCGGACGTCGGTCGAATTCGACAAAGTGTTTTGAATCAAGTAACAAAATTCGTCGATGGTCGATGGGCCAGTGGTTGGGCATTGACCGAATTCGGTGAAGTGTTTCTAATCAAGAAACAAAATTCATCGATGGCTGATGAGCCAATGGTTGGGTGTCGACCGAATTGGCAAAGTGTTCAAGTAGTCCAAGAGAATCGATTGATGGTCGATGGAAGAAAGAGGATGATGACATCATCATCTGCGTGTCATGCCATGTCAACATCCACGTGTCATGCGACATCACCCAATTTGACACCTCAATATGATGTGTCATTCCATGTCAACATCCACATGTCATTCCACGTTAGCAATTGCCATGCTAGCCAACGAAAGTGGTTGATAGTCGATGGTCAGGTCGACCGATTTGGGGAAGTTTTTTCGAAATTCATTAACGATCGTCGATGGGTTGATGGTTGGGCATCAGATGAATTAGTGAGGATTTTCATTCAACAACGAATATCATCGACGAACAATGATCAAATCGACTGATTTAAAGTTGTGTACAAATAAGTTGTCGGGGGAATGGGAAGATGGTCGATGGTCATGTCAGCGGATCAGGGAAAGTGTGGTGCATTCCCAAGGAATAAGGTTGGTAATAGATGGTCGATGCAACATATATCAATGACATATATTTCACATGATTTGAGATCAACGATTCATATCAAAGGGTTGTTACAATAGTAAAACAGTTAGTTTTATGCGATTTTTTGTGGTTTTTGAAGGTCATTAACTTGTGGGGAATTTTTTAGACCCTAAAAAAAAATTATATCCAATAAAAAACCATGAGAATAGAGTGTACACAGGTTCACTCTATCTCTACATCTCAAATAAATTAACTCAGAGATATTTATCCAATGAGCGTAACGGTTCACAAAACAGAGCTCGTATGAGAAAGTTATAGCCAAAATAGTAAGGGTAACATTTTGGCACCAGATTTACTTTCGGAGGCCATAACTCCATGATCAGAAGTCCGTTTGGGGCATAGGCGTAGTCGATGAAAATATTATGGCCCATATAATCCAATGGTGAAGTTAGATCTTGGTTATGGGTACCTAAAAATGTGTAGGAAGATAAATAAGACACATGTAGCATGTAGGGATAAATTGGGCAAAACAACCTAAAATTCTTCGGGCCATAACTTTCATCTTGAAGCTCATATTTGAGCAAGAGAATATTCGATGGAAAGGTATTGAGGAGTATAATAAATTTTTCAAACTGTAATTTTGAATTGGGAAACATATTTTCTCATAAATTAATAAACATATTTTTGTAGCAGTAAAAGAGTGGAAATTGCAACATGTAAATGTTATAACTTTTCACTCAGAACTCAGATTGAGGCATGAGTATAGTCATTGGAAAGTTGTTTTAGAGAGGAATGCATTTAAGGAATCAAAAATTTTATTTGGTTCATTATTTACTCCATAAATTTATGAATAAATAACATGTAATCTAATGGATGGAATGTTTTGTGTTATGCGTGTTTCTAACAGTAATTATTGCATGCACATTTCTTGTAGAATTAGAGATATAGGAAAGAAACTTTGGTTATTATATGAGTAATGGAGTTATGGAAGATTCTAATGGATATTACAGTCATGAGGAAGATATCAGAGGTCTGCATGTTAGCATGGGGAATTTTGAGACATAGTCAAATGGAAGAAGAGAAAGGCAAGAGCCTGTCACTATGAGAAGACTAGATAGAAAAGTGCAGAGCTATAGAGATGATAATGAAAGGATAATGAAGGCTTAGGAAGAGATAATTCAAAGCTTAAATATGTTTCATAAGAAAGTTAAAAAGGATTCTGGCACCAAGAAAGTAACTAGTGCTAAACAAGTCTCAGTATCAATATCCCATAGAAAAATGTATGATCATGGAAATGATAGGAAATCAAGAAGCATGAGTAGGCGCCATCATTGTCCAAGGAAATACACTAGAAGAACTTGTGCAAGTTCATGGAAAGGGCACATCCCAAGTGTGTCTCCTATCAGGAGGAAACCCATAATATCTAAGATAGGCATCCTGCAAGGTGAACTCTAAGAGATAAATCCATTGAATTTCAATGGTGAGCACAGGAAAGGAGAAGAGGTCGAGGCCTAGATGTTTGAAATGAAGAAATATTTCCAGTTGCATGATTAAACCTCCTGGGTAGAAGCTAGAATTTCCACTTACCACTTGCAAGGAAAGGTATCCATGTGGTGGGATTAGCTTAAACAAGACAAGAACCTTGATGAGAAGAGAATCTCATGGAGGCAGTTCAATGGATATTTCCAAGAGAAATATTTGTTCGAACATTATTATGAAAGGAAGATGAAATATTTATTTGAACTCAAGTTGGGAACCATGACAATGGACGAATATGAAAAGAGGTTATTTGAATAGTTGAAGTATGTTGACTTCATCAAGAATGAGAAGGTCAAAATCCAAAGGTTTCTAAGTGGGTTACTCTCTTTCTATAGTAACTGTTATCCCATGACCTAGGGATAACTAAGGAGATTATGTCTTGAGGCCCACAGGTCCTACACATGGAGTATCGAGAGCCATATTGACTTGAGCATGGCCCTGGAGGGCCCATCCTTTCATTCTTCAACGCCTCCACTTTGTAAGAAACAACAAAATCCATCACCTCAGCCTGGTCCTGCAACAAAGATGGATCTTGATCCATGAGGTAATGAGTCCGGGTATCGTGGTATGTGTCACTCTGATCCTCGAAACCTTTGAATATGTGCATTTAATTATTTTTTCCTCTAGCATGCACTTGGATCTTATGATTTTCCACTTGACCACACCTAGGGGGGAATGACAGGATGCCCTAGTAATATTGTACCAATAAGGTTTGAGTTGCCACTAGGGGAATTCATGAAAGACCATCGTCCACTCCCACCATACTTACCACTTTTCATATTTTTCCTACTCATCCATCCCATTACACTGGTCCAGGCATTGGGTTGGAAAAATATATAATGGTTGTACCTTACCTTGTAGGAAGAAGGGGATAAAGGCCCAGAGGGTAAAAGTAGTTGGAAAAAGATAAAATCCAAAAGAATGAAACTTTGAGATGCTGCACTCAGGGATCCCCGCGAAACAAATAAAAATATTCTCAGCAAGGAACAGAAGGACCCATAAAAATAATAAAACAAGACCTAGTTAGAGGATAGGGGTCTCATCACAAACCAACCTATTAGGTCCATGGGCATGTAGCCGTATGAAACTACCAACAACTAGTCACCATGCCAGGGTAGTGGCTCTTGGTGGCATATCCAAGAGAAATGGGGTTTCATCACAAGCCAACTTTCTCATCTCCGTGAAATTATTGTGGGTAACATTGCCATCACTGGTCACCATGGCAGGGCAGTGTCCCCTAACTATCCTCTTGAAATAAAAATCAATAAGAATAAAATACAAAAGGCATGAATGGGATTGGAAATATTTGCATCCATGACAGGTGCAGCTCACCTTCTTCAAAGGCACCCACAGGTAAGCCATACATTTCCCTGCTATCACTAGACCCCTTACCCAGACATCCCCTACCACCTCATCCACTCACATGGCCTGGATTTGACTTCTCCTGGAAACATCCCACATCTAATGAGAATTAGCCCAATAGGACATCCTAGTGTCCACTCCAAACTTTTCTTGCAGATTAACATGATGTCTTTGAGCACTTGTTCCGATAAACAGGGTTTTATGCACATGTTTAATAACTTGACGATTATATGTGATCGACATTTCTATGATATTTGTGACTTATGAGCCCATGGAGGGTGTATTTGTTGATGTTTTAGGGCCAAACCCGATGGTTAGGGACTTGATGGGAAGATACACATGGGGAGATGATTATTTCAGACTTCCATGGGGATAAAATACCACTAGATGGATGTTGAAACCCCAATAGGGGCCAGATATAGACCACAGGATTGGACTAGAGAGAGAGGAGGACATTTCACCAGGGGTAGCCTAGAAGGCCTGGACCCAGAGGGTTTGTGCCCTTTCGACCATGATGTAGGCTTTGGAAGTCCCATGACGTCACCCAGGTCACCCATTATATCATCTAGCGTTTTGGGATGTTTTGGAGGTAGTTGTGTGCCAAGTGGAAAGTGTGGCAGGTTCCCAAGGCCCAAGAAGGCCTAACGTTTTGCTCCAGGAGGCCAACGTTTCCCAAAAAGGGCTTAAACGTCACCCTAAAAGGGCATGACGTCACCTTAGAAGATTTTTTTAGGGTTTTATTATGACATTTAATGTAAAAAATGTATATTATGTGTCACTGGCCATGTCATCCTTTTTGACCTAATTTTGGTCTTTGGTATTGTATAAATAAGGGGAAATTGCCTCTTATTTTTCATCATCTTTCACTCACACTTGTGAGGTCTGAAATTTGTACCCTAATTACGGTTTTATGACTAAAATTTAGTGCACACTTGTCAAAGGAAGTTTATTCTTGGTGTTTTTTGGCATTTTCTTGGTGGAAATTTTACAACTAGGTGATGTGCTAGATTATTCTTGGTGAATGTAAGTAAAATTCTACAATTCTTCTTTCTTTTGAATGGTTATAGTATATTTACTTTGCATTTTTCTAAATATTATGAAATTTCTAGCCTAAAACCCTAGGAGATCAAGCACATGTTATTTTCCTTATCTCAATTGTTATACACCTACTAGATTGTACCAAGGAGCCATTTTTCTTGAAGCCATTGCTAAAGGCCTTGCCATTGCAACACCCTAGAACTTGTTTCTTCATATTAGTCGTCACTTGCTTCATCCTTTGATTTAAAGAGGGAGGAAAATTTACTAAGGCCTAGGGTTACCTACACCTTATTAGTCATTTTCCCCTAGGGTTTGGTGGTTGAAGCCCTGGCTTACCGACACTTCATCCATCAACTCCTCTTGTCTTTGGATATCTCATTATCATCCTTCTTCTTCAACATTTTCTACCACTTTATTGAATCCATTTTTCCCTAAGAAAGCACTAGTCTAAGACCTCCATTGAGTATTTTATCAACACAACCTTCAAAACCTATTCTTTGAACAACCTACTAACACTTTCTAACCCTAGAATAGCTTGATCTACTAACCTACTTGCTGCTGTTATTAAATTAATTTACAACGATTTAATGCATCATTAAAATCTCATAAAGAAATTGTAAAGGTTGAATTATAGTTTGTCCTGCATGCTTCTGTCAAATGCTAATGGTATGACTTCAATGGTTAATGGTTTTTAGTCATTTTGAAGCTAGTATTAAGACATTTTATGTGAATTAATGCTCTATAAACATTGTTGTTATAAGATTTATGTTTACTTCATCATATTCAACAAATTTCTTCACTTAATAAAGTCAATGGTTTTATGAAGTGCTAACCAACAAGTGCTCTTGCAAATATATACTTTTCATGTTTCTTTGTTCCGAGCAGGTACAATTCTGGCATATTACATCTTAACTGGTTATTTAAACCAGGCTTTCTTATCGTTGGTGACTTGTGAGAGGGGACCTTTTACCTAGCTACTTTTCCTTTCCTTCTCAAAACCCTAGGTCATCGGGGACGTCTCCCCTGGGCCTACCACCGGAAATAGAAAGAGACATCCTATTAAGGTGATAGTGATAGGATTAGTCTCCAGCTACACCAATTTTCTTTCCTTTTACCTTCTCTACTATCAAAGTACAAATTGTGCGATAACATTTTGGCGTCATTGTCGGGGAACACTGAGTCAATTCTCCTCAAAGACGACACTTTTTGGGTAAGCCTCTCCTCAAGAATATTCATCTTACAAGCTTACCTAGAGAATCCACTAAGGGTGATTCCCTTACCTCTTTGATAATTTCAAGAAAAATTTCTAGCGACTTCACAAATGATGACCCATAGTGGGCATCAATAAATACCCCCTTCTAATACTGTAATTTATATTACCCCTACAAACCCTGTTACCACTACAAATCCTCCTAAGTGGTCTCATAAACATCTTTTTGACTCTTTTGATCTAGATAATACCCATGGAGGAATACATTATCTACCCAAGAAGGCTAATTCCTAGATACCTACATTTTCAAGGGAAATGGGATCATATGGTAACTCGCATTGGACCAAGTTCTGTGAGGGTTTTAATTTTCATTAATCTAGACAAGAACACCCTTATGTCTTTATGAGACTCTTTGTGAGCTCACTCACCGAGAGTGCTAGGAAAAGTATTGACACTCAACCAAGTGGGAGCTTCAAGACCCCCGAGGACCTAGAGCAGGATTTCAAAGTGAAGTGGTGTAAACAAGAAAATGTACAATCCATTTACTCCCAATACATCCAAATTTTCAAAGGATCCAAAGAGAGCATTAGGGATTTCAATGATAGATTCAATCTTCTCCTTAAGAAACTCCAACCCAAGTTTAACTCAAAAAGTGTTATTCTCCAACATTACTGGGACTCCTTAGAGGGAACTTTGCATTACACCCTCAATCATCGATAACTCTCAATCTTAGACGAAGCATAATATTTTTCTTATCAAATTGAGGAAAACCTTAGGTTCAAGGACTCCATCCATCAAATTAACCTTTTGTACAACAACGACTCCTGGGAACCAAATAATGAGGGCATTATAGAAACTAAACCTAACCTTCTCGAGATCCTTGGGGTGGAATCTAGTTCTTACCCTAGGAAGTGGAGCACACGTTTCACCAACATACAAGATGTTTCCTTATTCTCTCAAGAGAAAGAACCCCCTGAGAAAGTAGAACCCATTCAAAACATCTTTGCAACACACAAGTATGAAGAGATTGAAGTTTCCCTACTGCAAATTTACAAAGATGACCTTCTTGAATAAATTTCTCCTTTTATCCACCAGGTAGAAAGCATTGGACCAAGGTATGGGGAGACCACTCCTTTTTATGTTACTCTCCAAGTCAATGACTCCCTCCTCCATAACTACATCTTTTCCCCAAATGCTATAGCCAACATTGTGACTAAGAAGGTCATGCATTAGTTGGGCTTAAGTGTATCAAAACCAAACACAAGAGGATATTTTGCAAAAGGAATTATCAAGTATTTGAATGTTTCCTTTGAATATTTCCCTAGTGCTCCTTTTACTATAGATGTGTTGGTAATATATGGATTAAGCAATTGGGGTATCATATTCCACAAGGACCTTGTAGAACACTTGGTTGGGAGTTTCCAAAACAAAGGATCCGAAGTGGTCATACCTCAGCTTGAAGGAGGCTTCTTCACCTTGCACAAAGAACCCATTATAGGATCCCTAGTTGAAACCCCTGGTGAACTGGATGAACATATCCTATGTATTAGCAATGGCATTGATAATTGGTTCATCCAAGAAGTAAGTTCGGGAGGTGAGACTACCGAAACACCTGAAGGATTATGGACTTTAGAGTTTGATGGATCTCATTCAAGTTCTGGGTCAGGGGTAGGTATCGCCTTGACAACCCCTTCCCAAGAGACCTTATATTACTTCTATAGACTTGAGTATCACTGTACGAACAACATTGTTGAGTACGAAGCTTTGATCCTAGGTCTCAACTTGGAAATCGATAAAGGTGTCACACACTTAAGGGTGATAGGGGACTCATACCTCATAGTGTCACACATGTTTCTAGACTTTTCTACCAAGAATGAAAAGTTGAAGAGGTACCGTGACCTTGCGCGATTCATTGCAAAATATTTTGAGATGGTGACAATCAAAGCCATTCCCCGAGAATAAAACCATGTGGAATATGCCTTGGTTGTTTCTTCTTCTACCTTACAACCTTGTGATGGTCCACTCCGACATATATGAAAAATGGAAGTCCTATTTAGGCCTTCTATCCCAAATAACTTGGAACACTGACAATTCTTTGAAGATGATGACCAAATCATTAGGTTCATGGAAAATAGTAAAGAATTCACCGATTCACATGTAAACTTATTGGCCAATTCCATGGACTCGGATATGGTTAACCTTCAAAATAACACCTTTCCTAAAGGATGTGTCCCTTTAGAAAACCTCTTCGATAGACACGATGTTTTCAAATTAAATAAGACCAACAAACAAATAGATGAAGCCCTAGAATTCAACATCGATACAGAAATGGATCCAAGGATGGTCAAAATAGGGAAAGGAACCACTGAGAAGGAAAGGATGGAAATTCTAGACTTCATAAGAGAATTCAGAGATACTTTCACTTGGAATTATGATTAATTAAAGGCTTATAGGGGTGATGTCATCCAACATGCTATACCTTTGACAGAAGGAGCCAAACCTTTCCGAAAAAAAATAATACACATCAACCCAAAGTTGGCAAACCAAATGCAAAAGGAACTCCAAAAAATGGTTGATGCTGGCATTATAGCTCCCATCAGGTACTCATCATGGATGTCAAATTTGGAAGTTGTCCGAAAGAAAAATAGTGATATACGTTTGTGTGTTGATTTATGAAACCTTAAATAATTATCCTTGAAGGACAACTATCCCCTCCCAAATATGGAACATTTGTTACAAAAGGTTACAGGGGTAGGGATGATGTCCATGTTGGATGGAATTTTTGGGTACAACCAAGTCTTTCTTAAAAGAGAAGATCAACTTAAAATTCCATTTACCACACCATGGGGAACATTTGTGTATTTGAGAATGTCATTTGGCCTTATGAACGTCAGTGCTACATTTCAAAGAGAAATGGATTTTGTATTTTGGGATCTCATTTAGAAAATCATAGATATTTACCAAGATGATCTCACAGTTGTATCAAAGGAAAGGAAAGACCACATATCACACCTCAGAATCATTTTTGAACGATATAGGAAATATGGTATCTCCTTAAACCCTAAGAAATCTATCTTCGGGATAGATGAAGGAAAGATTTTGGGTCACATAGCCTCGGAAGGGGGAATCTCCATAGACCCTAAAAGGGTTCAATCAATTAAAGATGTATGAACCCAAACCAACAAGAAGTCCTTACAATCCTTTTTCGGAAAGATAAATTTCATTCGAAGATTTGTCCCAAACTTTGCTGAAAGGATAAAACCCATGAGTGCTTTACTAAAGAAGGACGCTTGGTTTAAATGGGATGATAAATCCATCAAATCTTTTGAAGACATAAAATATGCTATATCCCAAGCCCCAATCTTTATCAACCCATATTATTCACGAGATTTCATAATATTCTCTTTTTCCTCCCAAGATACCATTGCAGGTGTCTTACTACAAAAGGACGTTGACGATTATGAACACCCTATAGACTTCATGAGTAAATTCCTTAGGGATTCAGAGTTGAATTATTCTATTACTGAAAAACAAACATATGCCTTAGTGAAATCCCTCAAGCACTTTAGAAACTATGTGGGTTACAACAAAATCAAATCTTATGTCACTTACTTAGTAGTGAAGGATATTTTGTCACGATAATATTGTATGGGTACTAGGAGCAAGTGGGTCTCCAAAATACAAGAGTATGAATAATGACTTAGAGATAAAACCCACCATGATTATAAAAGGACAGTGTCTAGCCCAGATGCTCACTGAGAGAAACCAAGAGGCCATACAAATGGGAGAAAGTGAATAGATAAACATGATATTCAGTGAGTTAGAACATGACGAGTGGTATTTTGATATCATCTACTACCTTAAGAATTTATCATGCCCAGATCACCTAGTGGACTACAAAAGAAGGGATTTGAGGCTTAAGGATATGAAATACTGTCTAACAAAAAATGGACTTGGTTGGAAGGATCCCGATGGATTTCTCTTTAGATGTGTCAACCGAGAAGAAGCTGAGAAGCTATTAAGGGAATTACACTCTGTATTTTGTGGTGGAAATTTCACATCTCGTACTACTACCCACAAGATCCTGAGATCTGGATACTATTGGCCAACACTATTTTATGATACTCACCGATATGTATGATCTTGCCATCCTTGCCAATACTTCTCTAGTAAACCAAAACTCCCAACACAACCTCTAAAACCCGTAGTGGTAGAAGCTCCTTTTCAACAATGGGGGTTAGATTTTATTGGAGAATTTAAGGACAATTCGAGTAATGGCTACTAATGGATCCTAACAACCACAGATTATTTTAATAGATGGGTAGAGTCTATCCCCACAAAGAAGGCCACTGAGGAAGTAGTCATGAACTTTTTGGAGGAACGAATCATAACTAGGTTTGGTGTCCCATCCAAGATTACCACAAACAATGCCAAGGCATTCATCTCTCATGAACTAGCATAATTTTTTTCAAGTATGACATTGTCCTATCTCATTCCTCCAACTACTATCCGTAGGGAAATGGATTAGAAAAATATAGATATAAGAACCTTATGAATATTATCAAGAAAGTCGTAGGGGAAAACAAGAGATGTTGGGATAGAAAAATTAAATATGCTTTGTGGGAAAATCAAATAACAACAAAGACCTCAACAGGAAGAACCCCCTTTGAGATGGTGTATGGATTAGAAGCGAAACTTCCTATGAACCTCCAAATCCCCATCCTTCGTTTTTCTCAACAATATGCTACAGATAGAGAAGCAATCCAAGGATGAATTAACCAGTTAATAGAGTTGGATGAGTCTAGAAGAACCTCCCTTAACCAAATGGCAAGAAACCAGGAAAAGATCAAGAACACCTTCGATCATAAGGAAAAACAAAGATATGTCACTGAGGGAGATCTAGTGTTATTATGGGATAAGAGAAGGGAGAAACCTGGAATGCACAAGAAGTTGGATGGACTATAGATAGGTCCTTACAAGATCATGAGTCCTGCAGGGACAAACTCTTTCAAACTAGGGACCATGGAGGGAGAAGCTATGAAATTACCAGTAAACGCTTTGCACATCAAGCATTACTACCCGCCAGCAACATGACAGGTAAGTGCAGGTAAGTAGGAATTTTCATTCATTGTATATACCACTTGAAATTCATGCTAGATTAGTTTGTATTTCCATATGTACATATGTTTGTTTTCATTTTGTATATATATATATATATATATATATATATATGAGCCGAGGGTGATATCACCACCCAAGATGATTACTAACAAACTTATGTTGAGATCAAGCAGGTCATAGGTTATGCAAGAGATGTTGAGGTTCTCATGCACTCTACGATGAGCACATGTCCCTGAATTGGAGCTAGATGTTATCCCCTGACCTAGGGATAACTAAGGAGATTATGTATCACGGCCCACAGGTACTAGACATGGAGTACCGAGAGCCAGATCAACTTGAGCATGGCCATGGAGGGCCCATCCTTTCATTCTTCAGTGCCTCCACTTTGTCAGCAACATCAACATCCATCACCTCAGCCTAGTCCTATAGCAGAGATGGATCTTGCTCCATGAGGTAATGAGTTTGGGTATCATGGTATGTGTCACTCTGATCCTCAAAAACTTTGAATATGTGCATTTAATTCTTGTTTATTCTAACATGTTCTTGGATATTATTGTTTTCCACTTGACCACACCTGAGGGGAATGACAAGATGCCCTAATAAGTTGGTACCCATAAGGTTTGATTTTCCACCAGGGGAATTCATGAAAGACCATCATTTTCTCCCACCATACTTACCACTTTTCATCTTTTTCCTTCTCATCCATCCCATTACACTAGTCCAGGCATTGGGTTGGCCAAATATATAATGGTTGTACCTTACCTTGTGGGAAGAAGGGGCTAAAGGCTCAGAGGGTAAAAGTAGTTGGAAAAAGATAAAATCCAAAATAATGAAACCTTGAGATGCTTCGCCCAGGGATCCCCGTAAAAGAAATAAAAATCTTCTCAGAAAGAAATAAAGGGACCCATAAAAATAATAAAACAAGACCTAGTTAGAGGATAGGGGGTCTCATCATGAGCCAACCTATTAGGTCCATGGGCATGTATCCATATGACACTACCAACAACTGGTCACCATGCCAAGGTAGTGGCTCTTGGTGGTATAGCCAAGAGAAAGGGGGTCTCATCACCAGCCAACCTTATCATCTCCATCAAATGCTTGTGGGTAACATTTCTACCACTGGTCACCACGCTAGGGAAGTGTCCCCTAACTATCCTCTTGAAAGAAAAGACAAAAAAAATAAAATCTTAAAGGCATGAATGGGATTGGAAACATTTGCATCCATGACAGGTGCAACTCACCCTCTTCAGAGGCACCCACAGGTAAGCCATACATTTCCCTGCTATCACTGCACCCCTTGCCCAAACATCCCTTACCACTTCATCCACTCACATGTCCTAGATTTGAATTCTATCAAAAAAATCCCACCTCCAATGAGCATTAGCCCAATAGGACATCCTAGCATCCCCTCCAAAATTGGCTTGCAGATTAGCATAATGTCTTTGAGCAATTTTCCAGATAAAGGGGATTTTATGCACATGTTTAATAAATTAACGATTATATGTGATTGACATTGTTATGATCCTTGTGACTTATGAGCCCATGGAGGGCATATCTGTTGATGTTTCAGGGTCACACCCGATGGTCAGGTACCCGATGGATAGGTACACATGGAAAGATTATTAATTCAGACCTCCATGGGGCTAAAATCCCACTAGATGGATGTTGAAACCCCAAGAGGGGGCAGAGATAGACCAGAGGATTGCACCAGAGAGAGAGGAGAAGGTTTCACCAGGGGCATCCTGGTAGGATTGGACCCATGGGGGTTGTGCCCTTTCCACCATGATGTAGGCCTTGGAAGGCCCATGACGTCACCTAGGTCACCCATGACATCATCCAACATTTTGGGATGTTTTGGAGGCATTTTTTTGCCAAGTGGCAAGTGTGGCAGGTTCCTGAGGCCTAAGAAGGCCTCACGTTTTGCTCCAGGAGGCCAACGTTGCCCGAAAAGGGCCTAACGTCACCCTAAAAGGGAATGATGTCACCTTATCATCTCATTTTAGGGTTTTATTATGACATTTAATGTAAAAACTAGATATTATTTGTTACTAGCCATGTCGGCCTTTTTGACCTAATTTTAGTCTTTGGTATTGTAAAAGGGAAATTGCCTCTAATTTTTCATCATATTTCACTCACACTTGTTAGGTCTGAAATTTGTGCCCTACTTAGGGTTTTATGATTGAAATTTAGTACGGACTATGTCACCAAATGGGTAGAGGCAAAAGCTCTATTTAGGGCCACAAAGAAGTCTGTTGTCAAATTAATCTATGAAGACATCTTTACCCACTTCGGTGTCCCTCATGAAATTGTTACCGACCAAGGCACTCAATTTTCTTCCAGGATGATGAAAGAGCTAACAGAGAAATATGGGATTAAACATTGTAAATCTTCTCCATACCACCCGCAAGCTAATGGGCAGGTAGAATCCACAAACAAAGTTCCGGAAGCCATCTTGACCAAGATTGTTCAGTTACATCACCGATATTGGGCTGATAGGCTCCCAGAGGCTTTGTGGGCATACCGAACTACCTGGAGAAATACCACTGGGCATACCCCTTATGAGCTAGTGTACGGGAAACAAGTACTTTTACCAATAGAATTCCAAGTAAGGACCTTTCGTATTGCCATAGAATTAGGATTGAACCTGGATGAGGCTCAGAAGCAATGAGCCCTACAATTGAATGAATTGGATGAGATCAGGAAAGATGCCATCCAATGGAAAATATTGGTCCAAAACCAGAGGAGCAAGTGGCATGACAAGTTTAATAAAAAGAAACACTTCCATCCTGGTGATTGGGCTCTATTGTTTGATTCCTGATTCAAAACATTCAAAGGAAAACTTACCACCCATTGGTTGGGCCCTTACAAGGTAGACATTGTATATGACAACGGAGCTGTAAAAAATAAAACAATTGATGATGGACAAGTTTCCTTTATGGCAAATGGACATCGACTTAAGTTTTATCATAAGCCCATTTCCAGAGAAGATTTTCTACAGGTCATGATAGCTGACAAGGCATTGGACTTAGTATATGGGGAAGTCCCTCCTTGTTCTTGAAACAATTTCTGAGTTTCCTATTGTATATATGTAAATATTTTTTGTATTTTGTTAATAAGGCAATTCTAGATATTTCTGTAAGTAATTATTTCACCAGGAGAACACCGTTTCAAGGATATTTCATCAAAACATTGTTATACTTGAATCTTGGGTCTGCTAAAGCATCAAATGAATAGTGACTTACTGTACTTAGCCATGTTTTTGCAAAATTATATTTTTTAAGGAATTCTAAAGAAGTTTCTCTTGAAACTCTTCACCACTGTATAAGGAAGTGATACCATAACTATCAAGCCTAGAGGTCTCTTGTACAGTTTTTCCAAGAAACCTGAGTAAGTGAGTCAAGTGTTTTTATCAAAAAGTAACAAGGAAGTCTAATTAGAAGTTAGTCATGGAAACATCACAATAATTACAAAAGAAGAAAGTGATTTGAGCCTGGAGATACCTTTCTATTATTTCTCGATGGTACCATCCACTACACACTAAATAACTTTATTATATCATATATTTAGATAGGCCACGTCCTCTTAAGTACCCCTTACATCAGGAAAACCACTAATAATATAACGGAAAGTCATCCTCTAACATAAATACCATACTAATTAAAAAGAAAAGAATTAAAAAGTCATTTCAGAGTTGTTCCCCCATCTTCTTGCATAAGCAATCTTATACTAAAATCTTAAAGGATGGAGGGACAGTCTCTGAGGGTTTAAGAGGCTAACCCACCGGGATACTGAACAGGTCTGGTGGCAATGAGTACTGGCCTGTGGTATGACTAGGTAAACCCATCAAAGTACTGAATAGACTTGCTGGCAATAGGGCTATCTACCTAGCGAGGATGATGATCTGACAAAAGTAAATAATAAATCTAAACTTGTCATGATGTACAACATTACTTGTAGACAAAGCTGACATGAAGTATGTGTGGTTTAGCTAAGGATAATGAATCTCATAAACTTTCCATCGGGGAATGACTCTAAGACTATCTTGAACATCTCTTGCCTACCTCTTCTTATCTATATATAGGATCTCTTATCCTATAGGTGGGGCCATCTCCTAACTGTCTCGTCGGACCAATCTATGAAATTTCATCTTTACACTTGACATACTATAAATCTTCGACTATTGGGGGATACTAACTAGTTTCCTATAATGTTGATTGTGAGGTGTCACAATACTTAGGTGTGGGGGAGGGGTTCATGAGCTGACAAATCATCATTACCTAGAGAAAGGAGTCTTTGCAAGAATTTTTGTATTATTACCATGATACAAGTTATTACATTGATAGTCATGTTATTTTTAAATGCTTAACTCCTGTGTGCTATACATTACCGAACTCATGCTTAACAGACCACTCTTTATTGGTTATCTTCCATTACAAGATGCATAGTGTAGGTTTGAAAATACATGTTTTATGCTTTCTATAACCCGTTCATTATAGGTTTTCACACTATATGTCATATACAAGAAGAATGAGTAAGCATGGAGCACTCTGCCTCTGCTCATTAACCACTATGGTTGTCAAAAATACTTCAAAATTGCAGGTTGTCCATAAAAAGAGGCGAAAATGCACTTAACACAATAGTACCGGGTGAAGTACCCAATGAGGTGTCAGATGAGGTGCTCGATGCAATGTCGTTTGAAGTGCCATTTCATTGCATACCAGTAACTGTCCTAGATTCCAGAGAACTAGAATTCAATCACATGTAATTAAATTTGTTACAAGCACTGATTAAAAGATGCTTCATATGGTTATGAGCAAATGTCCAAGTCAAAAGACTTGGACATTGATCTAAGTACACACCACTCCATTGCTCTCAAGCTTGCCATCAAATTCGAATCTCCCACACATGGCAACTCGCTCGCACATATGGGAAACGTCCTCCACCATAAGAGCATCCAAAATCGGACTGGGCACTCTATTGTTTCATTTGCCCTTGCCATTTTCTCTGCACTGCATTAAGGAATTGCACCCAACCTTTGTCGAATTTTCCCTCTGTTCTAATGGCACTCAGACTGTGTTCAACACGTGCCATTTCTTGGCCTGTTTGCACCCTTGCTTTGTAAAATTTTCCCTCTTTTTGAATTTCATGTAGACCGTGCCCAATTCGTGTCTCTATGTGGCTCAATTTCACCCTTTCTTGGTGAATTCAAACCCTGTCACAATGCCCAAGCGATATGAACCCTCCTCCTTTGCAGACTTGTTTTCTATTCCATAATTCGCACATTGTAGGGAAGTGTTCTTGCATGCTGGCTGGGGTCCATTTCTGTCGAGTTTGCAAGGCCATGATGACGGTCTTTCTATGCAATTTGCAGTTGGCTTTGATGGCAGGATAGCACATGTAGGGTCTCTCAACTTTGCAGTCACAGAAGAGTCAATTGTTGCTGCAACAAAACTTCCAAGAATGGGAGATAGGTGGTTCAAGAATCATCAATTGTTGCGCTCAAGTTACAACAGGATGTTTAAGCCCAAATTTGAGAGCATTTCAGGAGCGAAAGGGTGTGCTAAGGAGTGGATAAATCCAGAATTGGTCAATCCCCTTATCGTCATCACATGGTTAATTACATGTGAAGGTAGATACTCCACCTTCAAAGCTTGTCACTTTAGATTGTTGGCTCATTTTCTATTCAATAAACCTTTAAAATTCCCTTTTTATTTTCTCAAAAGCTTGGAGAAAATGTCCTCTCAAGTGAGGAAAAATGTGACCAACCCCCACAATAGTCTCTTCCACCACGCTTTGATCAAACTCCTCATTCTTACCGAACTAGAGAAGAAGGGGCAAAGTTGGGATGCCTTTATCTACCAATTTGCAAATCCTCACTTGACAGTCAAGACCGGCAAAAAGCCACTTAGCCTAAAAACTATCTCTCCATCCAAGCCTCACTCTCCAAAAACTCCAAACTCCCTTGCACAAACTCCCTCTTTGCCAGAACAATACCAAAATCTTGTTGATATTCCTACTTCTTCATCGGGGAAGAAGACCAAGAACAAAGACCAAAAGAAGTGTATTGTTGACCCCCCAATGCCTTCATTTTCTCTTAATCATACACCTAAGAAGCCCCAAGAAGTAATGCAGCAAGACTTTCCCATCATTCCAACAAACAAGAGAGGAGCCAACCGATTTGGTAAGGGAACTTTTCGGAAGAGTACCCAGAACATAAGAATAAATCCTTACGCCAAGCCTCCACCTACTTTGGATCCTATCCAAGTATCCTCCGACCTTGAGAGCCCTGATAAGAAACCTAGAGAAGTCTCTGCGGATGGATTAGAGCCACTACGGAAAATGAAATCAGAACCTACCTCACCTTTCCGATCTCCCATCACACCTACTTCACCCATGCCCACTCTTGATCCTAAAGTTGATAAATTGACCACATCTCTCAAAAGACCTAAGACTTCCTCAAAGATCATTGATTCTGCCCAAACTATAGAGGAGCTACAAAGGGAAAACCATCAACTTGTCCAACAATTAGAAGAGAGGAAGACAATAGATGCACACCTTCATCATGACAATGCAGTCCTTTAGGCAAAATTTAACTCCCTTCAACGGTTGGTTCTATGGGATGACCCAATCTAACCGTAGCTTAAGAGCACAATTAAAGAAACATAAGAGGCACAAGGCTAAGCCTACACATCAAGAAGGAGAGGCTTCTAAAGCCGACCCTCCTCAACAAGCCTAGTTCCGAGGGATGAATTATTTTTGTTTGCAGTGGGACTTGCGAGATCGTCGGTGTGGGGGTATGTTGAGCCCGAGATATGATCATCTTCATGACGTTATTATACACTTTTTTCCATATGTATATATGCGTTTTTTTATCTTTCAAAGGATATTTTTGAAGAATTTTATGGTAAAATGATATAGTCGGCATGAGGTACATATAATTCATGTTTTGTGATTCAATCAAGTTTAATTTATCATATTTTATGGTTTCCAATAGTTATTTCATGTTTTTCTGTTGTTACAGAGAAAACCGCACCATGTTTCTTGGTCCGACACTTGTTCCGGCACTTGATCCAACACTTGTTCTGATACTTGATACGACACTCATTCCGGCACCCAGTATTGCACAAAAACGCAAGGCAAGTCTGCGGTTATGGTATTGGTGGCCAGTGGTGGACAAATCGAGCACATGGGTTTTGTTTTTCATCGCCCCCTCCAGCTACTAAGCTCAAGACAACTCGATTTCAGTTGTCCAAAGAGGGTGCTCATTGGGTTCCTCCGTTTTGTTAGTCATGGATGCATTTAATGTAATTTGTAAAATTTAGAGGTGGTTCGACCCTCCTATGGTTGACCACCTAGATTGTAAGCTTATAAATACCAATAGGATGATCATTAGATTGTTAACCAAGTAGCATAAGCATCAGAATTGCCAGAAAAATGATTTTGCTCTGTTTCTAGTTTTACATTACCAGAATAGTGCCAAAACTGTGTTTTTGGATTTTTATGGTGAATTTGGCCTGCTGAGGTCGTGGTGTGCTTTTAGAGAGTGACCACGACTTGATGGGGGGCCCACCAGTAGTCTGGTAACAGTCTTCATGTCTATTTTGCATTTTTCTAATTTAAATTGTCTTTTCATTTTCCTGTGCATGTATATTTTTATTTATTTAATTAGTTTGTTGTAGCTTAATTGTTTTAATTGTTTTGCAGGTTAGATGTTGATACAGATTAGCATGTGTTGATTTTATAGATTAGAAAAGGATTGCAAGTCTCTAAGTCTCTTTACTAATTTCGTGTGCAATTAAAAAGTTTCTCTCTCACTATACTAACCTCGCATGGAGTTAGATGTTAGATTGTTCTTTCTTTTATATTTTTACAGTCAAGCTTAGAACATATTTTTAATTAGAACAGAGCATAGTTTTAATCTGAGTTTCTTCTAACAAAGATTGATGGATGGATAGATTTGCTTCCAGTTTTTGAATCATAGCTTGCTTACTTCAATTTTAGATAGATTTCACTTGCTTAGTTATTGGTTAAATGTAATTGTCAATTCACTTTTCAATATCATGTTTTTAATTTCTGTTTTCAGTCATTTTCTTATCATAGCTTGAATGATTAAACTAGACATAGCATAGTTTCCTTTCATGCAATTTCCTTTCATAGATTAAGATGCAATTGAATTTCTTAATTAGATAATGATGATCTCATCATGATGTTGATGGTTTATACATGAATATGTAGGGTATTTAACATTACTTTTATCATGGCTAAGTTTTCATTGGACTGTTTACTTCACACCTTTCATTTTGCCATTGAAAGTAGTATCGAGCTTATACCATTAGAACTGTCCTTTTTTGTCAAGTGTCATCGAGATATCATCCGTCACCATCGAAGGCATTCACACAACCACTAGCATTACATTTGAGTGTTTCATAGATTAAAGATAGTTTCTTGCTTTCGTAGATTAGAAGAGATAGTTTCTTGTTTTCATAAGTTTAGTTGATAGTCTTTCTTTCTTTCAATAGAATAGATTTCCTTTCATGCATTGCATCGAGCATTTTAATTTCCTTTCATGCATTACATCGAGCATTTAAATTTCCTTTCACGGAAGAGAAATAGTTTTGCATTAGGCATTTAGTTCACTTGCCTCTTAGGCTAGGTAATTGTTAAATGAGAAGTCTTTGTTTACTTGTCTTTTGCTTTATGCTTTTGCTTGCTTGTCTATTTGCTTTAATAGGGTAGTTAGGTGTTTTTGCTTGCTTGTCTATTTTCTTTAATAGGTTAGTTAGGTGTTTTTGCTTGTATGTTTATTTTCTTTAATAAGTTAGATAGGTTATTTTGATTACTTACTTTTTTATTTTCTTTTATAGGGTAGTTTCTCATTGAATGTAGGTTGGCAAGTTAAAGGTAGTTTGCTTTCATCATTTGCTTAGTATGCTTATTAGTTTACCTTTGCTTACTGTCATGAACTAGTTTTCTTTACATAGAGTTTTCATTTTCTTTCTTAGGAACTATCCATCAGTCCTTGGCCCAAAAGTACTTAGGTTACCTAGTTTCAATTTGCTTAGTAGGGTTTGTTCATTAGATAGGTTTGCTTGAGTATATTAGCGCTAGATAACTTCTTTCCTTAGTTAGTCTACACTCCTACCAACCTTTTTACCTTTGGAGTATATTTTTATACAACTCTAAGTTTACTTACCCCGAGCTGACAATTTAATTGAGGGTATTTTAGTGTCTTTTTTAGTACATATAAATCACCTAACATTTTGGCGTTGTTGACGGGGAGTTGTCTTAAGGTAAGAAGTAATTAGGAATTAGATCATCCTGATACCTTATCATTAGTTTGGTGGCGGGGGGACTTTAAGACGAAATGTAAGAACCTGTACATCTGCTATAGCAGGTTGCCTCAAACCTAATAGTAGTTTTTCTTTTTGTTCTTTTCATGAATAGGCCTAGGAATCAAATGGTAGCTTTTTCTTTTAATTTTTTCTTTCTTTCATGAATAGGCCTAGAGACCCACAAGGTAGATACATTAAATCAAAATTAGACCTTTCAACCAAGGTTCCTTCAGATCTCTTTGGGGGAAGGAACATTCCTCTTATAAAATCCGTAGACCGATACCAAAAAACAGGAGATAGCTCGACTCAAAGAGCTAAAATAGTCTCTGAAGGGACTAACACAGGGAGAACTATAGAACAAGAAATTGAAGCATCAATCATATTAGGACAGGAGGCAAGACCACTCGAGTCTTCCACAGAACCAAACAATACAACCTTTTCTTTTACACCACCACCAGGGGACTCTAATTTCAAAGACATCATAGATCCTGAACAGGTGAATATTTTGTTTGGTAGCTAAGCTAATGTAATTATCTCTCAAATTGACACAAAAACTTTGGCATCGATAATCTCAACTGATCGAGTAGATTCCCAGACATCCAATCAATAGGAAGACCTTTTCATTAAGGGGAAACCTTGTTCTCTTCAAAGATAAAACCACTTAGGTAATATCTTTTTGGAAACCAAGAAAATATGGGTGATCAGGAGGACCATAACAATGTCAGACACAGAGAGGAATAAGAAAATGGAAACCAAACCGAAACTAACTTCGGGTTTCTGATTTTAGACACCACTCAGAATGTCAACATGAAGAATATTCATCTCTGAGTACTGCCTACCTTTTATGGTTAAAACAATGAAGATCCAGACAACTTCCTGTTTGAATTTGACATCTTGTCTAGGAGCTACAACTATGTGCAAGATGCCCAGAAATTAAAACTATTTCCTGCCACCCTCAAAGACTCTGCATTAAGATGTTTCATGGGGTTGGGAGAATCCAAGATTAGGTCTTAGGAATCCATGAAAGACATCTTTCTTAAGAAGTACCAAAACTACTGCAAGACCAAAGAGTCTTGTAATTACATCTTTAATGTCCAACAGTTAGAAGATGAGAACCTTGAAGACTATATGGAAAGATTTGGTTATATCTCCCATAAGTCAAAATACCATGACCTCCCAGAGGATGCAGTTAGGGCTCTTTTCCTTAAGGGAATTTCAGAAGAATATTTAGAGATTCTTAACTTGATGGCATCAGGTGATATTTCTCATAAACCATTTGTTGAAATATGTGAAATGTGTAAAAACTACTCAAGGAGTAGAGCCAAAACAGGGAAGAATGTTTGGGACCCTTACAATAGAAATTTAAAACCAGTTAGTTCAGGTGGTATTACGAGAGCAGATATAGGGAACATTCTAGAAAACTTCAAGATAGACATCCTAAGTAAAATAGGTTCCCAGTTGGATATCCTTAAACTCAAAAAGAACAGGAGGAGGAAAATGCAACAATCAACATATATTGCCCAAGATGTAGGAGGAAGAATTCCTCAAGGGAGTGCCCATTAGATAAAATTTCAGTTTGTGGCTTCTGTACAGAAGACCATGTGACTAAAAAATGTCTATCATTGCCTGGTTTATTATCCATCTATAGGAGTGGAGATCCTGTGGAGTCTTCTTATGCACCTAGGAGGCCATGGTAGCCTAGGAATCAACCCCCATACCTGGATCTACAGTCCCAAGTTCTACCCTATTATCAACAACAATAGTGGAACTCACCAGGTTGGCAAAACTGGTCTAATCAGTACCAACATCCTTGGATTCAAGGATGGAGGGGAGGAAAAAACCAAGGAAATCCTCAAGCTCCACCTATTCCTATGTACAACCATCCTTATTGTCAGTCTCATCAAACAATCTGCAGCCTTTGCTAGGTTTTGTTCCACCACGTTTACCTCCTATCCCATAGAAATAACTGATCCAATTTCAAAATACAAGCTCCCCAAATAGGACACTATTACCAGCATAGCTAGTGCCGAATCCCAATAATAAGCCCCCTCAACCTCTTAACAATGTTGAGATGCGATCCTTCCTGACATATGTTCCATTACAGGAAATGCAACTATGATTGGGAAAAGTTCTAGATAGGAAGAGACCTTTAGTAGTCATCCAGGAAGAAGAAGAAGAAGAAACCACCCAACAACCCATGGATGACACTAGGTGGGAAGATGTTATTATCCCGAAGAATCAAGAACCCAAGCTTCCCCAAAATGAACCTTCACAAATTACGAAGGTCCCTCCTTATCCAGACTGATTGGTAATCGAGAAACCTACCACCCGACCGGAATTTGACATTTTGAATGAATTGAAAAATATTTGTGTCAAGATTCCTCTGCTTCAAGCCATTAAAGACATTCCAATCTATAGTAAGGTAGTCAAAGAATTGTGTATCAAAAAGCCAGGTAGGAAGCAAAAGGACCCTCCTACAGTACATTTGGTAGGAGGAATCTCTGAGTACATATCAGAGAAGCCAAAGCTAGAAAAGTATGGGAATCCAGGAAACCCCGTAGTGACTATAACCATTAAGGAGGTCTCCATCGGAAACACTCTCATAGACCTAGGGGCAGCCATCAATGTTATGACCAATAATACCTTGGAAAAATTACAGTTACAACCTCTTCTTCGGCCTACCCCAACCATTTTGGAATTAGCAGATAAGACTAGGGTTACACCTGAAGGGATTTTAGATGATGTCATGTTTACTTTAGCCTCATGGGAGTACCCTATAGATTTTCTTGTCATTCATTCAAAGGATCTTGCCCGAGGCCATCCTGTTATTTTGGGAAGACCTTGGCTAGCCACAACCAATGCATTTATTGGTTGTAGGGAAGGAGAAATGACCATCTCAAATGGTCTCTCTATCCAAAATCTCACCATTTACCCTCCAACTCAACCTATTATGGAGCATCTATGGTGGCTTGAATGTCCATACAAGAATGAATACTGGGAAGAACCTGTATTGTCTAGTGACCATGCAAGGGCACTTCAGGAACATACACCAGAAAATGTGCTAAACCAATTCATTTATGCCATTACATGTGTGGATTTTCCACAGTATTTCCCCCAATTTGAGTACATGTTTGGGGAAGAATTTCAAGAAAAATTAGATCCATCTATTTTGTCTTAGACATCTTTTATTTTCGAAATAGATGAGTCTACCATGTCTTATACTATGCCCTACGAGATTAGTCAAGGGAATTTTTTACATATAAACTCCGGGCTAGATACAGACCAACATAAACATTTAGTAGATATCCTTAAAGAACAATCAGGAGCATTTGCTTGGGAATACACTGACATGAAGGGTATACATCCTGACACATGCATCCACCATATATACACCCCGGGGGAAGTGAAACCTGTTAGGAAACCCCAGAGAAGGATGGACCCAGCACTCAAAGACATAGTCAAGGAGGAAATACAAAAGTTGTTAAATGTCAGATTTATCTATCCCATATCTGACAGTAAGTGGGTATCCCCGCTAGTAGTGGTTCCAGAGAAAGTGACCAGGAAATGGAGAATTTGTGTTGATTTCCAAGAACTCAATAAGGCCACTTTGAAAGACTACTTTCCTCTTCCTTTCATTGACCAAGTTCTAGATAACTTGTCCGGAAAGAAGTATTTCTCCTTTCTATATGGGTATAGCGGGTACAACTAGATTCTTTTAGTATCCGAGGACCAGGACAAGACTACCTTTACTTGTCCTTGGGGTACCTATTCCTATAGGGTCTTCCCATTTGGATTATGTAATGCTCCTGCCACATTTCAACAAGCAGTATTAGGGATATTTGCCAATCTTATTCATGATTGTGTGGAGGTCTACATGGATGACTTCACAGTTTATGTCAACACTTAGCAGGAAGCCTTAGACAACTTATAAAAGGTCCTCGTTAGATGTCAGGAAATGAACCTGTCCCTAAGTCATGAAAAATGCAAAATGTTGTTAACTGAAGGAGTGATTCTAGGACATCATGTTTCATCTGAAGGAATAAAAGTTGATCCTGCAAATATTGAGGTCATTATTAGACTCCCACCCTGCAAGAATTAGAAAGAGGCGAGAATATTTCTTGGACACGCCGGATATTATCGACGGTTTATTGAAAATTTTACAAAGATTGTTGCACCTATGCTTGGATTATTGATAAAAGATGTTGATTTTGTTTGGACTGAGCATTGTCAAACTGCCTTTGAAACCATGAAAGCCAAGCTGTCTGTGGCACCAATTCTTAGAGGGCCCAATTGGACTCTCCCATTTCATATATCCACTGATGCCTCTGACACCGCAATAGGAGGGGTATTAGGGAAGAAAGAAGACGAACAGTCCTATGCCATTTATTTTGTAAGAAAGAACTTGCCCCCTGCCAAGTTGAACTACACAGTCACTGAGAAAGAGTTCTTGGCAGTTGTTCATGCTATTAACAAATATCGTCATTACATTACAGGTTATGAATTATTTGTACACACAGATCATTCTTCCATTAGGTTCCTCATGAATAAACCTATAACTAATAGCCGAGTGACTAGGTAGCTCTTGTTATTACAAGAATTTAATATTATTGTGCTTGAACGACCTGGAAAGGATAATGTAGTAGCTGACTTTCTTTCCTGAATAAAGAATGAGGATGATGACATCCCTGTAGATGATAGTTTCCCAGATGAGCATCTCATTTCCCTTTCTTTCAATACCCCATGGTTTGCAGATATGGAAAACTATCTGGCTACCAGGAAGTTACCGTCTCATTTGTCACCTCATGAAAAGAGGAAAATGTTGGTTATGGAGCCTGATTATCTTCCTAGTTTAGAGGTATTTTACTTTCATCCGTGTTTATACCCCATGAAGTATTTACACCCGAGAAGTATGTACACTCTTCCACACGGGGGAGTGCAGAGGGGGGGTACCCCCTCTTCAGGGTCCGGGGGGCTATCCCCCTGGCTGGGGGGTCTAGGGGCAAGCGGCCCCCCAGCGGGGATTCGGGGGCGAAGCCCCCGAAGAAAAAATTGCCTTGTAAAAGTATATTGTAATTTCATTGTAAATCTGGACCGTTCATTATAAGGTTGTAGATCTAACGATAGAGATTATGTTAGGGTTTTTTTCCCTAGAAGGCAACCCTCTTTTATGAGGGAAATGTATTGTGGCTATGTATGTTGGCAAGTATTGTATTCTGAGGGAGGAGACTGTGAGAGAAAGAAGAGGAAGTTACATCTTTTGTTGTAGGTTGTATCCCTTCATTTTGCTGGATAATAATAAAGAAAGGACCTGACAATTTCTCTGGTGGACGTAGCCCACACTGGGTGAACCACGTAAATCTGTGTCTCTCTTGTATTGTGCATCTTCTGTGTTTTTTTTCCGCATTTGTTTTATTTTATTGCTTCACGGTCCTGTTTTTCTAACAACTGGTATCAAAGTGTAAGGTAACTTGCAGGAAAAGAGGGTTCCTAGTTCGAGTGGGAGAAATGTCGGAAGATGAAAATTTTAGGGTCGAGAAATTTAATGGCCAAAACTACCAGTTATGGAAGATGCAGATGGAAGATTATTTATATCAGAAGGATCTATTCCTACCATTGAGCGGAGTAGCAAAGAAG
>JZKD02S0314609.1:173284-187595 GCA_000966675.3 Picea glauca
TGCAAACAATCAAGTCTTCAAAACCAGTGCTCTGATACCAACTTGATCTAAAAATGAAGAAGACTTGAAAAAACTTGAAAATTATTGCAAGTGAATGTTATGTGTTTAAAGAAAATGGATCAGTTTGAAACACATAGATTAAAGGATTACTTATGCAAATTACACATAGAAAGAAGCATAATCAATGAACATAAGCACATAAACACAACAATTGATAAAGGAGTTCACCCCTCTCATGGGCTACATCTCCTGGTCCAGCTTCCAATGGATCATTATTATTAATTTCTCAAAAGTTCTCAAAAACATGTCTTACAATGCTCAAACTGACAAACCGACTACTCCAATGGCTTAAGAGCGTCCAAAAACCCCTGTCTAGGATCTTTTGACACCTCAATCGGTCAAAAAACGAAGAAGTTAGGCCTCCTGGAAGTCCCCCCTTCAAGCTTGTTGTCTCTGCATCTACAAAACGCACCCCTTGTTGTTTGAACTGGGCTCACACGCATTTTAAAGCGTGAAAACCCAGCACCGGGTGCAACCGTGCCAACGATGAAAACCGTAGAACGGTTAAGGGTGCACCAGCCCCTAACCTCCTAGGCACCTGGGCATATGGCGCATAGGACCACGTGCATGGAAAAAAGGTGGTTAATACGGTTACAACGGTGTAACTCCCCCCGCGCTCCATACAAGGTCACATGGCAAACCATATAACCGTGGCATATAATATAAACCGAACCCTGTCGTATTAACACCCGCATGCATATATAACAATAGGTCACATTACAATGAATAGGACCACGGGTCGGGGCTAAGCCCCAGCCCGACCCCCGCCCATTTATACAATTATATGACTTTATAAACATTGCGAATGGTTATATGTTAAGTCATATGGTGTGGGCGCATTGGTCGGATGGTTATAAAAAGGCGTTACATAGTGGGGGAGGTCCGGGGGTCGAACCCCGTGGACTCCCATAGTTTTACATAACAACCATAAACCAAACAACGAGTGACACGTGGCGCCCATGGATTGGGCCACGTGTCCTCATACCATTTGCCATCCAACGAACATGTGTCACTTCCAGATTCGACAGCTGCCAGCCAACAATTTCTTGCCACATCATCACCTGACATGTCATCGTACGGGCTGTACGGCCCTGCCACGTCAGACCATATGGACTGTACGGATTGTACAGTCAGCATCAAATGTTTTTTCCTATTTGACTTGATGAACAGATCGCTATATCTCTCACTACTGACGTCCGTTTGAGATGAAACAAGTTGCGTTGGGTTCGCAACGACGAGGCCTACGCTCTCGTCCGGTTTGAAGCGATTCCAAGCACTTTGAATTTTTGAGCAAAATTTGATCCCCTGATCAGCTAGGGGGCCCACCAACAATCTAGTAACAGTCTTCATGTCGATTTTTCATTTTTCTAATTTAAATTGTCTTTTCATTTTCCTATGCATGTATATTTTTATTTAATTAATTAGTTTTCTATAGGCTAATTGTTTTAATTGTTTTGCAGGTTAGATGTTGATACAGATTAGCATGTGTTGATTTTATAGATTAGAAAAGGCTTGCAAGTCTCTAAGTCTCTTTATTAATTCCGTGTGCAATTAAAAAGTCTCTCTCTCACTATACTAACCCCGCATGCAGTTAGATGTTAGAATGTGCTTTCTTTTATATTTTTACAGTCAAGCTTAGAACATATTTTTAATTAGAATAGAGCATAGTTTTAATCTGAGTTTCTTCTGACAAAGATTGATAGATTCATAGATTTGCTTCCAATTTTTGAATCATAGCTTGCTTACTTCAGTTTTAGATAGATTTCACTTTCTTAGTTATTCGTTAAATGTAATTGTCAATTCACTTTTTAATATCATGTTTATTATTTCTGTTTTCAGTCATTTTCTTATCATAGCTTGAATGATTAAACTAGACATAATATAGTTTCCTTTCACGCAAATTCCTTTCATAGATTAAGATGCAATTGAATTTCTTAATTAGATAATGATGATCTCATCATGATGTTGATGGTTTATACATGAATATGTAGGGTATTTAACATTACTTTTATCATGGCTAAATTTTCATTGGACTGTTTACTTCACACCTTTCATTTTTCCATTGAAAGTAGTATCGAGCTTATACCATTAGAACTGTCCTTTGTTGTCAAGTGTCATCGAGATATCATCCGTCACCACCGAAGGCATCCACATAACCACCAGCATTACATTTGAGTGTTTCATAGATTAAAGATAGTTTCTTGCTTTCGTAGATTAGAAGAGATAGTTTCTTGTTTTCATAAGTTTAGTTGATAGTCTTTCTTGCTTTCAACAGAATAGATTTCCTTTCATGCATTGCATAGAGCATTTAAATTTCCTTTCACACAAGAGAAATAGTTTTGCATTAGGCATTTAGTTCACTTGCCTCTTAGGCTAGGTAATTATTCAATGAGAAGTCTTTGCTTACTTGTCTTTTGCTTTATGCTTTTGCTTGCTTGTCTATTTGTTTTAATAGGGTAGTTAGGTGTTTTTGCTTGCTTGTCTATTTTATCTAATAGGTTAGTTAGGTGTTTTTGCTTGCTTGTCTATTTTCTTTAATAGGTTAGATAGGTGATTTTGCTTACTTACTTATTTATTTGCTTTCATAGGGTAGTTTCTCATTGAATGTACGTTGGCAAGTTAAAGGTAGTTTGCTTTCATCATTTGCTTAGTATGATTCGTAGTTTACCTTTGCTTACTGTCATGAACTTGTTTGCTTTACATAGAGTTTTCATTTTCTTTCTTAGGAACTATCCATCAGTCCTTGGCCCAAAATTACTTAGGTTACCTAGTTTCAATTTGCTTCGTAGGGTTTGTTCATTAGATAGGTTTGCTTGAGTAGATTAGCACTAGATAGTTGCTTTCCTTAGTTAGTCTACACTCCTACCAACCTTTTTACCTTTGGCATATATTTTGCTACAACTTTAAGTTTACTTACCCCGAGTTGACAATTTAATTGAGGGTAGTCTAGTGTCTTTTTTAGTACATATAAATCACCTAACATTTTGGCACCATTGTCGGGGAGTTGTCTTAAGGTAAGAGGTAATTAGGAATTAGATCATCCTTAGATCTTATCATTAGTTTGGTGGTGGGGGAACTTTAAGACGAAATGTAAGAACCTGCGCATCTGCTATAGCAGGTTCCCCCAAACCCAATAGTAGTTTTTCTTTTTGTTGTTTTAATGAATAGACCTAGGAATCAAATGGTAGCTTTTTCTTTTTGTTTTTTATTTCTTTCATGAATAGGCCTAGAGACCCATAAGGTAGATACATTAAATCAAAAGCAGACCTTTCAACCAAGGTTCCTTCCAATCTCTTTGGGGGAAGGAACATTCCGCTTATAAAACCCGCAGACTGATACCGAAAAACAGGAGCTAGCTCGACTCAAAGAGCTAAAATAGTCTCTGAAGGGACTAACACAGGGAGCACTATAGAACTAGAAATTGAAGCATCAATCATATTAGGACAGGAGGCAAGACCACTCGAGTCTTCCATAGAACCAAACAATACAACCTTTTCTTTTACACCACCACCAGGGGACTCTAATTTTAAAGACAACATAGATCTTGAACAGGTGAAGCTTTTGTTTGGTAGCTCAGCCAATGTAATTATCTCTCAAATTGACACAAAAACTTTGGCACCGATAATCTCAACCAGCTCGAGTAGATTCCCAGACATCCAATCAGTAGGAAGACCTTTTCATCAAGGGGAAACCTTGTTCTCTTCAAAGATAAAACCACTTAGGTACTCTCTTTTTGGAAACCAAGAAAATATGGGTGATCAAGAGGACCATAACAATGTCAGACACAGAGAGGAAGAAGAAACTGGAAACCAAACCGAAACTACCTTCGGGTTTCCAATTTTAGACACCACTCGGAATGTCAACATGAATAATATTCCTCTCTCAGCACTGCCTACCTTTTATGGTAAAAAAATGAAGATCCAGACACCTTCCGATTTGAATTTGACATCTTGTCTAGGATCTACAACTATCTGCAAGATGCCCATAAATTAAAACTCTTTCGTGTTGCCCTCAAAGTCTTTGCATTAAGATGGTTCATGGGGTTGGGAGAATCCAGTATTAGGTCTTGGGAATCCATGAAAGACATCTTTCTTAAGAAGTACCAAGACTAATGCAAGACCAAAGAGTCTCATAATGACATCTTTAAAGTCCAACAGTTAGAAGACGAGACCCTTGAAGACTATATGGAAAGATTTGGTAATATCTCCCAGAAGTCAAAATACCATGACCTCCCAGAGGATGCAGTTAGGGCTCTTTTCCTTAAGGGAATTTCAGAAGAATATTTAGAGATGCTTAACCTGATGGAATCAGGTGATATTTCTCATAAACCATTTGCTGAAATATGTGAAATGTGTAAAAACTACTCAAGGAGTAGAGCCAAAACAAGGAAGAATGTTCGGGACCCTTACAATAGAATTTTAAAACCGGTTAGTTCAGGTGGTATTACGAGAGTAGAGATAGAGAACCTTCTAAAAAACTTCAAGATAAACATCCTAAGTACAATAGGCTCCCAGTTGGATACCCTTAAACTCAAAAATAAATAGCAGGAGGAAAATACAACAATGAGCATATATTGTCCAAGATGCAAGAGGAAGCATTCCTCAAGGGAGTGCCCATTAGATAACATTTCAGTTTGTGGCTTCTGTACAGAATACCATGTGACTGAAAAATGTCCATCATTGCCCTGTTTATTAGCCATCTATAGGAGTGGAGATTCTTGGGAATCTTCTTATGCACATAGGAGGCCATGGCATCCTAGGAATCAACCCACATACCCGGATCTACAGTCCCAAGTTCCACCCTATTATCAGCAACAACAGTGGAACTCACCAGGTTGGAAAACCTGGTCTACTCAGTACCAACATCCTTGGATTCAAGGATGGAGGGGAGGACACAACCAAGGAAATCCTCAAGCTCCACCTATTCCTATGTACAACCATCCTTATTCTCATTTCTCATCAAACAATCTACAACCTTTGCCAGGTTTTGTTCCACCACCTTTACCTCCTATCCCACAACAACAACCGATCCAATTTCAAAATACAAGCTCCCCAAAACCGACACTATTACCGGCAAAGACAGTGTCGAATCCAATTAATAAGCACCCTCAACCTCTTAACAATGTTGGGATGTAGGCCTTCCCGACATATGTTATTACTCTTGTTCCATTACAGGAAATGAAACTAAGATTGGGAAAAGTTCTAGATAGGCAGAGACCTTCAATAGTCAGCCAGGAAGAAGAAGAAGAAGAAACCACCCAACAACCCACAAATGACACTAGGTGGGAAGATGTTATTATCCCGAAGAATAAAAAACCCAAGCTTCCCCAAAATGAACTTTCACAAATTACGAAGGTCCCTCCTTATCCAGACCGATTGGTAATCGAGAAACCTACCACCCAAACGGAATTTGACATTTTTAATGAATTGAAAAATATGTGTGTCAAGATTCCTCTGCTTCAAGCCATTAAAGACATTCCAATCTATAGTAAGGTAGTCAAATAATTGTGTATCAAGAAGCCAAGTAGGAAGCAAAAGGACCCTCCTACAGTACATTTGGTAGGAGGACTCTCTGAGTAGATATCAGAGCAGCCAAAGCTAGCAAAGTATGGGAATCTAGGAAACCCCGTAGAGACTATAACCATTAAGGAGGTCTCCATCGGAAACACTCTCATAGATCTAGGGGCAGCCATCAATGCTATGACTGCTACTACCTTGGAACGATTACAGTTACAACCTCTTTTTTTATCTACCCCAACCATTTTGGAATTAGCAGATAAGACTTGGGTTACACCTGAAGGGATTTTAGATGATGTCATTGTTACTTCAGCCTCATGGGAGTACCCTGTAGATTTTATTTTCATTCATTCAAAGGATCCTACCCGAGGCCATCTTGTTATTTTGGGAAGACCTTGGATAGCCACAACCAATGCATTTATTGGTTGTAGGGAAGGAGAAATGACCATATCAAATGGTCTCTCTATCCCGAAGCTCACCATTTACCCTCCATCTCAACCTATTATGGAGAATCTATGGTGGCTTGAATGTGAATACAAGAATGAAGACTGGGAAGAACCCATATTGCCTAATGACCATGCAAGGACACTTCAAGAACATACACCAGAAAATGTGTTAAACCAATTCATTTCTGCTATTACATGTGTGGATTTTCCACAGCCTTTTCCCCAATTTGAGTACATGTTTGGGGAATAATTTCAAGAACAATTAGATCCATCCATTTTGTCTTCGACATATTTTATTTTTGAAATAGATGAGTCTGCCATGTATTATACTATGCCCTACGAGATTAGTCCAGGGAAATTTTTACATATAAACTCTGGGCTAGATACAGACCAACAGAAACAGTTAGTAGATATCCTTAAAGAACAATCAGGAGCATTTGCCTAGGAATACACTAACATGAAGGGTATACATCCTGACACATGCATCCACCATATATACACCCAGGGGGAAGTGACACCTGTTAGGAAACCCCAGAGAAGGATGGACCCAACACTCAAAAACATAGTCAAGGAGGAAATCCAAAAGTTGTTAAATGTCAGATTTATCTATCCCATCTCCGACAGTAAGTGGGTATCCCCGCTAGTAGTGGTTCCAAAGAAAGTGACCGGGAAATGGAGAATTTGTGTTGATTTCTGGGAACTCAATAAGGCCACTTTGAAAGACTACTTTCTTCTTCTTTTCATTGACCAAGTTCTAGATACCTTGTCCGGAAAGAAGTATTTATCCTTTCTATATGGGTACAGTGGGTACAACCAGATTCTTATAGCACCCGAGGACTAGTACAAGACTGCCTTTACTTGTCCTTGGGGCACCTATGCCTATAAGGTCTTACCATTTGGATTGTGTAATTCCCCTGCCACATTTCAACGGGCAGTATTAGGGATATTTTCTGATCTTATTCATGATTGTGTGGAGGTCTACATGGATGACTTCACAGTTTATGGAGACACTTACCAAGAAGCCTTAGGCAACTTAGAAAAGGTCCTCATTAGATGCCAGAAAATAAACCTATCCCTAAGTCATGAAAAATGAAAAATGTTGTTAACTGAAGGAGTGGTTCTAGAACATATATTTCACCTGAAGGAATAAAAGTCGATCCTGCAAAGATTGAGGTCATTATTAGACTCCCACCTCACAAGACTCAGAAAGAGGTAAGAATATTTCTTGGACATGCCGGATATTACCGACGGTTTATTGAAAATTTTACAAAGATTGTTGCATCTATGTTTGGATTATTGATAAAAGATGTTGATTTTGTTTGGAATGAGCATTGTCAAACTGCCTTTGAAACTATGAAAGAAAAACTGTCTGTGGCACCAATTCTTAGAGGGCCCAATTGGACTCTCCCATCTCATATATCCACTGATGGCTCTGACACGATAATAGGAGGGGTATTAGGGAAGAAAGAAGACCAACAGTCCTATGCCATTTATTTTGTAAGCAAGAACTTGTCCCCTGCTGAGTTGAACTACACAGTCACCGAGAAAGAGTTATTGGCAGTTGTTCATGCTATTAACAAATTCCTTCATTACATTAAAGGTTATGAAGTATTTGTACACATTGATCATTCCGACATTAGGTTCCTCATGAATAAACCTATAACTAATGGCCGAGTGACTAGGTGGCTCTTGTTATTACAATAATTTAATATTACTGTGCTTGACCGACCTGGAAAGGATAATGTAGTAGCTGACTTTCTTTCCCTAATAAATAATGAGGATGATTAAATCCCTGTAGATGATAGTTTCCTAGATGAGCATCTCTTTTCCCCTTCTGTCAATACCCCATGGTTTGCAGATATGGAAAACTATATGGCTACTAGCAAGTTACCGTCTCATTTGTCACCTCGTGAAAAGCATAAACGTATTACACAGAGTGCTAATTACTCTTGGGTTGGTCATGATCTTTTTCGCACAGGTCCTAATTTGATTATTCATAGATGTGTCTGAGAGGACGAGGTCCCTGAAATACTACAAAGTTGTCATGATGGACCACGTGGTGGCCATTTCTCTGACAAGCGCACAACATATAAGGTATTACATTCAGGTTACTATTGCCCTAGCATTTTCAAAGATGCTGCCAAGTATGTGAGAAGTTGTGATAGTTTCCAAAGGATAGGTAGACCTACATCATATGACGAAATGCCTTTGCAGGCCCAAGTTATGATAGATACCTTCGAAAAATGGGCCCTTGAATTTGTAGGACCAATTTCACCCATGTCCCGTAGGAAGAATTATATCTTGGTTTGTATAGACTATGTCACCAAATGGGTAGAGGAAAAAGTTTCATTTAGGGCCACAGAGAATTTTGTTGTTGAATTCATCTATGAAGACATCTTTACCCACTTCGGTGTACCTCGTGAAATTGTTACCAACCAAGGCACTCAATTTACTTCTAGGATGATGAAAGAGCTAACAGAGAAATATGGGATTAAACATTGCAAATATTCTCCATACCACCCCCAAGCCAATGGGCAGGTAGAATCCACAAACAAAGTTCTAGAATCCATCTTGACCAAGACTATTCAGTTACATCACCGATATTGGGCTGATAGGCTCCCAGAGGCTTTGTGGGCATACCGAACTACTTGGAGAAATACCATTGGGCATACCGATTATGAGCTAGTGTACGGGAAATAAGTACTTTTACCAATAGAATTCCAAGTAAGGACCTTTCGTATTGCCACAGAATTAGGATTGAACCAGGATGAGGCTCAGAAGAAATGAGCCCTACAATTGAATGAATTGGATGAGATCAAGTAAGATGCCATCCAACGGAAAATATTGGTCCAAAACTAGAGGAGCAAGTGGCATGACAAGTTTATTAAAAAGAAGCACTTCCAGCCTGGTGATTGCAATCTATTGTTTGATTCCCGATTCAAAACCTTCAAAAGAAAACTTACCACCTGTTGGTTGGGCCCTTATGAGGTAGACATTGTATATGACAATGGAGCTGTAAAAATTAAAACAATTGATGATGGACAAGTTTCCTTTGTGGTAAATGGACATCGAATTAATTTTTATCATAAGCCCATTTCCAGAGAAGATTTTATACGGGTCATGACAGTTGACATGGCATTGGCCTTAGTAGATGGGGAAGTCCCCCCTTTTTCTTGAAACATTTTCTGAGTTTCCTACTGTAAATATGTAAATAGTTTTTGTACTTTGTTAATAAGGCAATTCTAGATATTTCTGTAAGTAATTATTTCATCGAGAGTAAACCGTTTCAAGGATATTTCATCAAAACATTGTTATACTTGAATCTTATGTCTGTTAAAGCATCAAATGAATAGTGACTTACTGTAATTAGCCATGTTTTTGAAAAATTATCATTTTTAAGGCATTCTAAAGTAGTTTCTCTTGAAACTCTTCACCACTGTATAAGGAAGTGATACCATAACTATCAAGCCTAGAGGTCTCTTGTACAGTTTTTCCAAGAAACCTGAGTAAGTGAGTCAAGTGTTCTTATCAAAGAGTAACAAGGAAGTCTAATTAGCAGTTAGTCATGGAAACATCACAATAATTACAAAAGAAGAAAGTGAGTTGAGCCTAGAGATACCTTTCTATTCTTTCTCGATGGTACCATCCACTACACACTAAATAACTTTATTATATCATATTTTTAGATAGGCCACGTCCACTTAAGTACCCCTTACATCAAGACAACCACTAATAATATAATGAAAAGTCACCCTCTAACATAAATACCATCTCAATTAGAAAGAAAAGAAAGAAAAAGTCATTTCAGAGTTGTTCCCCCATCTTCTTGAATAAGCAATCTTATACTAAAATCTTAAAGGATGGAGGGCCAGTCTTTGAGGGTTTAAGAGGATAAACCGCCAGGATAGTGAATAGGTATGCTGGTAGCGGGTACCAGCCTGTGGTATGACTAGGTATACCCGTCGGAGTACTGAACAGGCTTGTTTGCAGCGGGGCATTCTACCTAGCGAGGATGGTGATCTGACAAAAGTGAATAATAAATCTAAACTTGTCCTCATGTACGACATTACTTGCAGACAAAGCTGACATGAAGTATGTGTGATTTAGCTAAGGTTAATGAATCTCATAAACTTTCCATCGGGGAATGACTCTAAGACTATTTTGAAACTCTCTTGCCTACCTCTTCTTATCTATATATAGGATCTCTTATCCTATAGGTGGGGCCATCTCCTAACTGTCTTGTCGGACCAATCTGTGAAATTTCATCTTTACACTTGACATACTGTAAATCTTCATCTATTGGGGGATACTGACTAGTTTCCTATACTTTTGATTGTGAGGTGTCACAATAATTAGGTGTGGGGGAGGGGTTCATGAGCTGACAAATGATCATTGCCTAGAGAAAGGAGTCTTTGCAATAATTTTTGTATTATTACCATGATACATGTTATTACATTGATAGTCATGTTATTTTTAAATGCTTAACTCCTGTGTGCTATACATTACTGAACTCATGCTTAACAGACCACTCTTTATTGGTTATCCTCCATTACAAGCTGCATAGTGTAGGTTTGACAATACATGTTTTATGCTTGCTATAACCTGTTCATTATAGGTTTTGACACTATATGTCATATACAAGAAGAATGAGTAAGCATGGAGCACTCTGCCTCTGCTCATTAACCACTATGGTTGTCAAAAATACTTCAAAATTGCAGGTTTTCCATTAAAAGAGGTGAAAATGCACTTAACATAGGAGTACCGGATGAGGTGCTGGATGCAATGTTTTTTTAAGTGCCATTGCATTGCATACCAGTAACTGTCCTAGATTCCAGGGAACTAGAATTCAATCACATTTAATTAAATTTGTTACAAGCATTTATTAAAAGATGCTTCATATGGTTATGATCAAATGTCCAAGTCAAAATACTTGGACATTGATCTAAGTACCCACCACTCCATTGCTCTCAAGCTTTCCATCAAATTCGAATCTCCCACACATGGCATCTCACGTGCACATGTGGGCAATGTCCTCCACCATAAGAGCATCCAAAATTGGACTGGGCACTCTATTGTTTCATTTGCCCTTGCCATTTTATCTTCCCTGCATTAAGGAATTGCGCCCAACCTCTGTCGAATTCTCCCTCTGTTCTAATCGCACTCAGACTGTGTTAAACCCGTGCCATTTCTTGGCCTGTTTTCACCCTTTCTTGGTAAAATGTTCCCTCTGTTCCAATTGCATGTAGACCGTGCCCAATTTGTGTCTTTGTGTGGCTTGATTTCTCCCCTTCTTGGTGAATTAAAACCCTGTCACAATGCCCAAGCAATATGAACCCTCCTCCTATGCAGACTTGTTTTACATTCCAGAATTCACACAGTGTAGGGAAGTGTTCTTGCATGCTGGCTGGGGTCCATTTCCATCGAGTTTGCAAGGCCATGATGATGGTATTTCTATGCAATTTGAAGTTGAATTTGATGGCAGGATAGCACATGTAGGGTCTCTCAATTTTGCAGCCACGGAAGAGTCAATTGCTGCTGCAACAAAACTTCCAAGAATGGGAGATAGGTGGTTCAAGAATCATCAATTGTCATGCTCAAGTTACAACATGGTGTTTAAGCCCAAATTCGAGAGCAGTTCAGGAGCAAAAGGGTATGTTAAGGAGTGGATAAATCCACAATTGGTCAATCCCCTTATCATCATCACACGGTTAATTAAATGTGAAGGTAGATACTCCACCTTCAAAGCTTGTCACTTTAGATTGCTGGCTCATTTTCTATTCAATAAAACTTTAAACTTCCCTTTTTATTTTCTCAAAATCTTGGAGAAAATGTCCTCTCAAGTGAGGAAAAATGTGACCAACCCCCACAATAGTCTCTTCCACTACGGTTTGATCAAAATCCTCATTCTTACCGAACTAGAGAAGAAGGGGCAAAGTTGGGATGCCTTTATCTACCAATTTGCAAATCCTCACTTGACAGTTAAGATTGGCCAAAATCCACTTAGCCTAAAAACTATCTCTCCATCCAAGCCTCACTCTCCAAAAACTCCAAACTCCCTTGCACAAACTCTCTCTTTTCCGGAACAATACCAAAAGCTTGTTGATATTCCTACTTCTTCATTGGGGAAGAAGACCAAGAACAAAGACGAAAATAATCCTATTGTTGACCCCCCAATGCCTTCATTTTCTCTTGATCCTACACCTAAGAAGCCCCAAGAAGTAATGCATCAAGACTTTCCCATCATTCCCACAAACAAGAGAGGAGCCAACTGATTTGGTAAGGGACCTTTTCTGAAGAGTATCTGGAACAAAAGAATCAATCCTTATGCCAAGCCTCCACCTACTTCAGATACTATCCAAGTATCCTCCAACCTTGAGAGCCCTCATAAGAAACCTAGAGAAGTCTCTGCGGATGGATTAGAGCCACTAAGGAAAACGAAATATGAACCTACCTCACCTTTCCGATATCCCATCACACCTACTTCACCCATGCCCATTCTTGATCCTAAATTTGATAAATTGACCACATCTCTCAAAGGACCTAAGCCTTCCTCGGAGATCACTAATTCTGCCCCAACTATAGAGGAGATACAAAGGGAAAACCATCAACTTCTCCAACAATTAGAAGAGAGGAAGACAATAGATGCACACCTTCATCATGACAATGCAATCCTTCAGGCAAAAGTTAACTCCCTTCAGCGGTTGGTTGATGGGATGACCCAATATAACCATAGCTTAAGAGCACAATTAAAGAAACATAAGAGGCATAAGGCTAAGCTTACACAACAAGAAGGAGAGGCTTCTAAAGTCGGCCCTCCTCAACAAGCCTAGTTCTGAGGGATGATTTCTTTTTGTTTGTAGTGGGACCTGCAAGATCATCGGTGTGGGGGTATGTTGAGCCCGAGATATGATCATCTTCATGACGTTATTATACACTTTTTTCCATATGTATATATGCGTTTTTTTATTTTTCAAAGGATATTTTTGAAGAATTTTATGGTAAAATGATACAATCGGCATGAGGTACATATAATTCGTGTTGTGTTATCCAATCAAGTTTAATTTATCATATTTTATGGTTTCCAATAGTTAATTCATGTTTTTCTGCTGTTACAGGCAAAAATGCACCATGTTTCTTGGTTTGGAAATTGTTCCGGCACTTGATCCAACACTTGTTCTGGTACGTGATCCGGCACTCGTTTTGGCACCCAGTATTGCACAAAAATGCAAAGCAAGTTGGCGGTTATGGTATTGACAGCCAGTGGTGGACAAATCGAGCACATGGGTTTTGTTTGTCATCGCCCCCTCCAACTACTAATCTCAAGGCAACTCGATTCCAGTTGTCCAAAGAGGGCGCTCATTAGGTTCCTCCATTTTGTTAGTTATGGATGCATTTAATGTAATTTGCCGAATTTAGAGGTGGTTCGACCCTCCTGTGGTCGACCACCTGGGTTGTAAGATTATAAATACCAATAGGATGATCATTAGATTGTTAATCAAGTAGCATAAGCATCAAAATTGCCAGAAAAACGATTTTGCTCTGTTTCTAGTTTTACATTGCCAGAATAGTGCCAAAACTGCATTTTTGGATTTTCATGGTGAATTTGGCCTGCTGAGGTTGTGGTGTGGTTTTAGAGAGCGACCATGACTTGCTGGGGGGCCCACCAATAGTCTGGTAACTGTCTTCATGTCTATTTTGTATTTTTCTAATTTAAATTTTCTTTTGATTTTCCTGTGCATGTATATTTTTATTTAATTAATTAGTTTGTTGTAGCTTAATTGTTTTAATTGTTTCGCAGGTTAGATGTTGATACAGATTAACATGTGTTGATTTTATAGATCAGAAAAGGCTTGCAAGTATTTAAGTCTCTTTAGTAATTCCGTGTGCAATTAAAAAGTCTCTCTCTCACTATACTAACCCCGCATGCAGTTAGATGTTAGATTGTGCTTTCTTTTATATTTTTACAGTCAAGCTTAGAACAGATTTTTAATCAGAATAGAGCATAGTTTTAATCTGAGTTTCTTCTAACAAAGTTGATGGATGGATAGATTTGCTTCTAGTTTTTGAATCATAGCTTTCTTACTTCAGTTTTAGATAGATTTCACTTGCTTAGTTATTGGTTAAATGTAATTGTCAATTCACTTTTTAATATCATGTTTTTAATTTCTGTTTTGAGTCATTTTCTTATCATAGCTTGAATGATTAAACTAGACATAGTATAGTTTCCTTTCACACAATTTCCTTTCATAGATTAAGATGCAATTGAATTTCTTAATTAGATAATGATGA
>JZKD02S0314609.1:221027-253041 GCA_000966675.3 Picea glauca
TGAGATGCAATCATGATATAAGCTTCTTTGATTGTGAAGTTTCCAATGGGGGTGTGACCCCAACGGAGTTTGTCTGACCCTCCTTGGTGAGTGATTTTTTAATTTTTGAACTCAATCCAAAATTCTACCCAAAGGGTTTGGAATGCGAGCTAGACTCCATGCCCATTAGGGAGCCAATATCTCTAGCAATTTATTACTTGAGATCCATTCCAATATTTCCATATCTAGATCTTTCCTTGATGTTAAGGTGATATTTTATGGGAGATGGGTTATTATTGACTCCATTTTGGAAGTTATTTCCATGAATCTTCCCAGCATAGAGTATGTTGTCCATTACACACTTCCCAAAAGAAATGTTGTTGGATGATATATTTGTTTGACCAAGTTGTATTCAAGATGGTAGAACTTGTAATGTTACCCTCCAACCTAATCAGATGTTGATTTTCTCTGTGGGGGTTATATTTTTGTTTCCATGTTATCTCCCATAGATCATATTTTCTTTGAATCCACCTCGACCATGTCTTAGCTACTAAAGCTACTAAAAGAGTTTATGAGTCATGGAGTCCTAGTCCTTTGTTGCTTTGGGCTGGAAAACCTTGCCTTAGTTGAATAAAACCCATTTTTTCCCTTTTTTGCTCCTCCCCATAGGAAATTTTGTTGGAGGTGTTTGACAGAGTTAATAATGGATTTAGGTTTCACAAGAACAAAGAAAAGATAGAGGGGCATACTTTTTTATTTCTTCTTCAATACAAATCCATCCTGACAATTAATAACTTAGGTTTCTCTTATGAACCAATATTCTCCTACACTTTTTCTTGTGTCTATCTTGTTTAAGTTTCTTTATGTTTATACTTAAGTTTAAGTTTGTCATATCATCCAAACGATGACTCTAAATATAGTATGCCTTATAAATTTCATTTAAATTTAGTTGGACGATCTCTCTAAATCCTTCATGTTTTGATTTCCCTTACCATCCCACTTTGCTATCGAGCAAGTCATTTTCTTCAATTTTCGCTCCGTTTAATTCGCCAACATTCTATAGGAAATGGAGGATATGACCATCTACATTAAAATATGGTCAATGCTTATTGTTATTAGGGAAAAAGTCTTAAAATAAATTCAAATCTAAAGAAAATTCCTGAAATTTATGGATTGGAATTAAAAATTTATGTTAAAATGATAAAGAAATAGACAATTAATTAAATTCAATTGGAACATTCTCAATAGATAAAGGCTTAAAATTCCTTAATCAATTTTCAGAATTGATGTGTGCGTCTCTTTAGTTTAACTTCTTCACAAAATATTGAACCCAAACCCGATTAACAATCAATTCAACATCTCCACGTACTACCAACTATTTTGTATTCAAATCCAAGTCTTGTTAAAGGCTAAGGACCAAAGTGCCATTATCGATATTGTTATTGGTATACTCAAAATACATTATAAAGTAGAAGGAAGTTTTTCCACTAGATTTAGATTCAAGGATAACCCTTGCCCCAACATCATAATTGAACATGCCCCATAAAAATACATACTCCATAACTTAGGGGGATCTTCACCTTCTCACTAGAGTTTAGGGGAGGAGAGGAGGTGGGTTATAAAATTTAAAACCAGTGTATGTCACTATTCCACTCTCAATCATAGAACAACCTCTCTCTTATTTTCATTGAGGCCTCAATCTATATACAAAATTTAGGTTCTCACTATACCCTTAACATGGAGTTTTTATATGAAACCATTGTGTCATGTCATTCTTATGAAAACTCCAAGGGAATGACTCCATGACCTCCCTAAGAGCATAACATAAGGTGTAGGCACATAAAAAATAATCACATCCATGATAGTATGATTCTGAGGAGCTACATGCAACTTAGGGAAGAAGTATTTGTTGTATCTGAAGGTGGGAATAGGGAAAGAATAATGTCTCAACACATGTTTTCCTATTCATAATACTTAGTACACTCAAGGCCAAGATATATCATGATAATAAACTACTTAATATCATTTATAACCTTGGAATCTACCATACAATTATGAATAACATGGTAATTAGTCTCCAAGGACTCCAAGAAAGGAGGTAGTCTTTATGAGACAAGAGGTAGTCTCATGAGAACATCAATTAAATTAGGGGAAGGAGAATACATAATAGGATTATGAGTAGGGATAATAGGCTCAAATATAAGATCTCTATTCAAATTTTCTCTCTACTCCATCAATATAAGGACATCTAATAGAGAAATATTAATCATATATCTATAAATATATCAAATAATGTTATAAGAAGGTGTAGTCTGGTTACCTTTGGACTTTTATCTAAAGACCTTCTAGGAGGGGAGGTTGCATTAATGGAGGAAGGCCCCTTCTTAAGTTGAATACATGAAGAATATGGATGAAAATATTATGGAAATATATGTGGAGATGAATACTATATCACAAGGATATTTCAAGCTCATGTTGATGCAATAAGCTACTTATTATTCACTTAATTGGCTATTGTCCTCATTTGAACTATATTTGATATGGAACTTAGAGAAAATATTTACCATAGACTCATCCCTAGGTATCTCCCCCAAACAAAAACTAAAAGAGATAGTTTATGCTCATTCTCCTTTATTAACTCCACAAATCTAAAATATGCAAGACTTTAATAATAATAATTAGGTTAATGAAAATGTGAGGGTCACACATCCCTCACGTTGTGACCAATGAATACATATAAGTATATTGTTATGAGGTTGATTGTACCATCATCATTCATCTATCAATCATTCATTATTCAATATTTTATACATTTTGGCATAAAAACTCTATTAATTCAGTAATAAATAATAACTATTTAATCCATTTGGTATTAGAGACAAATTCTTGGAAAATTTTGGGGGTTAACTCTATAGATATTACATTAGATCAAGATCCTCTTAATTGTTTTTTTGTACAAAAACGTAAATTAACATGCCATACAATAGCTATACTAATTATAGGTGCCACTCTTCCACTGCTATCCTACATGATTTGTACAACCAAGCCCCATATTAAATTCCATATGATCCATTATGATTCTATACTCGGCCATCCTGTCAGTCTATATGTTCCCAACATCATTTTCTCCCTTTCTGTCATACATTGCAATGCCACACGATTTCACTCAATCGTTGAAATTTTTATCCAACCATATTTATCATCACCCCAATGTGATGTTACCTATTCAACTCAGCACCATTGACTACCTTGTGCAACAAATTATCTTAGAGTGTCCTAAGTTGCACTACTCCATTTTCCCTTATATATTCAATCATATAAGGACCAAGCCAGGTTGTCTCCAATTTCCTTGTCTTTCCCTTAATCCTTTTGTTGTATAGAAGTACATGATATCCAATTTCTATTTCCTTTTTCCTTATATGTCTATCATGCCAAGCCTTTTGAAGTAGTTTCTATAATTCTTGACAATGGAGTGCTATCAATGTTTCTTCCTATAGTTTGTGAAGTTGGTGTAGTTGATCTTCCTTGGCTTTTTTCGAGTTGAATTTTAACACTATAACTACCCTGTCAACATCATCTATGAAAAGTGTAGTGGAATAATTTCCTCTTTTTCACAGATCAGTTTAGATGGTGTATGACCAATTGACCTCTTATAAATAACTCTATATGACCATAGAATAGTACGAACATTGTCATCCCTATTGATATTACACATTTTGGTGATTCCTTTAGATACAGTTTTGTTAAATGAATCCACTACTGCATTTGATTATGGGTGATAAGGGGAACTCTTTTTATGGCCAATCAAGAATTATTACAACAATAATTATATAGTGTTGTTCACAAAATGGGTCCACCGATAACTTATCAGTGTAATTGGATAGTCAAATCTCATGATGATGTTATCATACATAAAAAAATTCTACTACCTCTTTAGTACAAATTTTGACTAGTTCTGCCTCCACCGACCTAGTAAGATATTTGATTGTCGTGATAATGTAATTGTCTCCTATCCTTTTTCCTCGTTTGGGGAAAGGTCCTAAAAATTTGATGGCCCAAATATCAAAGGGGAGACTTGGGTTGATCAATTTAAATTAATCTTATCTTTCTTTAATGGTTAACCCAACCATTGATAATTGTCACACTTATTGATTTTTACTCTATAATCCTTGTTTTATGTGGGCTACCATGATCCAACTTGTAAAATTTTCCTAGTTGTAGTATCTACATTGAAGTGACCACATGCAAGACTAGAATATGATTCCTCAATTATGATTTCTCTTTCATGTTCTAAAATACATATCCTAAGTACATAATCTGACCCAATCTTATAGAAACAACAATTTATTAATTTGTAAGGTGTAGATTTCATAGCAAAAACTTTATTATTCTTCTCTGGTAAGTCATGGGGATCCTTTCCTTCTTGTAAAAACTTGACAATTTATGTAAGATCTTTAGCGGCAATGCAAACTTTCAACAAGTAGGCATTTTAAATATTATCATCTATCCCTATAGGGTCTTCTCTTGTTTTGACTATTGATAGATAGTATAGTCCTACATTTTCTTTACTTGGTATAACTATCACTTCAAATTCAAATTCTTATTAAAATAATATCCATCTACAAATTCTCCCTTGATGGACTAGATTATTAACTATATATTTCAATTCTTAGTGGTATGCATAAAAAATAAATGGGTTGGAAATAAATAATGTCAAATATCCTGTAGGGAAAATATTATTCCATGCCCTTCTTTTTATATGGTTGAATAGTTTCTTTCATATGTATTGATATTTCGATTGGCATGGGAATTTAGATGATCGAATCCTCCTTCTATAGGTTGCACCAAAAAGGACCCGACTACTACATTAGATGCATTGACATGCATGCAAAAATTCTTATTCTAGTTAAGGAATCTAAGTTTTGGTGCTTCGACTAACTTCTTCCTTAACATTTCAAATGACTTGTTGAAATTTGAACTCCAAATAAATTCAACGTCATTCTTCAAAAACTCATCCATTAAAAATGTGATGTCTAAAAATCCTTGATAAACTTCATATAATATCCAGTGTGACCTAGAAAAATTTGTATCTGTGTCATATTCGTAGAGGACTTTAAGTTGAGTATAACTTTGTTCTTTTCCATGTTGATAATGATTTCATATTTGTAGACTATATGCCCTAGAAGTATGCCAACTGAATGGAGATTACACATTTATTTATAGTCAATTGGATAATTGGATATGTCAACACCTCTCGAGAATAAAATAGGATAAAAAAGAGATCACATTTCTAATGGATTTTGGATCCTTTAATGAGAGATCCATGTTGATATTGATTTCATCTTTGTAGACTATATGCCTTAGAAGTATGCCAACTGAATGGAGAATGCACATTTATTTATAGTCAATTGGATAATTGGATATGTCAACACCTCTCTAGAATCATCTGAAGCTAGTGTATGTGAATTTCTCTTGAAGTTGTAAATGGTCCAATCATTAAAGTATACCACCATGGTTTTATAGATATATTCTTGAAATGTCTTTACTACTATGAAAAGACATAATTGACATTTTTTAATCTAAAAGGCATGAATCTCTTATAAAAGGATCCAAAATCCATTAGAAATGTGATATCTTTTTTATCCTATTTTGTAATTGGTACTTAGTTGTACCCCAAAAAACCATTACTAACTAAATAGCACTCATGTCCTACTACCTCATTAACTATTTCATCTACAAACATGGTTGGAAAAGGATTTGTGACTGTTACTTTGTTCAATGCTCTAAAATCAACATTGTTCCTCAATGTTTCCAATTCATGCTTCTTGGGTTGAAGTACCATGGGGATTTCCCACTTTGACTTGTTGATTTGATAAATGATACAAGTTTCCAACATGTTTGAAATCTCCTTTTGTATGATTTATTTATACTTGTGAGCCAATTTTTAGGGTCTCTTCTTCATAAGTTTGGTGTTAAGGATGAGTTCAACCTTCATCTTCTCCTTTTATTGAATGAGACATTTTAAGTCTTTGTAATCCCTAGAAAAAACATCTTGATAATCCCCAATAAGTTTTTAATCTTTTTTTTCTACTTTCCATCTAGTAGTCACTAATTCTAGCCATTTTGGTAAACCATCATTTGAAATATCGACTTCTTTGATTTTAAACTCTAGGTCCATCCATTATGGTGCTTTCAACTCATCCAAATTTCTTTATCCCTCTTTAACTTTGTTATAGACTGATGGATAGTCTATTTTATCTTCTTCCTCTTTTTCTAGGTCATCTTACTTTGTTACTTTTAAGACAATATTAACTTCTTCAAAACCTCTAGGTGACATTTTCTCAATTTAAAGCTCTTCCTTATAAAACTTTCATTTTCCATTTCAATTCTTCTAGCTATCTAAAATTTATACTCTTGTTCTTGACATTTATTTTGTTACAAGTTGATATCGACCTTGTGTTGAAATGGGACTTCCCCTTGTATTTCATATTCTTAACGGTAAACTTTTCTATGATTTTTTGTATTTCTCACATGTAAAAATATGTCCTCAAACACTTAGTTAAATTCTAATTTCAACCTCCAATAATACTAAAATTGTAATGCAGTAAAATACAAGCATTCTACAATAGTTTATGAAAATAAACACATTAACTAAGCAATCTGAAAATAAAATAGCAGTGGAATAACCATGAACAAGAGACAAATCACCACACTTGACACTATTGTTTTCTAGGCAATGCCCTTGGAAAAACCCACAAGGGGAAAACCAATCAAGGGAATTTCCTCTTATTGAGCTTCTAGGGAAATGTTTTAGTTGACAACAACAATTAGATCAACATTAAATACACAGTACTTATCTCACTCTCCCAACACAATATTCTTCTTGAAATTAGTGCCAAAAATCAGTCTTGAATAATGTACCTTGGTTGTACAGCATGCACGGCCTTGTACAGTCAACAACAACTCCAAAAATTCCTTGGAAATCATGCCTGAGAGCTATTGTATGGTACAATACCTTGCTATACAAATTTCTTTCAACAAAACTTCCCTGGAAATCGTGCCAAACTATTGTTGGATGATTTCCTCGATTTTGTGTCTTCCTCTTGCTATACGACCAACTATAACTATTGTATGGTCCCTTCTATAGCAGTTGTATGGATAGTATTAAATGTTATACTTTTCTCCTTGGAATGCATGCCTATCCCATCCTAGGGATGTGCACCAATTCCCTTAGTTGTTTCTTTTTCCCTCAGAAAAAAAACTCTCTTGGAAATCATGCCTTTTCATCTTCCCTCCAAGTTCTCCTCAAAAAGTGCACCCCCCTCTCCACTAGTGCTTCCTTTATGCAAGATTTAATGTGTAACTGCCCAAAACCAAAAATATCAAGGGTTGAGATTCAATATTGATCAACAAGATCGATGTATGTGACTTGATATTTCATTGAGGTCACTTAAGTCACTTAAGTGACCCACACCCTCATAAAGTCACTTTTACACATAAAAAAATTAAAAATCCCAACTTGACTTTATTAAATCACTTTATAAAGTCAATTTATAAAATCACTTTATAAAGTCACTAGGGAGAAATATGCTTGGTCACTTCCGTATGTTGGGCATTGCCAATGCAAAAGTACCTCTGAGCTACCAAATCTAACACTCCATCTTAGTGAGGGAGGGACTTCTAGAACTCTACCAGAATCTATCTCCAACTCCATCATCTCATCCACTGCTATAGTTTATCCCTATGAACTAGAGGTCTCTATTCCCACTACATTGGAATCCTTTTCTACCACCTCCAATTATCTATGAATTGAAGACATGATACTAGGAGTATCCACACTCTCTTGAGCATCTATCTATGTCAACTCATACCTTATGAGTCCTCTAAGAGTACTAGAAGAAGACTGAGTCCCCGTTATCAACTCTCTCTCTCTCGTGCAACCTTCCTACTCTCTGACACGTACTATGAATCAATAAATCCATTCGATCCAACCACAAGCTATCCCAATAACCTATACAACCTCTCATGTCTGACACCAAGAAACATTGTTGTGTCTAGAGTAGCTCCCTCAAGATATAAAAACACATGTCCACTAAAGAACACAACTCCAAATCCATCAATCTCCAAATCTAACACTGAGAGAAATTTAATTTTCATCTCTAGAATAAACAACACCTCGTCTACCTCTAAAAGACCTCCTGACTCTATTTGGAATCTAACATTTCCAACCCCCTTCACTGCAAGTTGTGAGTCAGCCCCACTATCCACAAAGAAGTCTAAGTATATTTTTGAAAGACTAAGGAACACGAACCTCATCCTCGTCATATGCAGAGATGCACCTTTGTCCACAAAACACACTTCAATGTCCTCGAACATTGGAAAACCACTGCCTGAAGGACTAGTAATCAGAGAAAATTACTTCTCGAATTTTTCACCGAACTCAACAACCTTAGCTGATGTTGACACCTCTATTTCCTACTTCTTCTTCTTCTTGTTTGGACATTTACTAGCATAGTATCCAATCTTGTGACACTTAAATAATTTCACTTTTCTCATGTATTTCTTCTTCTCTTTTCTCTTTACCACAAGAGCAATATCATTCTCGTCTACAACACCCTATGCCCTCTCCCGATATCTACTCTGAGACCCCTCCCATATATCATCCTGAGTAAAATCATCCCATAGTCTGCTCCAATTCAAAAGCTTCTCTCTCCCCACCATACACTTCATGAAAACCTCCCACTCTTTGGTGAATCCCTTGAGGGATATACACACCAAATTTGAGTCTGCAATAAATTCTTCAATAGCTACCAACTCATCCTTCATCTATGCAACTATGGTGAGGTAGGAGGCCAGACTCTCTCCCTTGGCCATCCTAGTATAGTGGATTTTGTCCATAAGAACCATTTTCATGTTCTCATTCTTTGCCTTATACAAATTTTTCAGTGCATCCCGCATCACTTTGGTGGTCTTCGTCTCATCCAAATGTGGAATCAGGTGGTCCCTGACTCCATCCAAGATTATTCTCTGAGACCTTTCTTCCTTCACCTCATGGAAATCTAGAGAAATGGGATCCGATGAAGGTACTGGCATGGTGGTACTTGAAAATGTCCAAAACTTGTTCTCTTTGAGAACACTTGTAATCCTCACCTTCCATTGATGGTAGTTGGAGATCCTCTCCAACCTATCCTCATAATTGAGACAGGATGTCATATGTGTCTAACTGACAACAAACCTTTATTTCCCTTCCTGATTCTGAGAAAAATCCCCTGCAAGTCACTGTTCTCCAAATGCCAAACTCTATCAATTGAACTTCATATCCCTAGCTTTGATACCATGTAAAAATATGTCCTCAAACACTTACTTAAATTCTAATTTCAACCTCCAATAATACTAAAATTGTAATGTAGTAAAATAAAAGCATTCTACAACAACTTATGAGTAGAAATACATTAACTAAGCAATCTAAAAATAAAATAGCAACAGAATAACCATGGAGAGGAGAAAAATCACCACATTTGACACTAGTATTTTCTGGGCAATACCCCTGGAAAAACCCACAAGGGGAAAACCAGTCAAGGAGATTTCTTCTTATTGAGATTCTAGGGAAAATTATGAGTTTAAAACAACATTTAGATCAACATTAAATACACACTACTTATCTCACTCTCCCAGCACACTATTCTTCTTTAAAAAAGTGCCAAAAATTAGTCTTGGATAATGTGCCTTGGTTGTACAACCTGTATGGCCTTGTATAATCAACAACAGTTCCAAAACTACCTTGGAAATCATTCCAAACTATTATTGGATGATTATCTCGATTTATGTTCCTTTATATTGTTGTACGACTAACTATAACTATTGTATGGCCCCTTATGTAGAAGCTATATGGATAATATTAAATGTTGTAATTTTCTCCTTGGAATGTGTTCCTATCCCCTCCTAGGGATGGGTGCCAATTACCTCAGTTGATTCCCTTTCCCTTACCTCAAAAACTCACTTGGAAATTGTGCCTTTTCAACTTCCCTCCAAGTTCTCCTAAAAAATGCTCCCCCCTTATTACAACTATAAATTGATCCATATACAAGCCTTGGGGACAATTCATCATTGAGAGCAAAGAGACTTTGGAGAAATTTCACCTCATATTGAATCTGCATCCCTTTGTCCTTGATATTTTGAACTTGTTGTGTTCATCCCCCAAGCTCTTCCTATCTTGATATGGAGAACCTTTTTGAATCCTACTACCTGTGAGCTTTACTTTGTGGAGTATTGAAGTGGTGAAGGCCCAGCTATAGGGACTTGGTTTCTTGGTTACGATATGTTTCATTACATAAGTTTATCCCATATGTGCTTCTGTTGATTACATTAATAGAAATACTCTTTTCTTGTCCAATTATATGTCAAAAATATTTGTATTACTTTCAATGGGAATATTTGTTATGTATGTTAATGGATTATGCTATTTTATATGCTAATATTATACATGATTTTCACATGCTTGTGTATCTTGGTTGTTGAGGACAAGTTGCAGGTATAAATCTTTGAGCCATGAGCTCAACCGGGGTCTTCTTTAGACATCCGGATGAGGTAGGATTCTATCCTTTTCTTGTTATAATTTTCATTTATCTAGCATACTTGAGTTTAGAGTTTATTTATGGGTGTCATTTAGTTTATTGTGTTTTTACGCTAGCTATAGAGAGATTTTCCTCGTAACAGAATTGGCAACTCCACTGGGGATGATCTCCCTTTTGGTGTATTGGGTTTTTTCTCCTTTATTTGCTCTATGTTTTCCCAAGTTTTTGTGTCTCCTATTTCTTGGCCTAACCCTTGCCCAGGAAATGCATTCTTTGGCATACAGAGGTTTTCCCTTGATAGTCGCGTACATATGCGAGCTATCTATCTTCACAACGCATACATACACTTTTTTTCCTTGAATAATCATTCACACTATCCTCTAAGTCTGATTGGTTGAGTTTAGTTTTTGTTGGGTGAGTTTGATGGTTGTTGAGACTTCTTGAGTCCATGTTATGGATTTTAAGTTCCTACAGAGTGATAGGAAGCCACGTTATTGGTGAATCTTTTGGTCAAACTCTTTTCTTGTCATTTTTCTTATTTATTTTCCTTGCATTCTAGTCTGGGTAGTTGCTTCTTGGTGTCGTTCTTGGCTTGTCTCTTTTTTTTTGCAATAAGGTCTGCATGTGAGGTTGTTATTCAGTCCTTGCATTTTCATTTCATTATATCAAAAATACAATAAAAAACGTTTTTCTTTTTTTGCATATTACTTATAGCATTTGCACTTTTGGATGATTTACATGAGTTTTTGCATATTATGAAAGATTGCACTTTATTGAAATTGTAGAGATTGCATCTTGGAAACAAGATTTAGAAGCATACCATCTCTTTGAAAATCAAAACTAGTACTTAACAATGTTTTTATATTTTCTTCCTTTTTATATATGTTGATTCATAATACCATCAGTTTCATGATCACACCTCTTGAGTAATAAGAAGAAATTAAAATTAACGTTGAATAATTAAAATTGATTAGAAATGATTTTATTTTTTAGGGTACACAAACAAGTGTAGGACCCAGGGCCTTGGAATAGGATTTTGTGAGTAAACTTATCCAAGGATATAAAACTTAATGTATGTGTATAACTAGGGAATGGTGAAACCCATTGTGTAATTGGTGTCCTCAAGCTCCACTCACATCATAGTCAAGAATGAGGTCGCGTGAAGTTGGTTACAGAGATATCCCTCTAATACCTTCCTAGTGTTAAATATATTTATGGGGTTCTATTTGTATCTAGGGGTTTTGCTAGTATCTTTACCTCCTTGAGAGGTGGTGCTTTCAATATTTCAGGCTTTTCTACCCTGCCCATATGGTGGACCAGACCTGCGACTGCTCACCTGAGCATTGGTTATGTCGTGGTGAATTTAGTTGCTTGACCTAGGTAGCCACATAGGTTTCTTGCAAGGATTATTCTATAGGTACCCTGAGTCAAATAGGGATCGAACAACACACAAACTTTATGGAGGATTTTCTCTCTGGATGAATCTGACCAACTGCACTATGAAGCCTACGAGGGTCCTTATAACTAGTTATGTTACCTCCACTCTATTTTTTGGGAGTCTCATCCCCTTCTGGGAGAGATATACATTATTTAGTTTGGGAGGTCCCTTCAACCATAATATTATGTTTGTGTGTAGTGTCCTTTAAATTTATTTAGGAGTGTGCTCTTTGATTGTTAGTTTTCCTTGGTATTTTGTATTGTGTCTCATTTTTTGAGTCATCATGGAGCAATACTAGCCTCCTCACTGGTCTCTTCATATTTTGAATCTACCACCATGATTAGATCATTTACTGAAGCCACCTCCCAAAAGGCGTAGATTTAATAAGAGTGGTACATATATATCCACATCGCAAGCTCATGATTGTCCTACCATTAGTACTGAGTCAGAAATGAATGTCTCGGGAATCCCTTTGACTCCTATGTCCTCTATGATTAGTGGGGTCCCCTCGACTCCCTTATTATCAGTGGTTTGGATTTTGGAGGCTCCCTCTCCTAATGCTACCCAAACCATGGTCTCTACTCAGCCCATGGGAACGAATCCTTTTGTATTTCTAAGTAGTACGTTGAATCATAGTACTCAGTCCATGTCTTAGGCCTCTAATCCTTTCTCTTTTGGTATTCTAGACATGACTTCACACTTGTCATCCTTTGTTTTGTCATCTCATGTGAATCCTAGTTTTGGGTATGGGGGCATGGTGCCTCCTTATACTCCCTTTTTGTTTAGTGGGGGGAACATCCCTCAACCAAATGCTATGGTAGGAGGTTGGAACCCTCCTTCCCATAGAACCAATCCTATCTACACTTTTTCAGGATCGAGTGCACAAATGGGTGAGACTTCTACTTATTAAATATCGTCTGCCTATCCTTCTTCCATGATGCATGTTTCTATGAATTCTTTTCTCATGGGAAACCTCCCTCTTACCTCTGGTGTTTCATTTAGAGGAAATTAGTTTTATAGTATGTGAAACCCCCCGCACATAGTTCCTTCATCTGGGGGAAAAATATATCCTCACATGAGTAATCCTTATCATGTCACTTTCTTCTCGCAAGTGGCTTCCTCAGTGATGATGCCCTTACAATACTTTATGAATCAGTTGGGAGGATGATAATATCCTACTGGGTAGGGCCATGGTGTATACCAGAACCCTAATTAGCCCACGATATCTCAAAACCATTCTTTCCCAGGAGCATGGTCTTATATGTCATAACCAGTCATTACAAGTCATGCTGGAAGAACAAGTCCAGTCATTGCAAGTCATACTAGAATTAAGTCACCAACCTCTGCAAGTCATGTTGGAGACCTCAAAACAACCTCTGCAAGTCATGCTAGGATAAATCAACCAACCACTGCAAGTCATGTCAAGGGCACAACTCTAGTCACTGCTAGTCACACTAGACAAACATCACCAACCTTTGCAAGTCATGTTGGAGATCATCTACTAGCCTTTGCAAGTCATGCTGGGAGAAGGTCACCGACCATTGCAAGTCATGTTGGGGCCATTGATATGATTGAGAAGCCTATATGTGTAGTAAGTAATCCCAAGTTCCTTTTTAGACTTTGCAAAGGAGATCACCTAACTTGTTTGTGCCCTGCTATTGCAGTGGTACGAGAAGCAGGGTCCTTGTCTGGTGGCCCTTCAAGTTCTAAGTTGTATTTCGTTTCCCAACAATCTAATCCTTCTTTGGTTGATACAACAATCATGACGATGCAATATTTGGCCGACACTACTCTTGTTTTGGGGGGTTATGCGTCTCTTGACCATGTTGTCTCACATGATGTTCAAACAGTGTCGCGTCGATGAAATATTCGGCTGACACCACTCCTGTTTTGGGGAGTGATGCATCTCTTGACCATGTTTTCTCACATCATATTCAACCAATGGTTGAAGAAGTGGTTGTGTCTATGAAATATTCGATCGATCCCATTTTTCTATTGAATAGTGATAAGTATAAGGAAGTGACATTGTCGATGCAATTTTCAACCAATCCCACTCTTCTTTTTGGGGTTGATGCGTATTTCAACCATGTCCTTAGCATTTCCAATTATGTACCTTTTGAACAAGGGAGCATTACACTTTCTCCGACTACACTCCCTCCAATTCCTAGGATGGTTTCCTTTGATTGGAATGATCTTGTAGAGCCTCACCTTCTCTCTTATACACCCTTCCAGATAATTTACATTCGTTGATATATTGTAGCTGAAGGATCCTTTGCAATTATTTTATCCTCCTCGGCTTGAAAAGTTTTGGGTCCTCCCAAACTTGTGTTAGCTACTAGTGAGTTTCTAGTTTTCTATAGAAGACCTGCATAGGAGCCTTGGCATTCCCCTATGGGCTTGAGTAATCTGGCATTTCCTCTTGAGTCTAATCTTGTTATGTGTGAGACCTCGAGCCCTAGTGTTTGTGAGATATCGAGCCCCTGTTTCATGGATGTTGAGTTTTCCCTAGATGAGGCTATCCTTGAAGCTATGATTTTGGATTTTCAACCTCTTCCAGAACTGAAAAATTTACAAGTTGATTACCAAAAAAGACCTTGGCCTAGGCCTGGCAATGGGCCCTACCTAGAGAACTACTATGCATAAGTCGCAAGGCTATGAATTCTTCTGTACAAATTGTACTTTTTGAGTCTTGGTTAAGATATATTCAAGACTCCTTAAACATGAAAATATTGTCGAGTTAGCTTGTCTCTTTCACAGTCGTTAAACGGATTTGAAAGGATGTCTATTTTGGTATAAGTTTAACCCTTTTCCAGACCGAGTAGACTACTTACGAAAAATGAATACCTAGTCACCACTGGCTAGAAGAGTTCTCTTGGATATTATTTTATACTTATTCAGGCCTAGGGGACTAAAATATATGAAAAAGACACTCTTTGAGTTAAGTTTTAATTGCATCCCATTATCCTTCTTTCATTATTGAGCCTAATGTCAGCTCTCGCTTTCTTGTTATAAGCCTCTTTCCCCAACAATTCTCATCATTATCCAAGATGTTCCTTTCATATATCCTTTGCAACTTGAAAACCCTTTACCCATAGAGGAAAAATCCCCCCGAGTGTCAATGTCCCACATGCGTTCCCTTTCATTGAGAATAGGTATGTTCCACTGCTTGGAATTAGTTTCTTACTCATGACATTCATTTCCTCTCCTGTATCATAACATTTCTTTTACTATGAAAAACAAAAAAAAATGGGAGAGAAAATAATATTATCTCCTATCAGCAACAATTGTGCCACCTTTGAACAGAGCACAAACTCTTAAGTCCATTTCATCTAATGATTGGGTGTAGCATGTCCGTAGGAAGTTGAACTCGTTACTTAGAGTCTACTCCTCCGACTAGTTATTATTCCAGTCCCTATGGAGAGTTTGTTGATGCCTCCTGCATCACAAACTTTTTTCAATGATCAATGTTAAGTCTACGTTGCATGAGTTATCCCTCTGTCTCATGCTCTTATTCAAAGGAAGTACAAGCCTATGTCATCCATTCCTAAGAACTCTTGACTTTTCATTTTGGCCATCCCCTTACACATGAATTTCAAAATCACATGAAGTTATTGTCCTACCTTGCACCCTGGGCTTACTTCCATCATTGGTAGGTAACCTTGAACCCATCAGATGACATCTCCTCATTGGTCGTTGACTGGGGGGATTCCATTGTGTTCGAAAATAAGAAATATATTCACACATTGGGATTCATGCAGTGTATTGGATTCCATTAGCCCTATTGGTGGTTTCCTCTCCTTTATCGGTTGTTTTCATTATTGTCTTCTAGTTAGAGGGTCTCTTTCGTGTACTACTTGCATCTGGTACATGTGAAAGATGCACATGGTCGTTGGTTCGTAAAAATATTATTCATTTGATCTCCTACTAATCATCAAGATATTTCTTTATACCCTGGGTTGGATGATGAGAGATTCCTTAATTCTCTCCTTTCAGCAGTTCTCCTTCCATTGAATTTATCTCATCTATTCTGGAATCGAGATCTAGAGTCCTGTGACTACCTAGAGGCTTGTAGACATCAGTGGCAGGTTCTCCCACCATCGACAGTTTGGAATACATCAATGCCCCCTAATCAATGGATTCTTCAAGTGTTCGACCTCAAAACCCTTATTCACACTTATTGAATGTACTTGATGCCTTGACACCTGCTTTCATTATCAGTGGGTTGTCTTGTGTTTGGTAATGGTATACCTCAATGACTGGTAATAAAATTAAGTCTCATTGCATTTTAATTCAACTCCTTTATTAACATAATGTAGACTTGTAACTTCAACATATAGTGTAGAATACCTCCATTTTATAGTAGTGACACTCCATATTTGTTGTTGTCTTTCATCAGACCAGTACCTATATGACTTCAATGATCATGGAAGATCATATTTTACTCCATTGTATATAGATATCTTCAGTTGATTTTGAGACTGGACTCAACTTTGCCATGTTCATGACTATGACAACCTAAGTCATATGTCCACTTTGCATTGCCTATTCCTGGCCATGAACAACTATTTGATATATATCCACATGGATCTACAATGTAATTCAAATTGGAAGCCATGTGTACAGAGTCAATATGAATTTTAATATTCTCATGAGTAACTAGTACTTCCAGTTGAGTCTTCATTACTCCACTTCTGGGAATTATAATGTATTTTGGCCATAGAGGATATTCCTTTGACCTCATACATTTGGGGGCATCTGTTATAGAAAGTTTTTCCACACTCCATGCATATTTCCTTGATGGCCTTCCATTTCCCTCTTCAAACTTAAATTCCCCTTTTTTCTCACTCAAGAGTAAAAAATACAAATTTTTTTCCATATACATGAGCCACAGTTAGACAACTCATGTATATGTAGGTTTCTCCATTACAGCTCACGTACATTGGGTTTTGTGCTAAAAAATTAAAAAATATGCCATATTTTCATGCCATGTCATGAGATCTATGATCCTTGAAATTCCATATGCTGGAAATGCTCTAAATCGAACCTTCAATTCCATTTTAAGGCTATAAATTGAGCCATATGCAAGCCTTGAGGAAAATTCATCATTGAGAGCAAAGACACTTTGGAGAAATTTCACCTCATATTGAGTCTCCATCCCTTTGTCCTTGAAAGTCTGAACTTCTTGTGTTCATCCCCCAAGATCTTCCTATATTGAGATGGAGAACCTCATTGACTCCTACTACTTGTGATCTTACCTTTGTGGAGGATTGAAGTGGTGAAGGCCCAACTGGAGGGACTTGGTTTCTCGGTTCTGATATGTGTTGTTACAGAATTTGGTCACATATGTACTTTTCTTGATTACATTAATAGAAATACTCTTTTCTCGTCTAATTATATGTCACAAATGTTTGTATTACTTTCCATGGGAATATTTGTTATGTATGTTAATGGATTATGCTAGTTTATATGCTAACATTATATATGATTTCCACATGCTTGTGTATCTTGGTTTTTGAGGAAAAGTTGCAGGTATAAATATTTGAGCTGTGAGCTCAACTGTGATCTTATTCAAACGTCTGGACGAGGTAGGATTCTAGCCTTCTCTTGTTAGCATTTTAATTTATCTAGCATACTTGAGATTAGAGTTGATTTATGGGTGTTGTTCCATATGTTGTGGTTTTACCCTAGCCATAGAGAGATTTTTGTCATAACACTCGTCTCCACTAGTGTTGCCTTTATGCAATATTTAATGTGTGATCATCAATATCGATGGACATGACTTAAACTTTCTTTGAGGTCACTTAATTCACTTAAGTGACCCACACCCTCATAAAGTCACTTTTACACATATTTTTTTTTAAAAAAGCTCAACTTGACTTTATAAAGTCACCAGGGAGAAATATGCTCGGTCACTTCCACATGTTGGGTGCCAAAAATGAAAAAGTACCTCTGATCCACCAAATATAATATAACATCACATCACATCTTCTAACTCTACCTCTACTGGCACAAATGAGAAACCCTTTATAATTTTTTCTCTTAAATATTTATAACTCCATGTATCTCCGATGGCTTCTTCAATTTTGTACCAATTATAAGGAAAATATTCCAATATGTTCAAGAACATATTTCATCATGGTACCCAATCCTCTTCCATTATTTTTCACAATCCAAAATTTTCTTGATTGGGTTGAAGCTAGGTTTAAAATTCGTTATATGCACTACTACTATAAATTTATTTCCTTTAAATCTTTGAACAAAGTATGGCATAATAATAGTCCAAGTTTGTAGTCAAGGGCCATGAGTATCCCACTAAAGAACAACTTATCTTGTGAATGATTTCACCAAATTTTGAAGCCAACCCTATTCTCCAACAATTTTTGATATCTCATCAACATATATAGTGGGGGATTCTCTCTATTTAAAAATCAATGGGGATAATGTAAATGAATATAACTCTATGGGTCTTAGGTTGAGGTATTGTTTGATTTTTTTCTCACAATTAGGCAATATTTATTTTATTGAGAAGAAATTTATGAGGATATCTCTAGGTACAGTTTCAATGGTCCAGTAATCTCTTGCTCTCAATTTGTAGATATCCATATTTCATTCATATAATTTGGTATTATAGTTTTTTCCCACAAATAGGGATGATCCTATATGTAAGTCACATATATCATTAGCTTTGAAATTTTCTCCTCTTCCTTTCATTGTTTCATATAGTTTCCTTCTATCATTTTCCTCATCGCAAGGCTCTAAATAAGGCTTTCCTTATTTGGGATATAAAGGTATTATTATCATTCCACCATTTTCTATCATCTTTATCTATATTTCTTGAGGGATATTATTTCCTTCATTCTTCTACCCTGTGGTCTTCTAACTAACCTTTTATATGTTTTGGTATATTTAAATAGGTCAATGACTTCAAAATAGACCATGATTTTCATTCCCATTATGTTTTTTTTGGTTCCCTTTAGCAACCTGATAGATTTGATAAATATTTGGTTTGATAACTTTAGGAAGTTCCTTGACCTAACCAGCTTATTCCTTCCCATTTTGATCAATGTGTCTTTTGGTATAATATTCACTTGGGAACCAAAGTTGACCACAACCCAAGGGAGCATAAATCCCTCAATCTCCAAGTTGATTTGAGGATCATAGTAATAGACCATATTTTCCTCTTGATTAAGTTGACATAGTTTTTTACTATCTTTATGTACATATTTGCAATTCCTTGGTAAGTTTATTAATCCAAGAAATCTATCTACTAATTATTGTTCATATAGGAGGTCTAAAAATTATTTCAATGCAACATCTTTCTCCTTTTAGTATCTCTTGGGTATTAAGTATTGCAATTATTCTTCTTCATCCATTATTATAAACATAAACATGACTTCATTAAAAATGTATTTCTATCTCTGTGGATCTGGGTACACTCCTTTATATTTCTTTCCAATCTTGATTTGATGGGTTCTCTATAGAAGTGCATCTTCCCCCTTCCTTGCTCCCAACTTAGTGTCAACATTCAGGTTCTTGGAGATTATTTCTTCATATTTTGGTATTCTTTGTAGAAGATTGACATTCCTTTTGTTCATTATATTCTCTCTTATTATTGGTAATCCTCTAAGGAGTGGTCTCCTACTCCACACTTAGTATAAAATTTCAAATCAGTTCTATACTTTAGGGGGTAGTCGAGACTTAAGTGATATTTTTTATAACATACAAAGAAATATTTTACAGAATATACACCCCATTCTCCATGTAAATTACATCTACATCCATATCGACCGCATTGACCTCCATAAGCACTCTTGTTTTCTATCTTCCATCTCATCCTACCTATGGAGCTTGTTTTGGATCAACTTAGGCATGGTATACAATCTAGTAGTTAGGATTATTCCAACCATTGTGTTGGACTTTTGATGTATTGTGGGTAGTTTATTTTTATATTTCACACCATTTGAGCTTAACATTATTTAAGTTGTATGGGAAATGTTTTTTAGTATGGTTTTTTATGCATTCACATATTTCACAATAATATTCAACTTAAACTATTTTTCCATCCTAATGTCTATCATTTAATTTTCTACATTTACAATTGTCTTTTGTATGACCCTCATTCATACATATGGTACACCATGAGACTAATCTACTCTTCACGAGGCCCTGTTTCAGGATAAATTCGCAGGTGCAAACACTAACCGATCTCCCTAGATCCCCCTGGATCTAGAACAAAACAGAACAGAATAATACCCTTTCCCTAGATCTAGCCTATTGAATGAACTAAGAAGTAAGGATTATGGACATACCTTATGAACGCTTTCCTTATATCTCTGTTGTTCCAAGCTTCTCTCCAATGCTCTTGTGCCGTCCAGATCAGAACAGAACAAACCAATCGAAGTAAAGGCAGATTAATATATTCAATAGCTAGTCTATACATATGATCAAGGAATTATGTAATAAAGTGACATCATCTTTATGGGAAAGGGATATATTACTGTATTGAATTAATTGAAAGTGAAACTTACAACCTAAGCCTTGATGTTGCAGATCTCCTTTCGATGGCTCCTAGCTCTGACACACATACTTTCTCATGCATGAAGAAAATCAACCACTTAGATGACCTTGATGTTGTCTCTTGCTGTCGTAGCATCAGTCCTCCATACAGTCTTGCACTAATTCTCCAATCAATCTCTTGCTAGTTTGATTCTAACTATTCTTATTAACCCTTTCCATGAGCAATCTTCTCAATATATAGGAGAAGATAGATTAGTTACTTGGATAGGAAATGATCCCAAGATATCTGGAAAACCAGTACTTTGCCAACCACTCGAATGCCAACTCACCCTTCTAGAAGGCTCGAGAAATTTATCTTTTTCCTCTTTAAGAAGATGTTCGCACCCTACTATTAGGTACAGTGCGAGAGGTTCACACCCCAGCTTAATTCAACCTGCGATAATTAGGCCTTCTCGCAGGCAAATATATAGGTAGCCTGCGAACATTCTTCAAAAGTGTGATTTTTGGAAGCAGACAACTGTAACTTTTCTCAGGAAAGTGTTCTTAGTGAAGAGATTGATTTTCCATCATCATAACATCATCATGACATCATCACGATGACCAAAATTGTGGATAAAAAAATTCCCCCCAAAGTCTGAGAGCGGAACCAGTGACATTCGATAGACTTTGTAAGTTGTATGTGTGTGTCAAGAACCAAGAGTACATCTAATCAGAGACCTGCAAACATCCAAGCATTAGCAGAATATCATGTATACCAATTCCTGAGGTAGGCATTCCCATACTCAGATTATAGACTGATGACAATGTAATCAAAGGTTATGGCCACCAATCATACACTGTGGATCCATGCCGTCATAATATATCATAGCCACTTGAATACACTGTGGATCTATGCGACAAATTTGAAATCAAGATGACATAGCCACGAAACATACACAGTGGATCTATGTGTCATAAATAATATATACTCCATCGCAACCTGGATCACAAAGATAAAATCCAGGGTCTTCAATCTCATCGCCCAAAGTACGAATCTAACCATGTGATTACATGTGTCGAAGTCGAACATGGTAGAAACCACTTGATTACCGATCATTGATGTAACCGTTAACAAGTGCGAGGGAAATCACCATTGATGTCAATGACTCCCAAGGTACTATAGTACAATCCATTGACTGTGAATAAATGATTTGATGTCGAACAGTCGGCGAAATATTTCGATCAGAGGTCAATGATGCAAACCCATTGTCGAAAACGAGAAAATTGCCATTGAGGCATGCAAGCTCCAAGGTACTAAATAATTTCTAAGTCTTGATTCCGGATAATGTGCTGAAGTCGACAGAATAAGACTCGTCACAGGAGGGCCTTGATGTATCCCTCTTCAGTGACACGAAATGAGTAACTGAGTTTTAAAGTGGAACAGAGTACATGGCAATTGGACTTCGGACACAGGGAAGGCCGACACGGAATGAATGGACAACTGCAGATGGTCGACTCAAATAGAGGTTTCAGACGGACAACTCTTGAACATATGAAGGACACGACCAATGATTTGGCAGCATTGACTCAAAGACGACACATGGAAAAACCTTGTTATTAAATCGAATTAGAGACAAATGGATTTCCCCAAACCGGCTTCAAATGATGAATAGGGGGTGTCATGTTAAAGAGCAACACTTACTGCCAATCAACTCAACGATGAAACATATCACTTTCCCAAATTTTCCCCCACCATTTCTGGCAAGTACCTCTTTATTTTTACACAAGATTGAAGAGGATCACATATGCTTGTTGATATAAGCTCATCCTTCGGATGAGTCCCTCAGAGTATTTTTAATGAACCCTAAGAAGGAGTGGTTCGGTCCCAGCACGGGTCTGTCAATGTTTGTTTAACGAGTCCAAAGATAGTAAACTCAAATGTTTTTCGAGATTAGAGAGTTTGGAAAAACACTTAAAAGAGAACTCTCTCAGTGCCTTTTTCGTACAATAGTCCAATGAGACCGAAAAAGGGTTAAACTATTGCTCGAAGGACACATACTTCAAATACTTTAACGAGCATGAAAATAGCAAGATCGCTCGGCAATCTTTTCCTGTTTAGAGAGTCTGAAAAGAGCTTAAAGTTAACTCCAGGGGGGTTCCTTTTTTCGTGTAACCACATCGAGCCCAGAAAAGAGATAAAACAACGCTTGATCACGTTCTTATATTTTTTACGAGCGCAAGAACGGGTAAAAGGCACTTGAGGTTTTACACCAAAACCATAGGAAACAAACAAAATCACACCACACCGTAAAAGTTTTGTCCATAATCATCCGCCTTGGGTACCTGCAAGTCATATTACTCATTTCTGTATTAGTAATTAGGGTTAAATAATGAATAAACATGAAAACCCACTTTTAACATGGTAAAAAGTAAATAAAATAAATCCATAACACATTTTACCATATTATTTTACCCTTTTACCATTTGAGTGCAAAAAACTTCCATTTTACCTTCTACCTCCATCGTCGATTTTTGGGAGCTTCGGGCCATCATTCTTCGATCCGTCTGCGGTGTTTTGGTAAGCTCTTCATGCTTCATCTTTTCATGGTTCAAATTCATGATTTCATTGGTTAAATTTCAAGTTTTGAGTTAATTTTTGAAACCCTATGCATGTAGAGGGATTATCGCAGGATGCCCATACGGGGCCTGCAAGAATGCCTCATTCTCGCAGGCGAGCCTAAGGCAGCATGCGAGAAGTTCTCACTGTGTGCCATAGGTCACCTGCGAACAACGCAAAGTTCAAAAAAGTTTGTAATGTTTAGCCAATAAAAAAGGTTTATTCCATGAAAGAGAGTTTTAACCATCTTCATATGTTCCCCATGCAGGTTTATAACCATCATAATGGTGCTCGAATGGAGAGAACAGGAACACAAGGAAGATAATACAAACGCCGAAAATCACCCTCCAACCATTGCTGCTCTAAGAGATTGCGGTCTCTTGAAGTATTTCCGCATACCGGGCATGAGAGCCCAAGTTCAATTGCTAGAACACTTAATCCGGATGTGGGATCCGGATCAGCAAGTTTTTTAATGTCGGAGCTCACACATTGAATATCGACATTGAGGACATCTATTTCTTGAATGGGCTATCCAGGCAAGGGTCCTATGTCAGCTTGACTGGTAGCCGAAGGGGTGGTCTAAAAAATGAGTGAGTATTGTCGGGAGTACTGCGTGCCAGAGGCTGAACGACAAAAAGGGAAAGTGGCCATTTGGGGAGTGACTGATATAACTCTCCGTACCATTCTCTTCACTATCGCTTGGATGGCAGGAAGTGCTACCCCACATATGTCTCTACAGATCTATTTTCAGTATTCCATCGAGTGTACTAAGCCCCGGGTCCTCAACTGGGCTGACGCAGTTTTACGCAATCTCAAGAAACAACTGACCAAATGCAGGCGTGGAGATCTAAAACAGTTCGAATATGGATCATTGTTGGTGTCTTTATTTTGTGAGAGGGTTCCTGTGTTTAGACTTCAGGTAGAGGGGCACTTTCCAGGTCCCCAAGATCCACGGATGTTACGATGGTGCCAACTCATGGCTAGACATGTGGCAGGACCGATCGTCAGGTATGACGATCTCTTCTTCGACTGGCTTCAAGGCCAGGTGCTGATGGTAGAAGATTATGCATACACTGGCTTAGATTTTTGAGGTGATCCTGACCTTGCACTTCCTGAGGATGCACAATGGGGAGACCTCGGTAAAAAATACACCAATTTTTATCTTTTTAGATGTTTTTGTATTTTCATCATATTTAAATGTTTTGATTTTATAGAATCATCCAAAGACTAACACCAAATTTTAATTGATAACACAGATGTTGGGGCATATAGACCTGCTGGTAGTTCTCCTGTCCAACGTCGAGGAGAGGCAGTAGTTGCAGTTCCCCAGTATGCCGAGGACTATCTGATAGTGGAGAAAAACTTAGAGGGTCTGATGGGTAACGTTCTAGATATGACTCTGGAGGATATTCCACGGCGCGATCAGCATCACACCGTGGGAGTCTCTGCCTCTATGGGTCGGCTGCTCCGCAGAGTTGCTAGGACCTTAGTGTGTTATCATGAACATCATTAGTAATGTCACTTTGTAGAAGCCAGGAGCTTCAATGTTTGATATTTTGGTCTTTGGACACATTTTGTAAAAACAAACTTTGATCGTTATATATATATACATGGTTTCTACCAGCTTACTTTACATTTGTGTACAATTTAATGTGTTTGATTTATAAATGATTTAAATGCCTGTCCAATACATAATTAGCTAAAGCATCTGTCAATGTATTAAGACATCTAGGAATGTGTTGATATTCTATGTAATCAAAATGTCGTTCCAAGAGGCGAATCCACAAATATACTCTTAATAAAGTAGGACTTCGAATAGAATATACATTACTGAGTTGTAGTACTACCAACTGCGAGTCAAGTCGAACAACCAAATGGCGAATTCCGAGAGAGATAACATCAACCAGTAATTCAACCATGATGCTATACTCTGCAATGTTGTTGGTTTCTCGGACAAGACATATACCTCGTAGAGATATGAGTTCGTTTGTCGGAGTATAGATTGCCCATGCGGAAGCTAAGTTCCGAGTACTACGGCTAGCACCGTCGACGAAGCCAATATAAGGTAGCGAATACTCCGACATCTGGAAATCAAACACAACGTCACGTAAGGGCAGAGACCAGATAACGTCAAAAGAAAAACTAAAGTAACACACACACTCAGTATGATACATAAAATACAAGTACTCATGCACAAATGACTTATGCATAGTACTTCTTTAAGTACAACCCATTCCTGGGTTCACTCAAAGGCACACCATCATAATCAACTAGCTCATACGCTCCTTTTTCCAACACTCTACTAACAATGTAAGGCCCACGCCACATTAGTTCGAATTTCCTAGCTCCTAAGACATCTTTATCTTGTTCGTATAGAAGAACAAGATCTCCTTCAGAGAAGACACGAGGTTTGACATGCTTGTCATACTGTGCCTTAACGCGTTTCTTCTGGGCTTCTATTACAAGAGTAGCGTCACGACGAGTCTCATCTAATCGCATCAAATACAACAGACATTCCTCTTCGGTAGAAGTATTAGGTAAGAGTTCTACAACTAGCTTCAAATACGGTATTTGACATTCTATTGGTAGAATGGCTTCCATGCCATAAACTAATCGAAAAGGCATGAATCCCGTATAAGACTTAACAGATGTCTGATACGCCCACAATGCCGAAAATAACATTGTATGCCAGCTAGTTTTATGGATTCCTATCATCCGTCGAATCATAGTTATAAGAACCTTATTGATGGCTTCAACCTGGCCATTAGCCTTTGGATAATAGGGTGTTGAGCTATCATGACGAAGGACCAACTTCTCTGTAAGTTCAGACATCATATAATTCCTAAAATGACTACCGTGATCGGTAACGATAGCCTGAGGAACACCAAAACGAGTGATGACATGGTTGAAAAGAAATAAGGCTGCAGTCTTCCCAGTATTGTCGAATGTCGGCATCGCCTCGGCCCACTTTGTGAAATAATCAACAGCTACAATAATGTAACCATGCCCCCCGACCGAGTGAGGGTGACATGTCATGAAATCAATGCCCCATTTAGCGAAAGGACCTACTGAGACTACAGGATGAAGGGGAGCAGGATACGACCAGATCTTCTGTTGATAGGTCTGGCAGGCATGACACTTCTGAAAAACAGTAATGCAGTCATTGAACAAAGAAGGCCAAAAGTATCCTACACGTAAGATCTTCTGGGCAGTAGCATACCCAGACATATGACCACCACATGCTCCTGAATGGAAGTCATTCAAATCTTTCTCAGCTTCTTCAAAAGTCAAACAACGCCGAAATACAGAGTCAATACCTCGATGGTAAAGAGTATCACCAAGGATAATATAATGACGAGCTTGATAACAGACGCGACGTCGTTCGTTACTGGACAAAGCAGGCCGGAAAGTTTGAGTCTGGAGATATATAATGATATCTCCGTACCAAATATCGTCGGTACTGATAAGGAAAAGTGATTCGTCAGGTAACGAATCAACTGCTACCTTTTCCATGGCAATGTGGGGAAAATCACAAATTAACTCAGCGAAAACTAGGGATTTCTTCGACGTGGCACGATCAAATTCCAAATCGAACTCCTGGAGAATAACAATACACTTGGAGTACTTTCCCCCCAGCAATTGACGTGTCAATATATGTTGCATGGGGTTACAGTGTGAAATCACTGTAGTCTTCCTGGAGAGAATATAATGACGAAAACGTTGAACTGTTTGAACAGCAGCCAAAGGCAGCTTCTCAACATGTTGGTACTCGATTTCCTTGGATGATAAACTTCTACTCAAGTAATAGATAACATGTTCATCGTGGTTATCATCCTCCTGAACGAGGACCATGCCGATAGTATACTCGGACGCAGCTAGATAAAGAAAGTAATCTCGACTATAATCTGGAGGGAAAAGAAGAGGAGCTTTCGTGAGGGATAATTTTAAAGCTTCAAAGGCGTTGTTAGAAACCTTATCCCAGACAAACTTTGAACCTTTCTTTAGAAGACGTGTGAAACCACGAGTAATCTCGGCGTAATTCGGGATGAAACGACGAAGAAAGTTTGCTTTCCCCTGCAAACTTTGTAACTGACGTAGTGAAGAAGGAGAAGGGAGATTAAGTATCGCCTCAACCTTGATAGGATCTACCTAGATCCCCTGTCGTGAAACAATGAAACCGAGGAGACGGCCAGATTCTACGCAAAATACACATTTGTGAGGATTTAAACGAATGCGATAGAACTGGCAACGAACAAAAATTTCTCGGAGATGATTAGGGTGATCGACTCTACGTAAAGAGTGAGCCAACAAATCGTCCAAATAAGGTTGAACAATATGCTAGATATCGTGAAATGTGTAAGACATAGCATGTTGGAATGTAGCACCTGCGTTCTTCAGACCGAAGGGGAGTTTCCTATAGGTGAAAGTACCCCAAGGACAAATAAAAGACGTTTTATGTTGGTCCTCAGGAGCGATATTGATTTGATTATAGCCGGAAAATCCATCCATGAGGGAAAAGATTTCACTAATGGCACAGTCATCAACGATCTGGTCAACGAAAGGGGTTGGAAAATTGTCCTTTGGACAAGCTTTGTTAATATCCCGATAATACACACAAACGCGTATACTACCACCTTTCTTATCAATCAGAACGGGGTTGGAAACCCACTCTGTCAATGCCACGGGGTAAATGAAACCGGCTTTAAGAAGTTTTTCAACTTCAAGTTTGATGGCTGCCGCTTTACGTGGATGGACAGGACGGAGGCGCTGCCGGACTGGTTTATCTCCGGGGTATATATTAATCTCATGAACGATGATAGCAGGGTCAATACCCGACATCTCTTCGTAACTCCATGCAAAGATATCACGAAATTCTTTAAACAAGGAAGTATAAGTGACAATTTCTTCGGGAGAACACGAAGCTCCAATATGAACGTTCTCGACTATCCTAGGTTTAATTGAAATATCTATGGGTACCGTGGGAGAGATGTTACTGAGTTTCCCTTCTGCAAACACATCTCGTGTATATTGGGGAACAGTGGATATAACAACAATGGTCGACGGAGTCGAAATCCGCTGATAATTCTCAAGAGTTTGTTGTTCCAGAAACAGTATGGAATGATGATGCCCATCATCCCAAGGGGTGTCGTCCATGACGGACATGATCATCTTGTCAGTGGGAAAGATGACATGGAAAGGATCAGGAGACAAATCGTCAAAAGAAGAAGTAGTAAGGGTTTCCAATTGAATAGCTTGATAAGCAGACTCGACCAGACTTAACGGCATGATGTCGCCGAAACGAACATGATCTCGAAGATCAGGGACTATCCAAGGGTCAGCAGACAATGGAAGTTCATGAGGTATAGTAGAGATCATATTAATAGAAGCAATAAATGGGCGTGGAAGATGGGGTGGTGGTGGTATGGGGAAAGTACCCATTAACGAAGAATATTTTAAAAGACCGACTCCAACATTCTCGTAACCCGGTGGGGTTTTAGCTATGAATGGCAAGTTGCCAACGTGAGTATCATCATTAAAAAAGGCAAGTTGATTGATCGTAACCACTTTTCCCTGGTGAGGAAATCGTACGACACGGAAAAGGGTTGACACAACAACACGCATAGAATCGACCCAGCTACGACCAAGTAGAAGATTATAATCTAGGGGGGTATCAAAAACTTCCACTTCCACTTGGACGGTCTTACCTTCCAGAGTGACAGGAAACAATGGTGGAACACCATAAGGCTTAAAACCTGAGCCGTTGAAGGCTCTTAAAGTGTTTTGGGATTCGTTTAAAGGAGGAGAGCCAATGGCTTTCCAACAAGTACAAGACATTACACACGTAGAGGCACCCTCATCAATAATAGTTCGACAAATGCTCTTGTCGGCGAAAACAACTTGTATTTGAAACGCAAGTTGTGGGGGTAACCTTGGAATATTATCTTCCAAGTTAAAGACTATCAGATTCGTATCTATTGGATCAATGCCACCTATATCTTTCAACAACGCCCTTCGTTGTGCAGGACAAGACTGAAGGACTTCCAGGGCAGACATCGCTGAGGGTGCTTGGGCCAGATCTTCGACAATGCTATAGTTCTGGGTTGCCTGAGCATGAGGATTGAATGCCGACTTCTTAACGACACCTTTCGGGGGTGGTCGTATAACTGTATCAAGGTTCGGTCGTTCGAGATGAAGAGGACCGTTTGTGGGTGGATTCGATGGAGAGGGCTGTACCAAATCGGGAGGTAAGTCGTCAACCTTCTCCTTGGAAGGAGTGTAGTCTTTAGCTCTAGTGGTAAGCGCAACATTGTATTTCTTGGAATCACCAGTGCACATCAAAACATAAGATGATGTAGAATTAGAGGGTTGGTCGTGGATGACCAACGAAGCCTGTTGTTGAGACGGGAAGGGTTGAGACAAGACTGCCGGAGTAGAGGGTTTGGGTGTTCCTTGAAGGAACTTGTTAACCTCGGCACGTCTCGGACAATCCTTCGTGTAGTGATCGTCACCACAGATAAGGCAAGGGTAGCGTGGTTTGCACTTATCCTGGTCATCAACAGGAGGGGATTTGGTTTGCTCATTCTGATTATTGTTTTTACTCTCCTTATTCTTGCCTCTCCCTTTTTTAGACTTATTCCTACCGGTCGGCGTAGATTGAACAACGTTCACTTCAGAGGTTTTACCGGTGGGAGGAGCAGGAGACGGAGCACTTTGAACATTAGAAGAATTGGATTTAGGGGTTGTAGTTGAAACAGAATGTGAGTGGCTATGAGTGGTACCAATCACACCATCATCTGCATGCGAGGCAGCTGGAGTAGCAGAAGTGCTGGAACTACCAGGACGAGGTAAATCAGGTAGTAAATCATATAAGGTTCCCGTTTGCGAATAAACGAGATCAAGATATTGAGCACGACTAATAGCCTGCTCTTCTGTGACAACACCTCCCATAGCAATGTCTTTACCAATTTTGTTTACAAAAGACTTTGTAAACCATTCTGCCAGTAACTGATCAGGAAGCTCAAGTTTAGTGAGACGTCGCCTCCATCGCCACTCATGAATATGATCAGAGATATGAGTTCTCGAGATTTGTTTGAAGGAGGTTAAAATCTCAGTTCCGGTATCGTAACGGATCGGTAACTGGTAATGTGTTAGAAAGGCCATTGCAAGGGTGTTGAAATCTGAAAAGAAACCTCATGGTAATTCAATGTACCACTTTGCAGCAGCACCTGTAAGAGTTCGTTGAAAAAGATGCAGTCGAATGGAGTCGTCCATCAACGAGTTGTACGAACACCACAAATGGAAAGTCATGACATGATTATTTGGGTCCTCTCCCACCTTCCCATCGAATTTTGGAATATCCGATGGAATCTTTGCAGGAATAGCAGGCCATTGGGGAGAGTGACGAATAGGATCATTAAGAATCCTAGACAAATCTAGCAGATCTAAAGTAGCAAGAAAAGGAAACTGTCGATTCACTTGTGGATATTGATGAATTTGGGGTGGAAGCCCAGTCGGTAGACCAGTGGGACCGTATGCAGTCTGCCCCCAGAGGGAAGACCCTGGTTGGTTCTGTGGTGGTTGAATAGGATAGTAACCCCAAGGATTTTGACTTTGAGTTTGAGTAGGGACTTGAGGTTGAGTAGTCTGACATGAACCCCAAATAGGATTAGTCACACCTGGATATGGTTGGCCTACAGGAGGGATTGTTGCTTTCCCCCCAGCAAGAGGTATATTTCATAAAATCTGTTGCCAATACTGGGCCAACTCAGGAGGTATGTTTTGTCCTAAAGGTGAGGTTGGTCCCCCTATCAAAGGGAAAGTTCCACCCAGAAGTTGTGTACCAACCGTAGGTTGTGTAGTAACTGTGTTATGTCTGGGAAAATGAAAAGGAAACGTACTACCCTGTCCACCAACCAGATTGTGCAAGTTTGGTGCAACAATCGGGATAGTGCTACTAGTATTAGGATTTCCAGTAGGAAACTGAGGGAGTGTCGGGATGAAACCGAGAATAGGATGCCCAGGAAACTGAGGACCACCTGGAGTTTGTGGAGGTGTTGGATGGGAAACATTCAACAAAGGATTCAGCGCATGGAAACCAGGAGGTAAATTTGGGTTAACCTCAGGAGTTCGCTGGGTATTGATAGGGGCAAGAGTAGTTGCAGGAATCTCGGTTTGGACACTCATAGTATTCACGAGATGGACCATCTCGTGAGGAATAACAAAACGATAAGTGGTAGTCACTGGTGTAGTCTCTGGTTCAGGAGACACAGGAGGGTTGATTTCGTAGACAGGGGTTGACTCAGTACCAAACAAGACTCGTCGAAAATCACCCAACCAAAAAGGATCTTGGCCTACTACACCGTGAGAAGGCCCAACAATTGATTCAGAGGATGTAACAACGATTTCTTCAGAAGGATTTAATCGTCCAACAGGTCGTTCACCACGACGAATGCGATAGTCCTCTATAGTATGGGTTATTTGAAAATCAGCAAGAGGATCAGTGGATGCTACTTGTGGAGGTGGTGTAAAAACTTCTGGGATGTCACTTATGTCCACGTGTGGTAGAGTAACAAGGGGAATTTCACCCGGACGAGGAGAGTCCTCAGGGGTACCCTCAGGTGTTTCCGTATGCAAAGGTTGTGAAGCTTTCGGATGTTCCGGGGACAAACCTTGCATCCTACGTGAACGTCGTGGGGGAGAAATTGTAAACAAGTAACCATCTCCCCAACAAAAATACTATGGTCAACTGCGAGAAACAAACAACACACCCTAGTAAACAAAATCTAGAATCAATTACCAAGCAAACAATACCTTCTAATATCGAAGCCACTAGTTGGTGATGAAATCCAACGTCGCAACAATGAGACGAGAAGGGGCGGGGCTAAGGTGGAAAAGTTATGTTGACGACCT
>JZKD02S0314609.1:254002-275682 GCA_000966675.3 Picea glauca
AGATTAATATATTCAATAGCTAGTCTATACATATGATCAAGGAATTATGTAATAAAGTGACATCATATTTATGGGAAAGGGACATATTACTGTATTGAATTAATTGAAAGTGAAATTTACAACCTGAGCCTTGATGTTGCAGATCTCCTTTCGATGGCTCCTAGCTCTGACACACATACTTTCTCATGCATGAAGAAAATCAACCACTTAGATGACCTTGTTGTTGTCTCTTGCTGCTGTAGCATCAATCCTCCATACAGTCTTGCACTAATTCTCCAATCAATCTCTTGCTAGTTTGCTTCTAACTATTCTTATTAACCCTTTCCATGAGCAATCTTCTCAATATATAGGAGAAGATAGATTAGTTACTTGGATAGGAAATGATCCCAAGATATCTGGAAAACCAGTACTTTGCCAACCACTCGAATGCCAACTCACCCTTCTAGAAGATTCCCTTCTAGAAGGCTCGAGAACTTTATCTTTTTCCTCTTTAAGAAGATGTTCGCACCCTACTATTAGGTACAGTGCGAGAGGTTCGCACCCCAGCTTAATTCATCCTGCGATAATTAGGCCTTCTCACAGGCAAATATATAGGTAGCCTGTGAACATTCTTCAAAAGTGTGATTTTTGGAAGCAGACAACTGTAACTTTTCTCAGGAAAGTGTTCTTAGTGAAGAGCTTGATTTTCCATCATCATAACATCATCATGAGATCATCACAATGACCAAAATTGTGGATAACAGGCCCCTCAATGATATTTGTATGATTTCTATTTTTTCCTTATCTCTTTTATTTATCAACGAGGTCAACTAGTCATCATTATATTCAATTTATTGGGCTTTCTTATGTGCCTCATCACATGATTTGACTTCATGCATTCTAAAAGGTACCCTAATATTTTGAAGAAATCTAGCAATCAACCATTGCACGAGAAACTCCTTGTTGAATGTGTAGGATATTTGAATAGTAAATCCTTGAATCTTGTATCATAATCTTGAACTAACTCATTTGGAATTAGTTTAATTTATTTCAGTTTATGTGTTGTAATATTATTAATATCTTGGGATTTAAATAATAATGGGAAGATAATCTTAATTTCTTCCTTTTTTCTATTATGATTTTCAGTGAAATTCATGAACTAGGTGAAATATCGTTTTCTCAAGGCACCCACAAATGATGTCATTTTATTTGTCTCATTAGTAACATCCATGTAATCCTAGTTCATATCACAAATAAACTAATGCCTCTTAGGATCTTCATCACCCTCGTAAAGAGGGATATTTCCATCTTTAATGTGTGCCATGATTTTTGTAACCAAGAGATTCAATGGTGGGGTTTATGGCGATGGTGATGATCAATTTATAATCAACTAATTCAAACTTTTGACTAGTGTCTTTTGACTGATACAATTTATTCTTTCAATATGTGCCTCTCAACCACATCATTCTTGTTTAACTTATTTTTTCTAACAATATTGGTCTTTATATTCAACCATATTGTTTCTTTTAGGTTGTGTCCCTTCATTGTAACCCTTATTTGTTGTAATTTTAACTTCTTCAATAATTAAATATGGAAAGGGGGAAATCCCATGAGATCCTCTGATCCAGGTGGATATTGGTGGCCACCCACATATTCCAACTGGCTCCTCTTGACAATTTTTAGTTCAACACATTTCTCTATAATGATGAAATTTCTTTGTAATTGTGGGTTCTTCACTTCCGCGGCTATCTTGAAGCCCTACACAACATCCAGGTGGATATTGGTGGTCGCCCACCTATTCCAACTGGGTTATTTTGGAATTTTTCATGTCAGTACATCTTTTTGTACTCCCTGGGCCATTTTGGGGCCCTAAACAATGTTTTTTTGTCTTGCCACAGTCAAACTATAGACTGACTCAAAGTTTGATGGAATAATGTGTAGTTCTTGAAAATACATTTCCAATGGGCTATGACACACCTAAAACAGAGCTTGTATGCAAAAGTTATGACCCTAGAAAGTTGAGGTACCAACTTACCCATCGGGGCCCACATAGATTTTTGCGTTTCATCTCCTAGGGTTAGGTTTTATGATGTATAGGGTTTTATCATTCATGTGTAATGTTAAAAAAGGCCTCTGGAGCCTCATTGTAATCATTCAGCTCAGACGGATGCACGTAACAATCACATCTCTTCTCAGAGATAACTACCACCATTTGAACAAGTTGTTTTCAGTTCTGCAGTTTTATAGTTTTAGCCTATTTTATTTATTCAATAGAAGTTATTGGTCAATGGATATCTGTTCTTGTTCTCAGTGTCTCTATGTTTTTGTATTCAATCTGTTATTCATTTCATTCCGCTCATAAATCTAGATCAGTGGTATCATAGCGGTCTTCTCTTCATTTATTGTTCTTCATGCATGTCCTTGACAAGATCTGGGTACAAGAAGTTGGGACTCAAACCAGTAGAGCCTTTACAATATCGGTCACGCTGAGCCCGACAACAACTCATGGGGGACGAGAATAATATGATGGAGCATGAGATCCTTTTAAATTGTTGCTCGAGGAATCCTTTCCACAACAAAGGAAAGAAATGATGGACAAATTTGCACAAATCCTTTAACAGCTGCCTATAGATGACACATCTTCATCAAGAGGCAATGAAACCCCCTTCAAGGTACAAGAAAATTTTGATATTCCATTATTTGAAGGATTGATAGATGCGAATGTTGTAGATAAATGGTTTAATCTTCTCCAAGGATATTTTTTGGTCCACAATTTTTCTGATAGGGAAAAGATTATTTTTTCACTCCTTAAGGTTGTCCCCCATGTTAAGTACTGGTGGGATACTTACTCTGAGCGAAGGGCCATAGAGGAATCTGCAATATTTGTAGTCTCCCCTACATGGGATTCCTTCAGGGATGGCATTAAATAATAGTACTACCCTTTTGGAAGCTACGAGGAATAGTACACAAAATGGACCACGCTACATCAGGAAGGGGACCAGACAATACCATATTTCACCAATAGTTTCCATACCCTGAGAACCAAATTGGGTATCAAAGACTTTGAACGACATATAGTGCTCAAATATCATGGTTGTATACATAGATACATTCAAACATAAATGGATTTTCTAGTTATCGCATCATTAGGTGCGACTTATAGATAAATTGTCAAGATCAAGCATAAATTTAAGTAGAAGAGGAAAGTGTTTGGCTCTGAAAAATCCTCACAGTCGAAGCGGGGAAAATTCAGCCCCAACCCACACAACAAGGGAAAAAGAAAATATGGCCAATCTCATGACAACCATTCCAAGTCACTACCCAAGAAGGGTAATGAGAAGTTGAATAAAGACACGAGAAAGTGGTGTGAATACCATAAAATCCCTTGGAAAAACATCGAAGAATGTTACTCCAAGCAGTCACTGGTGGATGAGATGAAATTTTTTGAGTCAGAGGAAGATTATGACTCTGAATCATATCCAAAAGGAGGGAAGTAGATTATTGATTTTGAACCTAGCGTCATTATCGCTACCACCAAAGTACAACCAAGAAAACTAGAAGAACCAGAGGACAGGGAATGCCTCTTTCAATCACAGATGTGGGTAAAGGGGGATCCGCTTCATTTCATTGTCAATAGTGACAGTCAGAAGAACCTGATCTCAACATAGGTCATCAAGCAGTTTTACCTGCCAATGAAACTGCACCCATAGCCCTACACCATCAGCTAGCTTCACCAAGGAAGAGATCTTCACGTCAGCCAACAATGTCGTCTTCCCTACAACATCAAGCCCTTCAAATATGAGGTATTGTGTGATATTTCTCCCCTTGAATTTTGTGATGTTATTTTAGGCTAGCCATATTTGTGGAAGTGACATGTTGTGTATGAGTCTAGACCCTGTAGTGTTATTATTACTTTGGGTAGACAATTTTATAGGATACCATAGGTAGCGCCACCTACCATTATTTCTTTAATCTCTTCTAAGAAATGCAGTAAGGTCATTTCACATACCATGAATTTCATCTTCTTTGTGATCCATGCTCACATTAAGCATAAGTTCATTGCCACATTCGTGACCTCTACAAAGAGCCTCTCTTTGCAACAGAAGAAAGTGGATGGGATCATGGAAGAATGTAGATACATATTTTCCTCACCCATCGGGGTACCGATGTACTTCCAAGTAAAACATCCAATTGATCTAACCTCTAGTGCACCATTGCCTAATGGACCAGTCTATTGTCACTCACTGATGGAAAATGGAGAAATTAATCGTCAGATCCAAGAGTTGCTTCAAAAGGGTCACATCACACCCAACTCCTCCCCTTGTGGAATCTTGATTGTACTGGTGCAAAACAAATATGGGACCTGGCAGCTCTGCATTGATTACATAGCATTAAACAAAATCATAGTCAGGAACCGGTACCTAATTCCTTGAATTGATGACCTTCTTGACCAACTCAAGGGGGAAAATTTCTTCAACAATATTGACCTAAATTATGTCTACCATGAGGTTCCCATTGAACCAAATGATGTATGGAAGACAACATTCAAATATAAAGAAGGTCTCTTCAAATGGTTGGTCATTCCCTCTGGCTTAAAAAATGCACCAGCAAATTTCATGAGGTTGATGGATGATGTATTGAGACCCTTAACCAACTCTTTTGTGGTGGTATATCTAGATGACATCCTCATCTTCAACATAACTTAGGAGGAGAACATGCAACATATTCAATAGGTTTTGAGCACTCTACAGTAGCACAAGCTATATGCCAACTTGGAAAAATGTTCCTTTGGCATGAACATAGTCCAATACTTGGAATAAATTGTTGATGAGTATGGGGTACATGTGGATCCAACTAAGATCCAAGTCATATGTGACTGGCCAACCCCGACCACACTAAGTGAGCTTTGGATCTTCTTGGTACTTTCCAACTTCTACCGATGGTTCATGTTGGGATTCTCCCATATTGCATAGGCTCTCAACCAAGTGACCAAGGGAGGTGGAAAGGAAAATTTCACATGGGGGAAGGCACAAAAATGAGAATTTGATGATCTGAACCATCACTTGTGCTCAACTCTAGTACTCTCCTTACCCAATCTACAACAACCATTTGAGATTGATACTGATGCATATGACTATGATGTAGGAATTCTCCTCACTTGGCATGGTCATCTAATAGCATACCATAGTGAGACACTCTCATATATGGTCCGGAAATACCCCACCCATGACGAGGAAATGTATTCTATTGTGAAATCCTACCATCAATGGAAACATTACATTCGGGGAAAGGAGACAATCATCCACACTAATCACAAGACTCTATAGTTCATACAAACACATGAGAAGTTGTTGAACGACCTCCATCAAAAGTGGTCCACATACCTGCAACAATTCCATCTCAACATCAAGTGTAAGACAAGGAGAACAAATCGTTTCACTAGCTTCCTTATTTGACCTTCCATTGATGCACTCACCACCGTGCTCTATTCTTGTGGGCATGAGGCATTTAAGTGGCTCCAAATTTATCGTGCGATACTGACTTCGCCACCACCTATCAGCTCTTGGGTACATGCATGAATGTCATCGATTTTCACATTTAGGATGGACTCTTATGCCATCTAGGCCACCTCTATGTTCTTGCAAGCGAGTGTGCAAAGATTATTTGGGAGGCTCACTACAGTTAGATGGCGGGACCTTTTGGTGTGGAGAAAACTATGGTCGTTTTACAGAAACATTTTTATTGGCCAAAAATTTGACAGGATGTCGGCAAGTATATCAGATCTTCCATTGCCTATACCATTTCCAAGCCAACCATCAATAAGAAAGGCTTATACACCCCTCTTCCTACTCCCGAGAGGCCTTGGGAATCCATATCAATGGATTTCATGTCTGGCCTTTCATCCATCAAGCAAGGGAATGATTGCGTATTTGTGATGGTTGATCAGTTTTCAAAGATGGCCATTCTCACATCCTATAAGAAGAGAATCACAGTGGCAGATAATGCCAATCTTTTCTTCGAATGAGTGTGGTTCCATTTTGGGATACCATATACCATCATCTCTGATCAAGATAGCAGGCTCCTCAGCATATTTTGGTCAAGTTTCTGGTCACTGTTGGACACCAAGCTCACTAAATCCACTGCCTTCCACCCTCAAACTAAAGGACAAATAGAGGTCGTCAATCGGATTATTGTGCACATCCCGCACATGTATAAATCTAAGCATCCACGTACATGAGATGAGAGTCTTCCCTATGTTCAACACTATTACACGTCAAAATTCCTCACTTCGATAATGTCACATTCTCATTGTCGTAAGTGTTGAAAGTGTTGCACTTTTGTTTCAAGTGTCGTAAGTGTCATTTTCTCTTTCCGCAAGTGTCACATCACGAATGAAACCATGCAAACACTTGATAAAACCCCTAAAACATGTTATAAGAATAATCCCCATCATCTGATAGTCGAAACAATTTTTTTTCTATGAGAATTGATCATCTTGATAACTTTTGGGAAGATCAACGCTTCCCTTCTCATATGAGCGTTAGAGCTCCTTGTCCATATCACATAGAGAGTTGCAGTGCTCTATTTCCCATTATAATGGAGCATTTAATTGGTTGAGAAAATCTTGGAAGAAATCCCCTTTTTCTCTAAATACATCTATGGATGGATCAACTTGGGTTTGGCTTGAATCTAACCCCTAGGATGCTTCTAAGGGAGATATCACAATTGTTGGAGCCATATCCTCAACAAATCCCAAATATAACCTAGGTGGTTGAGCCTCTCAAAGCCTATAAATGGAGGCATTCTCATGGTAAACAAGGAGGAGAAATCAACAAAGCATTATTATTTTGATTATGGATCTTGCGAGCAAGTGTTGGATGAGGATGACTTGGAGAGGTTGTTTCAACATCATTTGAACCCTGTAAGTTTTCTTTTTAAGTTCTCATTAATATACTTGGCCTATTTCCTTCTAGTATGTGTTTACATGCACTTGTATATGTTTGTTTTAATCTTCATAGATAGATCGATTTTGTCTAATCCATTAGAGTAGGAGATATTTGTTTGTCTCTTGTGATCCATTGTAGGTACTATTTGAAACTCGCATATTGGAGCAGATTGGAAAAACTTCGAAAGTGAGGTACATCATACTATCTGTCCTTCTCTATTTTTCGATGGAAATAATTAATTTATAGGAATGTTAGTGTCCAAAGGTAGTTTTTTGTCTTGGTAGAGGTGTATGTACTCCAAGGGAAAATTCACCTGCCCATAGGGGAATTATTCTGTAACAGAAATTGGCGACTCCACTGGGGAACGAACTTTCATTTTTGTTCTTTCCTTGGTTTTTCTGTGACCTTTTCCTATCCTTGGATCCCATTTTTTTATTTAATCTATGCTTACATCTTTCATCTTTGCTAAAGTTGTCTCACAAAGTATCTCATTGAATTTCCCTGATTTTTTGAGTTTTCCTGGTTTTTCTAAAACTTGTCTGGGGACTAGTACCCTCTCTAGTTTAATTCCTAGCATTTATTGCTTGATCGAATATTCCCTAGAGTGACTTAGGGAGTGTTGTAGTTCTATGGTACTTTTATTACTAGAGTGTCGATTTTTCATTCTTTAAAAAATTGCAGTTCTCTTGCTTGCTGGGAATAATCTTTTGATATTTTTCTTTGACTCAAATCCTGTTCTGTTAGACCTTGTCTTCTATTTGACTCAAGCTTGGTATTTTTTCATTCTTTTAGTCTTAATTGAGTTTGTGTTGTCTTTCCTTATTGAAAAATCAATCATTTTCTCTCAAACTTGGTTTCTTTTGTTTTTATTCTCGATTATCTGATTGATTAGATATTTTCATAAGGAAGGGCATTGATCACAGTATTGTTTTCTCTTTGATCCCTTACTCGATTCCAGAAGACTATAAAGTCTGATTTTTGGTTTTTAGTGTTTTTCTTTAAGTTAATAGTTTGTTCTTCTTTTGGTATCTTATTTATTGTTGAGAACGTATTTTTTTGTGTACTTTTGCTTCCTCTTTTTCAAAATCACAGTAGTGAAATCATTTTTCATTATTAGTGAAAGCAAGAAGCAATAAAAAAACTTTTCAATTTACATTCACAATCAAACAAAGCAGGACTTGTCTGTATTTGTTTTTGGATATTGGGAAATTTTTCTTTATAATTTGACAAATTATTTGAATTCTTGTTGAGAACAAAATAGCATAAAATTTTGCATTCTTGAGTGTTTGATTAGTGACAAAAGAAAATAAGCTTTTCTCCTTCCCATCACTAGAATTTCATTGAAAACAAAAGTTGCATATCATTATTTATTCCTTTTTGGGAAGTTGATTTTCCAACATCATTGGTTTCACTATCATACACCTTTGTGTAACGAACGACCATTAAAATGAACGCTAGTTAAAATCAAACTAGAAAATTTTATTTTTAGGATATTTACACCAATAACAGACTAGGACTAGAGCTTTGGAATAAGTTGTGAGAATAACTCTTCAAATCATTCAAGACAAACTCATAATATTTCTATAGGAAGAGTAAATCCAACCTTCGTATAAGCATAGTTGGGATCCCCCTCTCACATAGGGGTTACACATGAGGTCGTATGCAAGAGAGAAATGAAGATTATCCCTCTAAGGATTAACTACATGTAGTAATATGATCATATATTGGGGGTTCTTATTGAGGATCAACTGTTTTCATTTGGTCTTGGAGCTTCATGAATTGTGAATCCATTCGGGGTCCTCTAGAGTTTACCAGTCCATTTGTCCTTAGTTCTCTTGAAGAATTTCAGACATGATATCCTTCCCATACGTTCAGAATCGACTGTCGACTGTACCTTCCCATAGGATGAATGAGAGTTGGTAACCTTAGTGGCCATAATATTTAGGGTCCTTAAACAAGGTGACGATGAAGGGAAGTTTTCGTTGTACCTAGAATAGATGTTGGTCAAACTTACTCGGGCTCCTTGGAGGGTAACCCGTGGGTAAAATCGTGAGGGAACTTGCACCAAGGTGTAAGTCTATTAAGAAGGCCACCAACGTAACCGATCTACCCACTCATATCCTATCCCATTCTCAATTTTATCACATGATGTTGTATTTCATCACCAACTAGTACGCTCATTGAGAGAATGCATTGTTTGCTTGCTGGTTTTTTATATTTTTTTAGCGAGTGTTGTTTGTTTACTTTAGTTGTCCTTTAAAATTGGTATTGTGGTTGATAAAGGTCTTCACAGATCACATAGGATGAAAGGGTTTCCTCCACAAGGCTACAAACCCCTACCTCCTAACTCCCTTGAAGACATTTACTGGGAAGAGGTTGAGAACCATTTTGATGCTGCGAGTGTTGCTACTCCTTTTCTAGAAAATCTCGAGAGAGACTTACTTACATTTTACGAAGATTCCAGTCTTCCTGTAAACCCATCTTTGTCAGTTCCTCTCGATCCACTCCTCATTCAACTAGATTCCTCCATTATCGTTGTATTAGAATATTACCCTCACCTACCGTCAAGACCATATCAGCAAGTAGATATTGAACCAATACAACCAAATTTTAATGAAGGATACACTACCCCTATTCGTTCTAATGAGATGGTAGATCTACAACAAACTCCTATTCATTATATATGGAGAACCCCATCGGGATGAGACCTTTATGAAAAAATTAATTTTAGTCGACCACCCTTTGACCCTCCACATGCATCTACTTCCGTTGGTGCAGAGGCAAGACCGTCAGGTCAGTCTATCGATCATCCCATTAATCAAATAGTCCATATCTCTACCACTTCAAGACAAGTTCAAAGTGACACAGGAGTCTTGTTACCTAGTCATTTACAAAGAACCTGAACGGTTACACCTATTATTCCTCTTCAAGCTACAACCTCATATACTCCCCAAAACCTTGTGGGGACACCTTCACATCAAAGGATGAAAAACATTTCCACATAAAAAAACCCAACTGGGGGACACATCCCTATTGGGGGGAAACCTCCGTATAGTGGAAAAATCCTTATCAGGGGGAAACCTCTTTTCAGCACACCTATTCCGACTCAGGTGAAACCCCCAATCACTAGTCAATTCCCAGTTGCTACCCAACCAATGGCAATGGGAAAATTTCAACATCTATTCATCAGGAATCCCTCACAATCCTAGGGACCACCCTAGGAAGGACAGTTTCACCAAAAACCTTAGGGAGGGCCGTCAAACCCAACCCACAAGGAGGAATACCAAATCCCAATCCTTTTGGATTACCTTCTGGAAAACCCTTCCAAGGGGTCCCGAATCCCACTTGGGGTCCTCAAGGCCAACAATCTTTTCCTCCTCAAGGGAAAAAGCCTTACCCTCCTCACAGAAAACCTAGTTACCCTCCTCAAGGGAAAACTAGTTATCCACCTCAAGCTAATCAAGAAAACTATCATCCCCTAGGTTACACTAGTTATCCTCCCCATGGCCAAATGGGTTTCCCCTCTCCTTTTATGCAAATTCCTCAAAAAATGAATCCTACATTTTTTGGTCAACATAAACAGCATATGGGAGGACCTGTTGGCTACAACTATCCACCACAACCAGTTTATAGTCTTACTAGTGTTCCTATGCCACACCAGTATCATCCTCAAGTCAATGGACAATTACAGTTCTTATAAACTCTAGATCTAATGGATTTGTCGCGATTAACAAACGATCCCATATTTCACTCTCCTTTTTGGCTAGTTATTCCTGCCAAATTTCCTTTCGATATTCCAAAATTTGATAGTAAACCTGGTGAAGAACCTTATAACCACATTATTCCCTTTCATCTATGGTGTTCATCAAATTCACTAATGGATGATTCTACCAGGTTACATATTTTCCAACGTACACTTACAGGTTCAACAACCAAATGGTACATTGAGTTACAACGTAGAAATTTTCAAGATTTCAATTCACTTTCCATGGATTTTCTCACTCACTTTCATTTACCTATCCTTTACAAAACAGGCACGAAACTTTTGACCTCCCTTCATCAGAACAAATCTGTACATATTTCTGATCATATCCATGAATGGAGATGACAATGACGATTGATCAAAGCAACCATTCCTGACTAATTACTGGTTGAATGGTTCACCAAATCTCTTTTACCTACCATTGCTTGTGACATAACCATGGGTGGTGTCGTTACAAAAGAGGAATCCATTGCTCATGCCTAGTATCTAGACTTGGTTTATTCCCAATCTGGTACTTTGTATGAATTGCTTCTAAATTCTCCCCGTCCCTTAACCGATCCATCAAAACCACCCTCCACTGCTCATGACGATAGAGTTATCAGTTCCATCAAAACCCAGACCAATCATTCAGTCACTTCCATAGCTACCAGGTTGACTCCACTCTCATCCAATTCCACCCCAACTCAAGTATTTAAGGTCAATACAATTCAATCTATTTCCCCACAATAGTCTGGGGGGGAAAAACCTAAGAATAAACCTAAGAAAAATAATACTCAAACCGAAAATGAAAAAACACTAATGAAACCACCTGCTACTAAGAAACAAACACAACACAAACCGAAATTTCCATGTGTCATTTGTGGTGACAATCACTACACACGAGATTGTCACCATCAGGATGAAGTTGCCAAAATTTTCAAAGGAAACTCTCAACCCGTTGTGTTGACACATCCTTTTCCACAGTAGCAGTCATTGGTTTCCCGAGTTCCTGTACCTCCAACAAGATGAAACCCAAATCATCCTCCTAATGAGGAAGCTTCATCGAGTGCACACATTCACAAGTTTAATGGGATAGATTTGACCACTCGTACTATGACATATGACACACCAGCAGGTAAATCTGATAAGGAAAAAGTAACTACTAGAACTACACAGGATCCACCATCCACTACAATCACTCCTCCATTTGGACCACTCTAGATTGAGAAACCAATTTTTGACTCTATTCTATGTCCACCCAAGAGAACAATTCTAAATTTGACATTTAATCCTAACTCACATGTTGCTCAAAATTACAACATTGTTGAAGATTTGGATCAAGCACCTTGTGATATGTTTGCTCTTAAAGTTCTACAACATTGTCCTAGCCAACATAGAACTCTCTTGGAAACCATTGGAGCAATAGATCCCGAGTCATCTTATAATATCATGTTCAACCTCTACAATTTTAAATCACACCTTTCTCACCAACTTGATTTCCAAATCGATATCGTTGTCCATAATCAACATATTCATCGCACAATCTTGGGTGAGGTGGAATTCACATGTGTCATGTCCTTAGCTTTATGGAAAGGCCTTAAATCACTTGGTTGTAATCAATATCCCACCATGTTATGAGCATTCGATGGAAGAGGTTTCTATCCTCATGGATTATTACAATCCTTAACCATTCAATTGGGAGGAAAAATTGTTTCAGTAGATGTTGAAGTAGTTGATGCTCCCCTCAATTATAACTTTTTGCTAGGGAAAATTTGGTTCTATGCCACGAATTTCGTCGCTTCATCAGTTTTTTGATGTATCCAATTCCCCCATCAAGGTAAAATTGTGACCATAGATCAGTTAGATTACTATACCCCTAACGCTCGCACTCCCACGACCAACAATATTCCTTTCCTAGGATACTCAAAAATCACTTATGAAAGTGTTGCGGTAGGTCTCTTAAAATACTCTTTGCTAATGGGTACTTTTCCTACACACCTTCCTCCCACTATGCAACACATTGCAATGATTACTATGATTTTGACTATGGAACATCAATCTTTCAAATCATATGATCCATGGATCATGCCTAGTCCCTTAGAATTTGATACACTAGGTGAAACTATGCCACTTAGTCCTGCAGAGGCCGAATACGACGCCATTCATTCTGCCTCTCCCCCACCAAATGACCAACATCTGTTGGCATCTACCACATATTTTTTTCCATCATGGTTAGATTCCCTATCCTCTACTTTCAATTACATCCTATATATTTTTCCATCCGATGAATCTATTATGGAAATGCTCAATATCGAGGAGGCACCATGGGATGACAACCACCATCATTCATCCTTTCTTCCCAGTTTGGATGAAATCGAGAAAGATATTTCCTCTATATTTCCTAGTGATATTGTTTACTTCCCTCATTCTCCAATACTCACTCAGGATACCATCTCCGAGGGGAATTTGGGAAATATCTCTCATATGATCACTGTCGACATATCCATTAATAAAGGTATCCTAGAAAGCATACAACTAGGTTTCAATTGCTCAGTTGAAGAAGTTGAAACTTTTACCGCCTTTTTTAAATAATTTCACTACATCTTCACTTGGAGTTACAAATAAATACCAGGGACCGATCCTTTAATTGGTGTGCATCAAATCCAAACTTACCTAGGAGTTAAACCTGTGAGACAGAAACTTCACCTGGTTGATCCTAAGAAAACAATGGCAATCAAGGCAGAAGTAGAAAAAATGTTAAAATTTGTTTTTATTTATCCCAACCTTATGATCGAATCAGTTTCCAACATCATTTCAGACTCTAAGAAACAAGAGAAAACCTGTGTTTGCGTTGATTATCAGGATCTAAATAAGGATTTTCCCAAGGACAACTATCCTATGCCCTTTATTGACCAAATTATTGATAATTGTGTTGGAAGAGTCATTTATTATTTTATGGATGGATTTTCTAGATATAACCAGATTGACATTTTACCGGCTGATCAACACAAAACAACCTTCATCTTCCCTGGGGGGATTTTCACTTATTGCAAATTACCCTTTGGCTTTAAAAACATTGGAGCTACTTTTCAGTGGGTCATGTCATATGCATTCCACAACATCAAACATATCGTTTAACCTTACCTCGATGATTTACCAGCTCACTCGACTAATCGACGAGACCACATTGGTCATCTATGAGCAATTTTTCTTTGATGCAGGTTTTACAATATACGTTTGAACCCTCATAAATGAATTTTCACTGTTGAATCAGGTAGACTCCTCAGATTTGTAGTCTCCAAAGATGGGATTAGGGTGGATCCCTTAAAAGTCAAAGCCATTCTAGCTTTACCCCCTCCCACCAAAATTCCCAACTGCAAAGTTTGCAAGGGAAGGCAGACTTTATTCATTGCTTCATTTGCAATTATGCCGAAATTACTAATTGATTCATGATATTGTTACAGAAAGATGCCCCTTTCATTTGGGATTCCACCACTCAGTGCTCATTTGATGCTCTTAAGCATGCCCTAATGAACACACCTCTTTTTCACCCACCGAATTATGCAAAATATTATATCCTTTATTTGGTTGCCTCTACTTCCACTATTTCCATGGTTTTAGTACAAGAGGATGATGAAAACAATGAAAATGTGATCTACTACTTGAGTAAGAGTCTATCTAGTCTCGAACTCTGGTATTCACATGTCGAAAAGTTGTCTTTGGTAGCATTTATTTCCTTCCAAATATTTCACCATTATATTTTGTTATGCACTGCCACTATCATTGCAGACTCGAAACCCATGTACCACATCTTGAATTGTCAAGTACTTGGGGGGGGGGATTCTAAATGGATCATCATTCTCCAAGAATTTGATCTCGATTTTGCCAAATCCAAGGCTAAGAAATCATTGGTTTTTGAGGAATTAATTTGCAATATTCCCCATACTAATGAGGATATTGATCCCAATGATTCTCTTCCTGATGAATCATTGTTCCTCATTAGTATGTATGATCCATGGTACGATGATATCCTTCTCTATATCCAAACCCACCCCTTTCAACCTAGCCTTTCACGTGATGAACGACGTCACATTCGACACAACTCAAAACACTACCTCATCATTGATGACACATTATACCACCATGGCATTGATACAGTACTATGACATTACTTAACCCATGATGAAGTTCAAAAAGTTTTAAATGACTGTCACCTTGGATCTTGTGGCGGTCATCTTTCTAGGATGGCTACAGCCCAAATTGTTTTACATGTTGTTTATTTTTGGGCTTCCATATTCAAATATTGCATTGAGGTCGTTAAAAAATGTCCACCATGTTAGATCTTTCAGAAGAAATCATGTACCCACCAAAATCCACTTCATCCCATTGTCTCCATCAACCCCTTTGCAAAATGGGGCATCGATTTTATGCAATGTTAACCTAACTCAGCCGAGGGGCATGGTTGTATCATGGTTGTCATCAATTATTTCACTAAATGGGTTGAGGCTATGCCTACATTTATTAACAATGGTTGAACTGCAACACATTTTATATTTAACCACATCATCGCTCGATTTGGTGTCCCACAAGTTATTTTAACTAATCATGGTTCCCATTTCCAAAATCAGATGATGAGTGAATTGCACACCAAGTTAGGTTTTCGCCATGATAATTCATCTCCTTACTACCCTTAGGCAAATGGACAAGTTGAAGCCATAAAAAAATTCCTAAAAACCATGCTTTAATGCATGGTGGGAGAAAAAAAAAACTCTTTACATTTACAACTCTTCTCTGCACTCTAGGCCTATCAAACTTCGATTAAAACCGCAACTGGATTTACACCCTTCCAGTTTGTATACGGAATAGAAGTGGTATTACCGATCGAATGTTAGATCCCCTCATTGAAACTTACCGTAGAACGCCTACCTCGCACTTCTACTAAAGAAAAACTATTCTTATATCTCACAAAGTTGGACGAAACCCGTCATGATGTTGCTCTCATCAATGAGACATATAAAAAACACATGAAAAATAAATATGATAAGTCTATCCAACCTTTCACTTTTACAGAAGGAGATCTAGTCCTAGTCTATGATCAAGATCATGAAAAATTGGGGGCAATAAAGTTAGAACCCATGTGGCACGGGCCATACATCATAAAACACGTGCTACACAGAGGCACCTACAATTTACTATAATATGAAGGAATATCTCTCGGTGAGCCCCGAAATGGGATTTACCTCAAGAAGTATTATGCATAGAATATCTCACATGTGTTATTTGTACATTACTGTACTATATACTTTTGAATTGGTGTTTTTTTTTCTTTTGTGTGCGCGAGTTTTGTCTCATCTTCTTATATTTTTATTTGTGATTGAATGCACAGATGACATCATCCTTTCCCATCTATTTCAGGTTTGCGGCTGACGCTAGTCGACATACCAAGAACATCACTTCTGCAGCTTGGGTCATCTACCACTCTGGCAAATTAGTGAGTTCAGGAGGATTTTCCCTCGGATTTGTGACCAATAACATTGCAGAGTATCATGCTGTCATCAGAGTTTTAACTGAAGCTTCCTTTCTAGTTATAACTTAGTTGATTATTAACCTTGAATCTCAACTCATGGTCCGTCAACTTAATCATGAGTACCTCGTTCACAACTCAACCCTACTACGTCTCCATTTGAGGGTTCGTCGTCTCGAAAGATATTTTGAATTTCTCGAGTACAAACACATATCGATAGAACTCAATGCGATCACGGATTCGTTAGTGAATTATATGTTGAATTGGTATATTGTACATAGATAAACATTTGGAACATAAAACATATGTATAAAAACATCACATAAAACAAAAAATACAACATAGGTAGCTACCGCAAAACTCGTTTATATATATAAGCTTGATAAAAAAAAGTTTTTTGTCAAAATACATCATGCAAAAGTACATAACAGGGTAAAATATGGGCCCTCATGCCCATAGTATCATCATAAAGACTAGAAAATTATTGGGGACTCTAATCATCCCCTTGTATCACGTTGTTCTCCAAATAGCACTCTACCTATCTTACTACATGTCGTAGCAAATGGTTGAGACATTTAGGGACCCAAACTGTATGTCTCTGAAGATGGACGAAGGTTCCTCTCCACCTCATGTAGTCCTCCCACTATGAAATCATGCTCTGCTTTCACCCGAGCATCCATGCGATGCACTAATGCTGACATCTTTTTAATACGTGATGCACCTATGTCTACATGATGAAAACAAAATGGTTTATATCCCTCGTTGCACAACCAAAAATATACAAAAAACAAAAAAAACATATCATTGCAAGGTTATGATCGTTTGTACCTAATGCATCCCACTGTATACCCTTAGGAAGTACCAACTCGACACTACCTCTGAAATCTACTCCAGCATATGGGAAGTCCTCGATCACCACCAACTGCCTCCTCCACCATGAAAATAAGTCAACAATGAACCTAAAATCCAAGGGATCATTCCCCAACCTAGGGGAGAGAATGGTCCACCTCTCCATATGAGGCTTAGTCATATGGTGTGTTATCATCGCAACCCACGGTTGCATCTAGGGAATCCACTCTAGGAAAAAGAGACCAAGAAAGAACCATATCAAAATTGTTTATGCCTGCTAGTTCTGCATTTGGATATCTTCTCTTTAACATTCCTCAAGAACCTTGTGCTCCATTTGAACAACCTAGGTTCCAAGCATAGAATGGAGTAATAAATTTGAGACTTTTAAGAGATATGGGCACTAGTTCTCCTCTCCAATTTAGTGATAGAAAATAGGACGGATCGAAGAGATAGACCCCTCACATCTTTTATAATGATCCTTCCTCCTACCAACCATGACCCTGGTATAAAGTATTTGACAACATATGCCTCGGTCGATCGTGGAGTAGATTAGTGTCTGAAAAAAATAATTGGCACTCCCCTTCTCGAGAGCCTTGTCAAAAAGTATACATCATCCATATCAATCTCAAACATGTGAGGTCTTATTCAAAATTATTGTTCATCGTCATCCCATAGACTGATCAAGTATTCAAGCAATAAATCTTCTTTCCTCATGTTCTAAAGGTTGAAATACTTGGGCAAGCCGCAATTGCGTAAGGCCACCCTATCCTGAGTGTATTGAAGAGAAGTGATGTCATCAAACTTGTTCTCGCATTCTTTCCACTCAATCATGGTTAGATATGAATGAAACCTACAAATACATCAATTAATCATCATTAGCTAAATCCTCAATGGAAGAAATCACCTCTTTTTATCCTAAAACTCAAAAACATTTTAAGTTTTGCACCTATTTCTCCCTGAAAGAAGAAAACAGATTTCTAGTGTCCCCTAAACGCGCACACTAGGGTGTTGAAATCACGATCAACACTCCCCTCGATGCCTTGAGGGAGCGTTGATCTAGTTTGACGCTTTAGGGATTCTTAAGGAGCCTAATCACCTAAACTAAAGGCTAAAATGAAATAAACATTCATGCAACAAAATGAGGAGGAGGAAACAATGAACCTGATCCTAACGGTTTTGAAAACAGTTTCCCGCAACCCTTTCTATCAAGACTTCAAAAAACACTCCAAAAGAGGTAAAAATTCAAAGGGGAGAAGAAAATAGTAAAAACAAAGGTAAAAATGATTTTTTTGCTAATTTGATATTTGTTCTGGTCATTTCTCCTTATTATAAAGTTAATTCTTGGGTTTTTTTTATCATTTTTCGAGAAATTACTAATGTCTTGTGCCCATAACAGGTTGATTTTCAATAATTTGAGCAGAGTCTTTCAATGACCTTGTAACTCCAATGAGATTAGTCTTTGTTATTTATCACACTCAAAAATACATGAGAATTTAATCGAGTATAATTTTATCACTTTTTCAGACTCGTAAAGGATATACAAAAAAGGAACCCCTTGGAGTCTCCTTTAAGATTTTTTCAGACTCTCTAAACATGAAAAGATTGACGACTGATCTTGCTTCCTTTCACACTCGTTAAAACGTTTGAATGGTTATCTTCTGAGTAATAATTTATCTCTTTTTAGGACCTCAGAGACTAAAATTATGAAAAAGGAAAACCCTGGAGTCGCCTTTAAGTTCTTTTCAGACTCTCTAAACATGAAAAACCACCAAGTTTTCCTTCTATGGACTCACAAAATTACACATGAAAGGGCCCATCTGGGGACGAACCCTTACTTCTTCCAGTTCATTAAATAAATGAAGAGTGACTTACCGAAGTTGATTTATATCGATCATGTGTTATCCTCCTTGAGATTATTAAATTAAAAAGAGGTACTCATCTATCTGGATGGGGGAAGGAAGTGGGACAAGTTTCTTGAAAACATTTTTAAAAATCTCTTACAGTTTCCCTTGAACACAACACATGTTTTAACCTCTAGAATGAACACTTGGATAATCCACTAAACCTCTGCACTGAACCAATCCTATGAGTCTTTCCACTCATTTGAGCCATCCAAAGAATGCCTCGGCACTCGTTGCATTATGTTTTTGTATACTCTGCATTTATGCTACCAAGTCTCACGTGGTGCCTTATTGTTCAAGGGAATTTTCTGCCTCGAGAGTCAACCATCTACAAAATTAATAGTTTCCATACATGTGTTAGTCTGTGTTCATATTCTATATCTTATCACTTTCGTGTATTCGTTTCGTGTCGATGATGGGGGGTACACCAAGGCCCTCCTTCAACGAGTATTTTCCTGTTGACTTTAACACATCATCCAGGAATTAGACTCAGAAACCACTTAGTACCTTGGGACTTGCATGCCTCAATGGAAGGCCTCCTTGCTTCCAAAAATGGGTTTACATCATTTGTAATGTCCCCAAGGTCGAGCCCAATTGTAAATCTAATGTATGAAATGAATTGTAAATATGTGTTATAGGTTGGTGAGCCAAGTTTGTATAAGCCGATGGGCTTATGTGATTGTTAGGCCAGAGAGCCTGAGGGTTGGAGGCCAAGGGCCTGATTTTGTACTTGTATATATGTAAAAACATTTAATAAAGTTGTAAACACTGCCAGGTGCAGACCGACCACGATGAATGAGTGAAGGGGGACTGAGCATCCAGACAGTGGGCAAGGAATTAGGGGCTGGAAGGTGGGAAAGGGGCTAAGTGTTGAGCCTGGGGGCTAAGCCTAGGGGTCTTAAGCCTGGGAATAATATTTTAATATTATCCCAAAAAGACATGTGCATTTTATGTTTATCCTAAGTTTTTGGCAAGGGAGGATGTACAAGGGTGATGCGTGCTAGTGGAACACATGCAATTCCATGGGTGACAAGTTTCAACCCTGACGCATGCGAATAAAATGGCTAGGGTGAGCCGTGAGAAGGGTTCCTTTTCCATTCGACCTGATTTCCTGAATGCGTACGGAGCCTTGGATAGTACGAACAAACCGACTCTTGTAGAGAACCTTCGTGCATCCCTGTGATTCATAAGTTTGTGTCTGGCTCTTAGAAAACTTGTGTGTGCATTCCCTGAATGATAAGCCTGTGTAGATTTCAGGAAAGAGTCTGTGTTGTTCGGAAAGCTGGTACTCCCTTCTCTATTCTAAACCGGGAAGTCTGCATCGACCCCTGCGTGGACGACTCGTCATGCATCCCTGAGAATCCAGAGTTGTTTGATCATGTGTGGCTTGTTGGCCAGTTTGTACAACACTCTCTCTAGGTGAGAGAGGTGGTTGAAGTTGGAAGAACAGGTTGATGGACCTGTGAGCGACTCCCTCCAGGCGAGAGAGTGCGTAGAGGAAGGAGAGGATTCCTGGAAGGAACCCTGTAGCTGCCACAAATCCCGGAGACTTTCGGTCCAGTCTGTTGCTGTAACCCAAGGCAAGGGAGGTTAGTAGCCGAAGGACTGTCCAGGTGATAGAGAAGGTGTATCCTCCTGGGGTGGAACAAGCATGTGGGGAATGAGGGACCGTGGGAAGTGAGTGTGGGTGGTTCCTGGGAGAGAATTCCTTTCTATGGCTATGTGTTGTTTTCCCTGTAACCTTAGCCTAACCTAGGATTCCTTGTCTCGGGGTGGAGCTTAGTCCCAGCTCGGGGGTGACCCACTGCTGAGCTGATGAGCAGGGTGGTCTAAGGCTGGGAGGTTCATGGAAGGCCTACACTTGATTGGTGGACTCTACCACTGTTAAAATATAAGTACCTGATTATGTTTCAATCATGTTTTGCATGACTCTACTGCTTATGTTATCATGATTTCCCCTGTGTATATGAATTAGTATGAACACTATCGATTGTTAATTATGGTAGTAACTCATATGAATACTCTGTGTAAAATATGTTTGTTTGTTTAAATGTGTGTGGATTATATAATGTTGTATGAGTTATGTAAAAAGAGGTGTTATAGATTTCTTTTAAGAACGTTTAAGCCATGGTAGCTGAAAAGGTGCGCTACAGTTTGGTATCAGAGCCATGGTTTCAACACAAAGCCTAGATGGGCCAGTGGAGCGGTCTTTGGACCCAGAGTGTGAGGAAATTGGGCCTAGAAGGCCAATTTTGGACCTTGGTTGCCCCGAAGTGTCAAGGAGTTACTTGACGAGTTTTTTTTTAAGCTCAGGAGGTTTAGCAGCATGTGAAACCACAGTCAGGGTGGTCTATGGCCACGGGAAATAGGTCTTCACACCAATAGCACTAGAACCTTAGGATCTTCTCGGGAGGGAAGGTGGACCCACGTGACTGTCGGATCTGGAGAGTATGCGCAGGGTTTAAATCCCTTTTGAATCGCATAGGAGTGTGGGAATCATGATACGCGAACTCCCGAAAACTCTGGTATGCCAAAAGATCTACGTCGTTGATCTGAGAAGGGGATCTGACCGTTAAATTCCATATTTGGATTGGACTTGGATGCATGAATGCGTAACACGTGCCAGTTGTTGGAAGATTGATTGTTGTCATTGATGTCAACCCTAGTCATGGGTTTTGGACCGCAAGATTGATAAAGGTATTTGGACATGAAGGAAAATGCACATGCATATAAAACAC
>JZKD02S0314609.1:282973-310044 GCA_000966675.3 Picea glauca
GAGAGAGGTGGTTGAAGTTGGAAGAATAGGTTGATGGACCTGTGAGTGACTCCCTCCAGGAGAGAGAGTGCGCATAGGAAGGAGAGGATTCCTGGAAGGAACCCTGTAGCTTCCACAGAGCCTAGAGACTTCCGGTCCAGTCTGTTGCTGTAATTCAAGGCAAGGGAGGTTAGCAGCCGAAGGACTATCTAGGTGACAGAGAAGGTGTATCCTCCTGGGGTGGAACAGGCATGTGGGGAATGAGGGACTGTGGGCAGTGAGTGTGGGTGGTTCCTGGGAGAGAATTCCTTCCTGTGGTTGTGTGTTTTTTTCCCTGTAACCTCAGCCTAACCTAGGATTCCTTGTCTTGGGGTGGAGCTTAGTCCTAGCTCGGGGGTGACCCACTGCTAAGCTAATGAGCAAGGTGGTATAAGGCTAGGAGGTTCATGGAAGGCTTGCACTTGTTTGGTGGACTCTACCACTTTTAAAAGATAAGTACATGATTATGTTTCAATCATGTTTTGCATGAATCTACTGCTTATGTTATCATGATTTCCGCTGTGTATATGAATTAGTATGAATGCTATCGATTGTTAATTATGGCAGTAACTCATATGCATACTCTATGTAGAATGTGTTTATTTGTTTAAATGTGTGTGGATTATATAATGTTGTATGAGTTATGTAAAAAGAGGTGTTATAGATTTCTTTTAAGAACGTTTAATCCATGGTAGCTAAAAAGGTGTGCTACATCATTAACCTCTGATCGGATGATTCCACAAATGTTCGACCTCAACTCATTTATTCACATTTATTGGAATGTACTAGGGTACCTTGGGAGTCATTGACATCATTGGTGATATCCCTCGTGCTTATTAAAAATTCACCTCAATGATTAGTAATCAAGTGGTTTCTACCATGTTCAACATCAAATAATCTATTCACGTGGCTAGATTCATACCACCTCATAATTGGGATGAAGACCCTTGGTTGAGCGTTCACTCTGTTATCTGCTTTACCCAGGTTGCGAAGGATATTTGAGCATACTGATATATATATTGTCGCATAGATCCACATTGTATTGGTCTATGGCTATGATTCATCATCTCGTAGCTCGACTGTGTATTTTTTGTGGCTATGATCAGTTCATGTCATGGAGATATGGATGCACATTGTATTTTTGGTGGCTATATCCTTAATCAATATTTTTTATGGATCCGCAATGTATTGGTCAGCGGTCGTGCTTTGAGTCATTTTGTATTCCGAGCATAGGTATGCATGCCTCAGGAATAGAACACATATTGACATTGTTTGATGGTTTTTTCATCTCCTACCAGGTTCCCCGACTCCATACCCTTTCTTCGAAGAATCTACAAAGTGTTTCGGCCAGTAACTTTCATATTCTGACTTCACACTTTGGGGGGAAATCTGTTACACGTGAAAATTCCTCACTTCTATAATGTCGCATTATCATTGTCGTAAGGTTCAAAAGTGTCTCACTTTTGTCACAAGTGTCTCTTTATATTTTCTCAAGTGTCGCATTTCAAACGACACCATGAAAACACTTGATACAACCCCTAAAACATGTTAGAAGAAGAAGCACCATCATCTAACAGTCGAAACAAATGTTTTTCTATGAGAATTGATCATGTTGACATCTTTTGGGAAGATCAGCGCTCCCCTGCTCATATGCAGGGAGCGCTAGCCCTCCTTTCCCATCTCACATGGATTGTTGCAGTGCTTTGTTTCCCATTCTAAGGGAGTGCTGAATTGGTTTAGCAAATATTGGAAGAAATCCCTTTCTTCTCTAAAGACAACTATGGATGGATTGAGTTGGTTTGGCTCAAATATAACCCCTAGGCTACATCTAAGGGAGATATCACAATTGTTGCAGCCATATCCTCAACTAATCCTAAATATAACCAAGGTGGTTGAGCCTCTCAAAGCCTATAAATGTAGGCATTCTCATGGTGAACAAGGAGGAGAAATCAACAAAGCATTGTTATTTTGATTGTATTTCGAGCAAGGGTTGGACGAGGAGGAATTGGAGAGGTTTCCACAACATCATTTGAAGGCTTTAAGTTTTCTTTTTAAGTTCTAATTAACATACTTGGCCTATTTCCTTCTAGTATGTGTTTACATGCACTTGTCTATGTTTTTTTTAATCTTTATAGATATATCAATTTTTTCTAATCCATTAGAGTAGGATATAGTTGTTTATCTCTTGTGATCCATTACAGGTATTGTTCAAAACTCATGGATTGGAGCATCTTGTACAAATTTTGAAAGTGAGGTACATCAAACTATCCCTCCTTCTCTATTTTTTGATGGAAATAATTGATCTATAGGAATGGTAGTGTCCGAAGGTAGTTTTTTGTCTTGGTAGAGAGGTTTGTACTCCAAGGGAAAATTTACCTATCTGCAGGGGAGTTAATTTGTAACAAGCACAACTACAACATGGCTCTCCATAGCTCCACTGACCATAGCCTATTTTAGGCAGGGATGGGATTCCAACCCTTGGGTCCCATTGATTTTTCACTACCTCTTCCAACCACATAGATATAATCTTCCCATGTTTATTTCAAGGCCAACAAAGACACCATATTCATCACATCCGCCAATAGGTCCATGAGATTTTGTAGAAAGACAATGCTAAGTACAAGCATCGCCATGACCAACACTAGGTACCACACAAGTTTTAGGTGGGAGACAAGGTATGCTTATATTTTATGAAAGAGTGCCCTACAGATCCCCATCAGAAGATTTATCTACTTCACTATGGGCCTTACACTATTGCCGAGGATGTGGGTGACAATGCTTTTGAGTTCAACACTCCCCCCTTCATTGGCTTGCACCCAATGTTCAATGTGGACCTCCTCCAACCATATTTTCCACCATTATTGGACACCTCAAAGATTATAGAACAATGGAAACCAACAAAGCTCAACCCTGACTGCATGGAACATGCATCCGCTGATCAAATAATGGACACACACGTCAAGGGCACTCACTAATAGAGGATCTATATTTATCATGTTGTCAAGGCAGGGCAACTCTTGCACCAAGGAAAGTGGCTCACCCAGGGCCAAATTCAACATAAATTTCCTCACCTGACGGGGGCACTCAACACAATGGATACCATTTCTTCCTAAGGGGGAAGACTAGTCTAGGTGGATATCGATGGCCACCTAACTATTCTAATTGGCTCCTCTTGACAGTTTTTAGTTCATCATGTTTCTCTATAATGATGACATTTCTTTGTAATTGTGGGTTTTTCACTTTCGGGGCTATCTTGAAGCCCTACACAACATATAGGTGTATATTGGTGGCTTCCCACCTATTCCAACTAGCTTATTTTGGAAGTTTTCATGTCAATACATCTTTTTGTACTTCTAGGGCCGTTTTGGGGCCCTAAAAAGTGTTTTTTGGCTCACCATAGTTAAACTGTAGATGGAGTCAAATTTTGATGGAATAATGTGCATTTCTCGAAAATATCATTCCAACGGGCTATCACATGCCTAAAATGGAGGTCGTATGAAAAAGTTACGACCCCTGGAAGTTGAGGTACCAACTTACCCATCGGGGCCCACACAAATTTTGGTGTTTCATCTCCTAGGGTTAGGTTTTTGGATGTCTAGGGTTTTGTAATTCATGGATAATGTTAAAAAATTCCTTTGGAGCCTCATTGTAATCATTTATCTTAGACAAATGCATGTATTAGCCACATCTCCTCTCAAAGATAGCTACCACCATTCGAGCAATTTGTTTCCAATTCTGCAGTTTTACAATTTCAACCTATTTTATTTATGCAATAGAAGTTATTGCTCACTAGATATATGTTGGTGTTATCTATATCTCTGTTTTATTGTATTCAATATGTTATTCATTTCGTTCTTCTCATAAATCCAGATCATCCTCAAATTGTATAAGCAAGTTATTCTATCCTCCCTCGGGTATAACATTTATCCAATTTCCTTTTATTTGTGGCCTTTGAATCTAAATTTTGTCAGTAATTTGACCATCTTCATCTAGTCAAATCCAAAATAAGGCTAGATAAGGTTCAATCTGCAAGTGAATTTGGAGGATTCCATTAATATCGAGACCTGGTCATGATGGATCTGATGTCTTGAATATCGCAGGTCTTGACTCATCGACCTCCATGTTTTTGATATTTTCTCACACATGTAGGGTTCCCAAGCCTACCTCCACCATCTCTATATTTTGATCTAGGTCAAGAACCATCACAATTTATTCCTCTTGCACATTTCATCGATCATCATCTCTTGAATCAAATAGGGTTATCATCCCATTGATTTTTCACTCCATTAAACCAGGTTCTCTTCTGTATTGACTAGGGTTTGCAACATCGCATAGATCAAATCTTATATTTTGTATTTTGTCTCACTCAATTTTCTACAAGTCAATTGAGGATTTATGTTGTTCCATTCTTCTTTCAATTCCTTTCTTTGACTTGTCATATAATGTATGCACTCTTTGTCTCTCATTTGATGCTTATTTATTTTCTCTTCTTGGCATACTTGTGTTTTCTCTTGCTCTCATTCTTCTTCAATGTGAGAAGCTACCCCCCATCACTGTGTAATGTACTTAACCCAAAAACATCAAAGAAAATACATAAAATGCAATACAAAACCAAAGAACACAAGATAAAATAGATAAACCATGAAAATATATATTTTGATAATAAAAAACATAGAGTTATGTTCACTTTCCTCTTCAAGGGGGGAACCTCCTAGAGAAAATCTCCAATTACAATAACATTTCTTGAAAAAACATTACATAACCTTCTAGTCAATATATATCTATCCATGGTGAATCTTAACTACCTATGGCCCCACTTATAATGAGTGTCATCTAACTAATTTGGAACTTATTAATAAATAGGACCCTTTTACAATGAGTGACTATTAACTAACTACTTAATTGGACTTATTCCAGGAAGGTGGCCTCATAAATTAATAAAGTATTCAAAGTAAGGGGGTTAGGGAAATTGAGGAAATTTTTGTAGAATCATTGTAGGTTACCATGTGGAATATTCTATTTGCATACATTTCCACTACATTAATACTTCCCTAATTGTGTGTTGGCGCAACTGATTCTCTCTAGTATCCAATTCTCCTTTTGGATGGAGCCAAATGGAAACTTTTTCAACAAGTTTTGGTAGGTTGTTCTTCACTTTGAAATTTTATCCCACAACCTTCTTCAAACAGGACACATGAAATACTCGATGAATCTTGGATTAGGTTAGGAGATCTAGATTGTAGGTGACTTGACCAATACATTGTATGATTTGATAGGGACCATAGAACTTAGGAGCTAGATTTTGGGGAAATTTATCTTTGAGTGGTGTATGCCTATAAATATGAAAGTGAAGAAACACTTGATCCCATTCAAAAAAATAATGTTTCAATATATGCTAATCATCTTGTTGTTTCAATCGATTTTGCACCATAACCAAGTTGTACTTGAGGATAAGGATAATGACTTCATTGGTATAAAACATTCTATCTAATGCATGAACCTTGGAAGCACCTAGTACATAGGATCCACTGATAGGGTTTTTTCCACAAACAACTTCATATGGTTTCATTTTAGTAGCTCCGTGATAAGTGGTATTATACCACCATTTGGAAAGTGGAATCCATTTTTCCCATTGGTGTGAATTTTTAAAAGAAAATACTCTAAAATAGGCTTTTAAGCACTTCTTGACCACTTCTATTTGACCATAAGTTTGAGGATGATATGGAGTGTTCATAATCAGTTGTGTACCTTGAATTTTGAATAACTCCCACCAAAATTTGTTGGTGAATGTGGGGTCTCAATATGAGACAATGGAAGTGGGCATGCCATGTAGATTAAATATCTAATCCATGAAGGTATAGGAAATTGGCCAAGGAGTGAAAGGATTAGCCAGGGAAAACAATGAGCATATTTTGAAATATGGTCAACAACCACCATGGTGACTAATTTGTTTCTTGCTTTTGGGAGTCCCACAACAAAATCCATTGAAATTTATATCCATATCCATGTTGGGCTTGGTAGTGGTTGAAATTGATCCAAGAGGATCTATAAAACCAAGAAAAACTGATGGTTTTGAATTCAATGTAAATGTACTCATGTATAATATATTGATGATAAATTTCCAACACAACTTGAATGGGATCAAACAGACGTCGTATGAGAATGTTATGGCATTTTGAAGTTCTGGAAAAAAATGCAACAATGATTACAGAGTTGACATGTGGCATCACCAGGGACTGACGCATGGAAATACGACCAAGACATGTGGAAGTACATACATGAAAATGGAATTATATACACAATAAGTGGCAATATAGATGTTGATGTGTCATATTGACTAGACTGTATGGATGTTGACATGGCATGTTGACTGGGTTATACATATGTTGACGTGGTAGGATGACATGGCATTGATTGGAAGCGTAACACAACACTGATTGGTGTGGCATGGTTACGTGGCACTGATTGGCATGGAGAGGTTACGTGGAAGCCACGTGGCAAGCCCAATTTGACTAAAAGGGCTTATCAAGTCCATAAGGTTCAGGTGGGTGGATTGAACCCCCGACCTATTTTGCGCCAATGCAATGTTTTACCATTAGACCAGTGGTTGTGCATTGTAATGAAAGTGGAAATAATATTATTTAAATAAAATTTGTAGTAGTTTCCCAAAATAAGGTGGTCTACGGTCTTAACCGCACGACCTCCACCAATAAACCCATCGTTTTAACCAACACACCAACAATGTTATTTCTAATAGCATGCAAGTAATATTGTAATTAGACCGCAAATATTGCATAGCCCAAAAAATCCCAATGGTTGCAGAATTGAAATCGTGACATCTTGCATATAAACTGACATTTTTACCATTACTCCATAGACTGCAATTTTGGAAGAATTGCGCGCAGTGGAGTAATTAAAGCCAGTTTTATTTGTCTCTGCAGAATTGAAGAATGAGGATATTGTAGCCATTTTTCATGCAGATCAAGTGAGGGAAGAGCTTGATATCAGTTCAACAATATTTCCTAAATATAGTGAAGACATTTACTATAGTTTGGATATCCATTGTAATGTAATAAATAATTTGAAGTGCTTCACATTATAATAACGGAGGGGTTGCGTAGTTGAAGCGGACCCGAATATGTATCCCAAATTGGGTGAACTTCGTTATCAACCTTTTTTTTTGTCTTTCTATTGTTAATTTATTCAATTTAGAATTCCAATTGTTTATCAAGATTTAAAATACAAGTTAATACAATTTACACTTTAAATTATTTTCAAATCAGTCAGTGGATTTTCAAATCAGTAATGCCCCTTATATCTCCATAGTCTCTCCCTTGTTTCTTTGGAAATCATCACATGATGTTATGAAATACTAGATATATGTCTTCACGTCATCCAGAAGAATGAATTCTTAGTTATTTCATAGGTTTTATGAAATCCATAATGATTTATTATCGATGATGAATGTAACTGCTCTAATAATTTTTGTTTTAGGGTTGATTATTTTTCCAAAACAAAGCATTGTTTATACCACAATGTATCTTGTTTCCATGTATAAATTTTAGGTGGGTTGGGATATACCTAAATCCATTGGATGAGATGCTTTAAAGTAATATTTGCTAGTCATTCCCTATGGGATTCCTTGATCCATCATAGACTTGGTAATGATAAGGTAAGGAGCGACCCATCCTCATCAAATTTTCTAGATAAAACATCAGTCACAAAATTCTCTTTACCCTTCTTATATATGATCTCATAATCATACCCTAACATCTCAGTGACCCCTTTATGTTTCTATAGTGAAGACAAACATTATTAAAGGAAGTACTTTAGAATATGATGATCAGTATTGATATGAAAATGCCTCCCTATGAGATATTGCCTCCAAGTCTCTACTACATGAAGGATAGACATCATTTCATTCTCATATATGGATTTTCCCAAATTGTAGTCATACAATTTCTTACTAGTGAATGTCAAGATACATCCTTATTGGATCAATACTTATCTAATACATATTCTTGAGGCATCACATTAAAGGACAAAAGTCTTATTAAAGTCAGGTTTTTCTATTAATGGAGTAGTGCACATGACATCCTTTAAAGAAGCAAAGTTCTATGTTGCTACCTCACTCCAAACAAAAGGAATTCTTTTTAAGGAGTGAAGTTAGAAGAGCTACAATTTTTCCATAATTTTTCACAAATTTATTGTAGTAGCTTGTAAGTCCTAAGAATCCCCTCAATATATTTAGTGTTTTTGGAATGGGGTCAATATTTCATAGTTGCCACTTTTTTGGTATTGACTCTTACTCCCTCTTGACTTACAACATGACCCAATAATTCAACCTCGAGAGCACCAAAACAACATTTGGAGTAATTCATGAATAATTGGTTGTCTCTAAAGAGTTTCAAGGAATTACTAACATGATCTATGTGTGATTCCCATGCTTTGCTATAGAATAGGATATAATCAAAGAAGACCAACATAAAATTGCATAGGAAGGATTTTCCAAGAAATATTTTTCACGAGGCTCTAGAAAGTGGATGGAGCATTACAAAGACAAAAATGCATCACTATAAATTCATAACGACCCTCATGTGTTCTAAATGTTTTCTTAGGGATGCATGTCTCTTTCATCCTAATTTGATGATATCCTAAACATAGTTCAAGCTTAGTGAAAAACTTTGCTCCATGAAATTTGTCTAGGATATCATCAATAACTTGGATGAGAAGTTTTCCTTGATCATCAACATATTGAGAGACCCAAAATTAGGACACATGTACCAAGTTCCTTCCTTATTTAACATTATGACTATTGGTGATGAGTAAGGGATTGTACTGGTGCATATGACCCCCACCTCCTTCAATTCCTAAATGATATTTTCTATTTCATTCTTTTGTGAAAAATGGTGTCGATAAGGATGTGCATTTGGTGGTTAACTTCCTAGAATCAGGTGAATTCCATGGTCATTCTAATGGAATTTTTAAAGGACTAGCTACAAGCCTCGGTGGATTTCTTGTGTCATGTTATCCATAACCCATATGGCATTAAATTGGGAAATAATGCCAAAGTGGTTGTTGGAGAGTCTAGTTGACTCTGTCAACAAGTCCCACCAGTTGACCAAGTATAAGTTTATTGGGAATGTCAATTCAAACTGTAAGTTGGTCGATTTTTGGGTTGGGTAAACCGACTAGGGTATTTAAACATTTGTAGCTACCTGATAACCAATGCAGAAGAATAAATATGTGATCATGAATGTAAAAAAGTGGTGGTATTTTATGTAGCTTGATATAATAAAAGGATATTGATTGTTGGTATATCCACTACTTTCTCTTACTTCTCTCTTATATGTGAGTAATTCTTATATAATACATGTGAATTACTACTAGTAACCTATCTACACAATCTCCTAGATTGCAACATTGGTTTCGTTACTAGTAGTACTTGATCCAAGACAATTTGAAAATATTATGCACGCATAGATGTTGATCTTGGAACAGATCCACGAGTAGTGGGAGAGAAAGGTTAATAAGTATGTAAATAATTACACCTGAATAAATTGATTGACACTTGTAAAAGAAAGAGCCCAATTCTTCATAAAAGCCCACAAAAAATTATTCGAAGAAAACCCTCAACAGATTAAAAGATACATTGAATGACATGCTAACGATTAAAATTACTATTGATTAGTGATTGGTTTCCAAAATTAATGGGAGTCAACAAATTTATATGAATGGTTTGAAAAAATTGTTGATGATTACTGTGAAGAACAAGGATTCAAAGAGTGAACGTTGGTCAAAACAATCAAAGAGAGGTTTTATGATGACTTTCACAATGGTTTTTTATGTACAATACCTGCTCTATTACACAATTTTATTATAGATAAAAGAGTCATCCATATATTCAAATACCTCCCTCCTCTTTCTACACCAGAAAACATCAACTAGAGACAACAACAAGTCGACTGGGAAAAAAAGTTGGATGTTGACTATAAAGACACAAGACAAGCTTGGGATTTCATTTTGAAAAAATAAATATGCTAAAAATGTGCACCCTTATCGACTAGGAGTAAGTTAGGTTTGATGATGGGGGGGTTATTTATTCATGAGATACCACAATTGGAGTCAGTCTAGTTGATTGCACCAAAGAGAAATAATGTCAGAAGGAAGGATAAATTCAATTGATCAACAACATGAATATGCATTGGAAGAAGAATAAAAGAAGAGAACTACACATCGAATGCAGTATCATAAACCATAAACAAACATTCAAAAGTTAGAATGGGACAAGATATAGAGGAGAAGAGAGGAGATGTGTGATGTGAAGGATCCCTGAAAGTTGAATAGAAAATATCCCTAGGAATAGCATATCATTGGATCACTGAACCACTCTAATATTGGTTTTGACCAACTAGATGCAGGAGGAGTATCCTTGACGATTCTTGTGACAAGTAAAATCTTGAAGTTGGTTGAGGCACCAATTGGCGCCCTCCAATTGGTAGACTCTGTTGAAAGCATGGATGTGGATGACTCAGGAACTGCATTGTGTTGTTCTTTGATTCTTGAAGAAGCAATTCCCCACATATGGTAATTCCTCCATCATAGGTTACACATTGAACCTGAATTCTCTTTGGTGTGGTATAGAGTGGACGATCAAGGAAATGTGAGATATATAGTATTGGTAGAGATTCCCTAGATAGATAAAATTTGGGTAGGGAATCAAGGTGATGAAAATATACTCCTTCATATCAAGGATGTCACAAAAAAGTCCCCCTTTCTAAATTTGTTAACTGAATAAGAAGATACACAATCAATTGAGATTCGTGATGAAACAACATTTCCTCAAGAGATATGTTTCAAAAAATGTATAGACAAAGTGTGTTAGAGGAATGATATAACCCCAAGAAAAGAAGTGATCAAGGTACATATATCGACCAATAGATCAGTTGACAAATGCAAACACCTCTAAGTATTCCAAAGTCAAAAACTCCAATTATGGATAAAATGGATCATAGTCACATTTCCCTTTATTGAGGTGATGAGGATCCTAAAATGCATTGGTTCATCTATGAAAAAACGTTGGAGGCACTAGATGTTAAATATGAAGAAAATCAGATGGCCTAATTTGGAGGAAACCTAAGGAAAAGAGCCTTAACATGGTATATGAATTTAATTGAAAATCAACAAAGAACAAAAGTTGAAATTAAGTCAGACCTTCTATCCTTATTTAAAATACAATATGTTAATCATATTTTTATGAAAAGACTTAAATAAATAAAGTAGAGGCCAAGAGAGATGTTCAAGATTATGATCATAGGTTCAAAGTTTAATGAGCCAAATACCATACACAATTGATGAGCAGTTGCTTGTTCAATGGTATGTGTTGGGATTACTATAGAAAATTTGTGGTCCACTAAGGATGCATGAGATTCAATCGTGTGAAGAAGTGCTAAAGAAGGCTCAAGATATTTAAACTAATGAAGATTGGTCATCGATATCATCACTAAATGATAAGAAATTAGAGGAAAAATATAAATGTTCCACCAATATTTGATAAATCTGGATATCCAAAGGAATGATATATGGTGCACAAGTTGCTTAAATGAATCACACGTGAAAGATAATTGTAAATATAGAGATCGATTTGAAAGAGAATCAGAATTCAGACAAATCCAAGCTGAAATATACTATGAAATTTGTTGATCTTTGAAAAATAAAACTACTAGGGATCTTGAAATCTTGAAGAATGTAAAACCCAAATGGTGTGTCATTTATGAGGAAGCAACCCACTCAACACAATAATGTCATATAAATGGTTGGAACAAACCAAACTTTCACAGATTCTATCATACTCAATTTATCAACCAGAACATGGAGTGATATAGATTGGATCATGACATTATTTTTCATCTATCTCAATGTTTTCAAAGTGGAAAAAAATGGAGCAATCAACTTGCAGAGTCATTCTAGTGACAGGTCCCAATTTGGAAAATTGGGGTCTAGAACCTTCTGGAGCCATTTTGAGGAATTAAACAAATTGTTTTTTGTTTGATGTTCAAAACTTGTGCACACACACTTTAAAGTGTTCTACTCTCTTAGACCTTACCAACGACGTACACCATGCATCAATCAGAGCTCGTATGAAAAAGTTAGGCCTCACGCATGTTGACCATCATAGTACAAGAGAATGCCACATCAACCCCTGTTACACATACATATGGGGCTACCCACGCGGAGAATTTCAATATGATTCTATAAGTTCCAAAACCTTATCACAATTGAAGTTCGAGGAATTCAAAACCCTAAATCTAGATGACTATTAGGCTATGTTAAATATCAGGTCGCTAGGAGGAGAAGGGGTTCCATTCTATGTTATTGTTGGGTATGTGTTATATTCTTTTCACTAGTATTTTATGCGTTGTGCCAAGCTTACAAGGGGGTATGCGGGGGGGTGTAGGGGGGATAAATCCCCCCATGTGGGGGTTCGGGGGTAGTGCCCCCAAGAAATAGTTTTTTTCCTTGGGAAACATGTCACATTTTTGTCTCGTTTTTGTGTTGCCTCGATTTTCATGTCCATCATTGAGCGTTTATTCAACACATGGTTTTTACCAGTGGTTTTCTATTTCCAGTTAAGGAATTAGGGTTGTTGACTAATCCAGGTCATTGGGTTAGGGTTTTGGATGCCGTTGGCTCCTATATGTATATTGTCTTGTAAACAATTTATCACTATGAATGAATATGTAATATGTTGATTTTCCCATTTTGGGTTTCCAGGGGAAAAATATCTGTGTAATGTTTGTATTTTCCATTGTATCTTTTCTGTTCTTTTACTGAAAATATGTTTGCAGTAAATATTGTACAAGGTTAAAATCTACAATTATTGTATTTTGTTCCATAGTAGAGCAGAACAACTGGGAGTGGGAAATTATAAAGCATAACAGAGGGGGTTAATGTTTTTTAGTAGCCTAATATGCCACATGTATTAGGTAAGTCCATAGAGAGTGCCTTCTCTTTTGTACTTGCATTACTTCAATACTAGAGAAAAGAGAGCAAAGAAGCCTCACCTTCTAGCTAGGTTTTCTCTCGTAAGGGTTTGCCAGAGAAATTCTTTGTGTTATTTTGTGGATGGGGTGTGATTGTATTTTATTTTTCTCTATTTTCCACATTTTATCTATTTCATTCATAAGCAAAAATAAGTAACTAAGTAGTGTGGAAATCTAAAGGAATTTAACCTTCATAGGTAGATTTTGGTTTTATTTATCATATCTATTGTGACAAATTGTTCTAATGGAATATCCATGGAATTTTACAGATCATATTGGTATTAGAGCATGTTTTCTTGGGGTATTTGTGGAAATTTGTAGGATCCAGGAAATGGATTAAAGAGAGGTTGTAGAAACCCTATCCAAGGTACATGATTTTTTTCATAACAACCCTTGAGATATAGCACAAGGAAGATTTGAGAGGTTGGAAGCACAAGTTATCAATATCAACCACAATATGAACCTTCTCATGGTTTCTCTAGTAAGAAATCTCAGATCATTCATAGTTGATGGAGGCTCTAACTCAAAGATTAGATCAAAGGGGAAATGGGGAGATCAATAATACCCAGGAAAGGAGTCGTGAAAAGAACCCAAGAAAGAGGATTCTATTTTGAGTGTTATTAAACCTTCATAGTCCCTATTCAAGATGGAAAATAAAGTCAACATAAAGCCATACCAAGGTGATATTGATGCATTGAAACTGAATCATTGGTTGCAACAACTATAATTTTATTTTAGCATTCAATATATAGATGAATAACAAAAAATTCATTTGTTATATTGAAGTTAGAGGGCCATGCATTAACCTAGTGGGAATGTCACACAAGACACTTAGGTTGGAGGGTGATCCACCAGTAACTAAGTGGGAGGATTTCAAAACCATCATTAAGTCCTAGTTATATCCTATTGGGTATGTAGAGGACCAATGGATCTATTGGAATTACGTCAGGTAAAGGTAGGGGAAGAGTCTACGGGAGTACACCACCGAGTTCAGGAACATAGCCATCATTTTGGGTATCTCTAAGAACCCATATGTAATCCTCAAGTATCTGGGGGGTCTACATAGTCATCTGTGAAAGAAAGTGATGCTTTTCAAGCCAGGGATAATGGACAAGGCATGTGTATAGGCATAGTATCTAGAAAACATGGTCCACATTAAAGGGAAGCTAAGTTCCAAGAAAAAAGAGCACCAAGAAGCTTCCAAGGAGGGGAAGACGAAGTGGAAAGGGGGAAAGGATAAGAAGATGAAAACCATTTCACATCAGTGTAAGGATCCTAGAAACCATTTCAATCATTGTAACATTGATGGCCACACTTAGGAAAAATGTTGGAAACTACAACCAGAGATGAACCCCAAGAACCGTAAGAAGGACAGAAAGAAAAAATACCTTATAGCCATATATTCAATAAATCAAGTTGAAAGTATCTCTAATGTGGATAAAAATATTTGTTTTACATTTGTGCAGAAGAAGATGAATCTGAGTAACATTCATCACTTGGAAGAGAAGGAGATGACCAAGCTCTTCCACATCAAGATTTAGGTCAAGAAGACCAAGATAGATGTTATGTTCAAATCTAGTTCATAGGATAATATCATAGCATTAGATCTAGTCAAAACGATTGAATTGGAGGTTCGTGATCATCCTATCCCCTATCCATTAGTTTGGGTAAACAAGGATGCAAATATCAAGGTAACAAGCAATGCAAGATTAAATTTTTTGTAAGTGATGATTTTATAGATGAAGTAGAATTGGATGTAGTACCACTAGATGTGTGAAGAGTAGTGTTTGGAATCCCCTACATGTATATGAGGGATTTTATCTTCATGCGGAGATCCAATCAGTACTACCTCATCAAGGATGGGAAATCCATCATCATCAATGCACACAAAGGAAAATAAAAAATTTCACTGATATGTGCCAATCACGCTAACAAATTGATTACTTCTAGTAAGAAATATGTTTTAATTTTTCTAAGAGAAAATAGGTATGGTGAAGATACATTAAAAGTAAATACATCCCTATAAGGTTGTACTAAAGAGAAGAAACATTAGTCGGAGGAGTTTTCAAAAGCATACAGAGAAGTGTTTCAAGAGCTAAAAGGGTTATCACCTAAGAGGGAAGTGGAGCACAAAATCGAATTATTTCCATACTCCCCCTTGTTGAACAATGGGATGTATAGATAGTCCATTCTGGAAGAAAACAAGGTAAAGAAGCATTTGTAGCAATTGTTGGAGCAGGGTGTGATTCAACCAAGTACCTCACCTTGTGGGTCACCCATCATAATTGTTCCCAAGAAGGATGAGACTTTGAGAATGTTTATCAATTATAGGGAATTAAATGAGATTACACTGAAGAATCGACACCCTCTTCCTAGGATTGATGATATTTTGTAACAATTGCATCATGCAAAGTACTTCACTAAGATGGATTTGAAATCAATATATCACCAAGTATGAGTAAAAGAAAATGATACCTAGAATAATGCCTTCAAGACAAGGAAAGCTTTGTATGAATGGTTGGTTATGCCATTCAGTTTATGTAACACACCAAATACATTTATGAGACTAATGAACACTATTTTACACCCTTATCTAGATTCATTTGTTATTTTTTATTTGGATGATATACTAGTTTATAGTGCTACATTGGAGGAGCACATCTCACATCTTAGGCAGGTGTTAGAGACCCTGAAGAAGCACTAGTTGTTGGCCAATATCAATAAATGTGAGTTTTCTCAACAATATTTGGTGTATTTGGGGTATGTGATTGGTGGAGGAAAGCTCAATATAGATCCCTACAATATGGAGGCCATCATGAAATGTCCAATTCCTACAAATTACCCATAAGTTAGGAGCTTTTTTGGGGTATCACAGTACTTGTGAAAGTTCATAGCTTCGCTTTCAGTAGTAGTTGCACCACTCCATGCAATAATAGTAGGAAATAAGAGTTTTCGATAGGGGAAGAATCAACAAAAGGCCTTTGATTATCTGAAAAGAAAGATCAATCAAGAACCAATGCTCATGCTACCAAACTTATAGAAGCCCTTTGAAGTGGAGACAGATACAAGTGGTTATTCCATGGAAGCAATCTTGATGCAAGGAGGAAGGTTCGTCTGTTATCATTCTGAATTATTTCATGGAGCAGTTCTCAACTACCCTACCTATTACAAGGACCTATATGCCTTGCTACAAGCTGTAAAAAAGTGGAAGAACTATCTAATGGGAAAGGAGACTATCATCCACACATATCACCAGTCGCTCCATTATTTCCAGGGCTAGTAAGTTACAACAAACTAGGCACTACAAATGGATGGGGTTCTTGAAGTAGTTTCATTTGGTCATAAAGTATAAGAAGGGTAGCACAAAAAAGTTAGAAAATATGATTTTAGTGACACCCACATCCAACATTACAACTTTGGGAACTCTAATGCACATGGATCCTTTTACCCATGATGCATACAGAGAGGCATACACAAAATATGAGGAATTGAAGGAGGTGTTTTTGTAGCTACATGGAAAAATTCATATGGAATAAGGTGAAAACAAGGTTGGCTATCATTTCCAAAATGGTTTACTCTACAATCTTGACAAGCTCTGTGCCACTAAAGGTGAACAAATGCAGCTTACTAGAGAGGCTCACATATCCAAGGTTGCAAGAAATTTTGTTGTTGGGAAGATAGTTGCCAACTTATAGAGGTATGTGTACTAGCCCAAGATGTAAGAATATGTAGCATGCTATGTTATAGGATGTATACTTTGTTGTACCGGCAAGCCCAACAACATGAAGCAAGGTATGTACCATCCCTTACATGTACCCACTGGACCTTGGGAAATAATTTCCATGGATTTTGTGGGAGGGTTACCAAAACACTAGAAGGAACATGACTATTTATTTTTGGTAGTTGACAAGTTCATAAATATGTGTATTCTCATGCCTTAAAAAAATACCATCAGCAGACAAGAAGAAACAAACAAGTTTTTTGAATAGGTATGGGTGCACTTTGGGATACCAAGGAGAATCATCTTAGACGAGGATACTAGATTTATCAATGATTTTTGGACTGCATTGTGGGAGAAGATGGACACTAAGTTGAAGAGGTCTACAACATTCCATCCATAGGTAGATGGGAAGACATAAATAGTCAACAAGCCTTTGGTGCAGATTTTGATGGGTTACAAAAAAAAGCATATGAATACCTAGGATGGACATATGATCTATATACAACACTCTTATAATAGATAAATCCACACTTCTACTTGTAAGTCAACTTTTGAAACTTTCTAATTTGGATATTTTCCACCTTAACCCTTTAATGTTGTATATGGACAACAAGGTGAAGTAAGGGAGGACCTCACAAGAGATGCATTCAAGGAAGATTTTTTTTTTGAGAAGATCAAGAAGATCCATTTGCAAGTATAGGAGACACTGAAGAAGTCACAGGAAAATTACAAGGCTAGACATGACTAACACAAAATAGAGAGAATATTTAGAGTGGGAGATAGAGTATGGTTACAATTGAATAAGGAAATGCTATAGGGTCCTGGTAAGAATATCAAGGCTTTGCGGTATGGTCCTTTTGATGTATTGGAAAAAGTAGGATATAACACCTACAGACTCAGTATACCCCCATACATGTGCATTTAATCAGTAGTGAATGTGGAGAACCTCAAACCCTATGATCCCCCCATGTTGGATCAGGAGGAGGAGGAGGTCCTACCTTCCATAAAGGATTTAGAACCAAATGCTCAGGTAGAGTTGATAAATGATAGAGTTCTACATAAGCGGTACAAAACTACAAGAAATGGGCAACATGACCTTTGGCAGGTTGGGTTGAAAGGAAAACTTCCATGCAAGGTAAAGTGGTACTCCAAGGATAAGGTAGGGAAAAAATATCTTCACCTCATTCAGTAAATATTTTGGGGACCAAAATCCTCCCTAAATGGGGAGGTATAATCTGGATTGGATCATTATATATTTTTTAATCTATATCAATTATTTTAGAGTGGAAAAAAATGGAGGAATCAACTTGCAGGGTCATTTTAGTGGAAGGTCCTAGTTTGGAAAATTGGGGTCTGGAACTTTTCGAGGCCATTTTGAGGAATTAAACAAATTTTGGGGGGTTTTGGTGTCAAAATACTATGCACACACCCTTAAAGGTATTCTACAGTCTGAGACCTTTCCAACAATGCAGACCATGTGTCAATCAGAGCTCGTATGCAAACTTTATTCCTCTCATAAGTTGATCTATTGTGTTGACCACCATGGTATGAGAGGATTCCACATAAGCCCTCGTTACTCATGCATATGGGGTAGCTACGTGAATAATTTCAATATAATTCTAGAATTTCCAAAACCTTATCACAATTGAAGTTTGAAGAAGTCAAAGACCTAACCCTAGATGGCTATCAGGCTATGTTAAATATTAGGATGCTAGGAGGATAAGGGGTTCCATTCTATGTTATTCTATTTTGTTCCATAGCAGAGTAGAAAAACTAGGAGTGGGAAATTAGAGCTCATAATAGAGGGGGTTAATATTTTGTAGTAGCCTAATAGGCCATGGGTCTCAAGTAACTCCATATAGACTGCATTTTCCTTTGTACTTGCATTACTTCCATACTAGAGAAAAGACAAGAGAGCAACCTCACCTTCTAGATGGGTTTTCTCTCGTAAGGGTTTACTAGAGAAATTTTTTGTGTTATTTTGTGGATGGTGTGTGATTTTATTCTATTGTTCTATATTTTCCACATTTTATCTATTTCATGCATAAGAAAAAAATTAGTAACTAAATATTGTGGAAATATAAAGGAATTTAACCTTCATAGGTAGATTTTGGTTTTATTTATCAGATATGTTGTGACGAATTATTCCAATGGAATATCCACGACAATTTACAAATCATGGATAAAGTTAATAGAGAAGGATATCACATAAGAGGCAATGGTTACCACAACCAAAGAGGAGGTTATCAAGGAAGAGGTGGAAGAGGTGGCTTCAATGGAAGATACAGAAGAGGGGGACAAGGCGGTCATGCTCAAAGAAGAACATATTGCTTTACCTATTGGAAAGAGGACCAAATAAGTCTTGAATATCCATTAAAACAAAGGACCAACCTCAAATTATGTAATAGATGTGGAATAGGAGATCACTCATCATAATATTTTCCCATAATGTTAGAAAAGGTGATGAACAAACGAACTGTAAAAAAAATTCATAGTGTGCCAAAACATGACATATTAAATTCAAATAACTTACACTTAGTCACAAGATATGGAGTTGTAAAATAAATGTATATGCACAAATATCCATTGGCTCAACCATTCAAAGGAAGAAACACTTATTCCAATACCAACCAGAAGGAACAAGTAATGCAGGAGGCACTATAATTCTTCAAGAGAAATGAATACAAAAAAACTATAGCATATGGGAATCAACAACAAAATACAACAATATTAAAATATATTGTCTTAGAAGAGTTATTGCAACTATTAAAAGAAAAATAGTTGTTTCATCAACTACTAGAACTTTTTAATATTTTAAAAGAATTAAAAGAGGATCAAAGATAATACAAAAACCTAAGGAAGTTATCTCAAGATAAATCCCATGATGATTATGACCCTCAAGTCGATTTGGAAATGGTTGGCTACATGGTTATCAAGTTGTGGTCGAATTTTGGTCCTACGTCAATATTCTCCCACGAGATACATGGATGAAACTTGGAAGAACTGGATTGGTGAATACAATAAACTATCTAAAACTAGCATATCAAATAGTTTTAGAGCCCATAGGAACCTTAAGAATGTTGAGACAGTCATAATGAGAATTATAACTTTGTTTGACTTCAAATCCATCGACCTAGTTGAATAAATCCCTACTTATCCAACATTGGTTGAATTCCCTTAGGGGAGGAAGATGAAGTCAACTATCTCTTTGGATTGGGATAGAATCAAGCTCAAAAGAAACAATAGAAAAATTGTGATACCTTTGGATCCAAAGGAAGGGAAGCCTTGGGTTGAACCTTGGGATGAGGATGCAAAAGATAAGATATTGTATCATTTCATTCAGAAGGAAAAAGACAATGTGGAACCTAACTCATCAGGAGAAATTTTACATGGTTCGCCTTTAGTGATTAGCTAGAATTCAGATACTGATATTTATGAACGGAAAATAGAAAATTATGAGTTCAAGGTTTAGGAGTGTTGGTCGATTGAGGCCATACCAATCCATAAGTTTCTATCATGTTTCTCAATAAAATTAGTATATGTGGTATATAAAAATAATATTAAGTAAACATTAACCCTCTTCCCCAATGACTTAAACTTAGTACCAATGACTCCAATGAGATTTAAGGAATGAAAATCATCATCACCCCATGTCGACGAAGTATAAAAAACAGTCATAGGAAATGGAAAGATGAAAAGCTTAGTAGATTAACATTTCACTGGCTAAGTAGCCCGTTGGTGGAAGACAAATGCTCCATGATTGAAAATGTTGACAGACGCTGACAATGTTTCTATATATATTCTATTTAACTAGGAACACTCGTACAATTTATATTATCAACCAGGGTTTCTAATGACTTGTGATATGTCGTGCACTATATGTGTAGGCTAAAAATTAGTAAATTGCATTAATTTTTCTAGTGTTCTTCTCCATAAGAAGGAAATTGCATCACTACACTATAAAATTCCAAAGTTAGCTCAATCACTCTTGGCAGTGATCATGTACTTGAACATTGATCATGCTAACCCTGTTGGCACCAAGATATCACCAAGAATGAGAACCTTTTTGTCACCAGGGAATACCAAGCATGATTCATGGACTTCCTATTGCCATAGATCATAGCTCTTGTTGTTGGAAAACTTTGATAGAAACTAATCTAGGAATTGAAATGATACTATAGGAAAGGAAACACAGCACGCCTATCAAATAAGTAAATCACACTACAAATTATAAATACTTGAATTGAAACTTCAGAAATACATAAGCACACAAAAAAACAAATGAAATATTACCAATTGTACAACAGTTTGAGCTCATGGAGTGATCTCCCTCCCAAGAAGGACAACAAATTAAAACACTACTGCAACATCCATTCACACACTATAGAAAACTATGTGACTAAAAATTATATTAATTAAGATCTTAGAAGAATCTTGTTTTGCACCATCATAATTTAGACAATGCTCTAATATTCCCATCCCCCTTTGTAAAGGAAAATGTCTCTTTTTATACATGAAATTCTTGAAACAGAAAAAAAAAAATGTTGATGGGGAATTACTAAAAACACGTTGGAACCCAATCTATTGGAATCATTTTCTAAAATGATTAGTGAAGACAGGAGGATTTGTTTTGAGTGTTCCTCCTTTAGACATTGTTTTAACTATTTTCCAAGTATCAAGGGAAAATTTAGTCATGTTGTAGATATAGCAATAAACTATGGACCAATCCACGTGAATCGTGGCCTCCAAACGAATTTGGAACTCCTAAATATATGGAAAAATGTGTCTACATATATGGGTATCTAGAAATCTGCCCTCCAGCATTTAAAACAATATATCTTATTTTTTATTAATTTCCCCAAATAGATATAACACTAAATTCATGGCCCTTCCATTAATTATTTGAGTGGAGGCTTTGATACCTTATAATTTTTGTTCACCTGATTATTGGGTCTTCGAATTTGTGGCATCTTTTATTAATAAATTTCCAAGTGGAATTATCTCCCACAAACTCTTCCAATGGGGATATTCTGGTGTTGGTTCCATGAAACCCCCTTTGCAATGATAAGTTGAAGTCCCATAGAAATAAACACAATGTGTGGTTCCATAATATTATTTTTCTTCTATATATTTGGAACCAAACCATCATCTCACATCTATGTGACATCTTCATCAGATATTCATAAAATGCACATACTAGAGGATTATATTTAGAAGTCGAGCAATTTTTCTTCTTGAACCCGAAAGGAGACTTCGAGCAATATCAACTCGTAAAATTTAGAGCAATATCCTACAACAACTTGTCAACACATCATCCATGAATTCAAAAGTAAATACAAAATACTCTAATCCTCCCTAATGTTAATCATAAGTCAATGAAGTACTAAAAAATGCAATGTAAAAAACTTTAATCCTAAACCATGCACGTGAACATTAAAATGGACTAATAAGAAGACACAGATAAATAAAAAAGGATTAAAAATAATGAAGAAGGGGATGTCAAAAGATGGAAATTTTGTGACTCATCAATTTCCACCACATACTTTGCGCAACGATTCAGAGGTAAAACTCTCTCTACATTGTTCGACATTCCCAAGTTCAAGATAAGGTTTGAATCTGTAACCCATATACATCAATGTGAGAATGAATGGAAGAGATTTGGCTATAGATATGAACATGTATGGCCACACATGTTTTCGAATACACTCAATGACATACCATGCAAATGGTATAATATCGAGGAATCACACGGTGAAACATTTTTATGGGATGACCTTAAAGAAATTTTTATCAAAGACTTTGAATTTAGACCATAAGAGGCATAGTTAATTGAAGTAGTTCATGAATTGAAAGATTTTATTAAGAGACCAACTCTTGATGTAATTGAAAAAAGAGGTAAAATTCAAGTTGACATGGGGTTGACTTCAAATTGTAATTTTGTGTCATTCCAAAAACAAGAGAACCAAGTAGCTAGTCGAAATGATATGGAAAACATGAGTTTTCCTGGACAATTTTTTAGATGGAAAAATACTCACCCTAGAGTGTCTAACCAAGTGAAAATTGTTTTGAGAATACCCAAAGATGAAAACAAAGAAAATCTAGAGAAACCAAATTTTCCACCTGCTTACAAAGAAGTGAAATAAGGGGAGCGAAAACTCGACGAATCAAAGGTTCATGAGTGGATGAATGTAGATATGAAAATCAACCTCATACCAGGGACCAATCCCATTAAGAAAATTCCATACAAATTGGCACATAAATAGAAAAAAATCATTCAAAAATAGATTGAATGGATGTTAGTTTCTATCATTATCTATCGAATTGATAAATTAAAATGGGTCAGTCCCATGGCCATCTAGCCAAAGAAACAAAACCCAAATAAATTGAGAATATGTGTCAACATTAGGGGACTTAACAAGCTAACAACAACCTATATTTTTCTAACACCATTTTCAAATTAAATAATCAAGGAAATGGTAGGTCATGAGTGTTAATATTTTACTGGTGGATTTTTGGGGTATAACCAAGTACCCATGATAGAAGAGGATCAAGAAAATATGAATTTTGTATTATAATTTGGATCTTTTTCCTACAAAGTCATGTCATTTGGACTAAATAAATCACCAACATTTTTTTCAATAAATGTGGTCAAAGCATTTCAAAAAATACCTATATAAAACAATGGTTGTATACTTTGATGACTGGATTGTATACAACTTGCTCAAAGAACACATACAATGGATTAGAATGATGTCGGAGATGTCTCATAAAATACAACTCTCTTTAAACATAAAAAAAGGTTATATTCACCACCCCCATTGGAATATTGTTAAGACATGTTGTGTATAAGGGTGGAATCAAGGTGGATATAGAAAAAAGAAAGGTGATCCTTGAGTTAAAGACCCCTGTAATTAAAAAGTAGATTAAAATATCTTTCGAACATACTAGATATTCTCAAACGTTTATCTGAAATTACTCCAACATAACCTTCTCGATCGATGAGATTCTAAGAAAGGAAGTTGAGTTCATATGAAGTGTAGAGTGTAGTGAATCTTTTAATTATTAAAAACAAAATTGATGGAGGTGCCTATACTAAGTTTTCTTGACTAGTCGAAACAATTTCATGTGCATGTTGATGTGTCAAACATAGCAGTCAGAGAAGTACTTGACCAACTAGGTGATGCCATAGTCAACCACCCTAATGCATATGTCAGTCGGAAGCTGAAAAAAGTTGAAAAAAATTACTCGACTATGGAGAGAGAAGGCATATCAATGATATTTTCTCACCATAAATTTCATCATTATTTGTTGGAAAATCCTTTCATATTCTTCATAGACCACCAAGATCTTAAGTATTTAGTAAACAAGCATTTTCATCAAGGAATAATTTTTCGATAGATGTTACTATTTCAAGCGTTCAAGTTTGAAATCATAGTTAGACTAGGGAAAGATAATTCTGAACTTGACCAATTGTCCTAAATTGAAACAGGTGAAGAATCGATAGGAATTCCATTTGATATTTGGGAAATCAATTTTTTCATCCCATTCCCCCAATGAGAAATACAAACAAGAGATAAATACATTATCACAATAGTCACGTACCTAACGAAATGGGAAAAAGTTGATCTAGTCGAATCTTGCACCAAACAAATTGTTGCCAAAATAATCTATGAAAAAATTGTTACATGATCCAAATGTCCATTAATCATAATCTATGATCAGGGGACACATTTTGCTAATGGCACAATCAAAATATTTCTACAAAAGTTCAGGAACAAACATATAAAGACATATGCTTATCACCCATAGGAAAGCAGTGTGGTCGAGTCCTTCAAAAAATGTTGCATAAAGGATTGACTAAAATTTGTGGGATCAACTAAGATGATTGGAATGATAAGGTGCCAATAGTACTATGGGCTCATAGGAATGCATACAAAATATTGATTGGTCATACACCCTTTAAAATAGTATATGGGAAATAAGTTGTAGTACCCCTACACTTCTAGATGAATGCAAAAATGGTGCCATATGTCCTCATGTATGATCTCACAATGGGCACAAAATAGCATATTCATCAAATTAACAAGATAGAAGAGGAACATTTGACTTCATTCCATCACCAAGAGGCTCAAAATAAATAAATAAAGGCTTGTCATGAATGACACATTAAAAGAAAGGGCATCAAACAAGGAGACTTGGTTCCAATATACAACAGTCGGATTAAAGGAAAAATAAGGAATCTAGAAACTATCTAGCTAGGCCCATTCGTAATTGAGGATATCATGCCAACTAGTGTAGTACAATTAAGAAATTTGCAAGGAATTTTTTTTGATAAAGTCTTCAACAATTCCCAACTTAAAAAGTACCACCCACAAAAACAAAATCATTACATTGGAGAAAACCTCCTTGGGGGTACCAATGGACAATAACTAGGATGAAAACCACTTGTGGCAATCTACTTCCATAAATAAGTATGTGTGTGTGTGTATGTGTGTGTGTGTGTGTGTGTGTTTGTAATAATAATACTAATACTATGTATAAATAAATAATAATAATAAAAATAAATCAAGCATTCGGTTATGGAACAATTTGGTACAAAACCATCCAAGGATGATAATGTATTTGAGGAAGCCATAGCTAACTAAGACCAGTAACAAAGTACTAATTTTCCATACTAGCATGAATCAAAAGAAAGGAAGCTAACATGGATGCAAAGTGATCTTATGGAAGCACAAGATGACCAGATCAACTAAACAGAAAGAGGTCAAGGAACCAATCCAGTAATCCAAAAATACAGTCACCACAACATCCCAAGGACCTCGGGAAGTTGCTAGAGAAGAAATAAAAAGACAAATCAAGCGAGCGATCACATGCAAAAGTAGGAAAAATTGATAATTATCAGTGAAACGACCTTGTGATGCAGGAGCATCTCTCCATACCAGCCAGTCATCCACGTCAGCGCGCACTCATTCAGGGATGAAAGGGAGGCGCAGCCTCATTTTGAATTTGTATTGAATGTAATTTAATGTACTTAGGCTGTTGAGCCAGGAAAGCCATGCCTTTGCGCAGGCATTAGATAGGATCGGCCTTTATTGTAGATTGGCTGAGATCTAGGTCCGATTCTGGACTAGACAACCCCATTCATTGTAATTGAATAGGGTAGGTGTACCTGGAGGGAAGCGCTCAATGAGAACTCAGGTAAAAGAGATTTCAGATCTCATTTTGTAAAGGGAATGGTAGAGTTGAAGAGCCGAGGAGAGCTCGAGAACACCTTGTAAAAAAATACAGGCATTTGCCAATTATTAATATATGAACAGAGAGCAGTTTTTCCTGCATGATATTCTGTTTATGTGTGTGCATGTGAGTGTTTTCCTTTATGCTGTAATTGTATGTTGTTATCATGCATTTGCAGGGAGTTGAGCTGATTTCAGGTTGAGGGTCTTTGAGGCTTCACACTAGGTGGGTGTGACAGAACGTTGAGGTTCTGATGGCCGTGCATAGAGTTGCATTCTGAACTCAGAGGAGTCAGACAAAGACGTGCTGAGAGAACAAGCATTGAAATCAACAACTGATACAGAAGAAGGACTTTTGGGGTTACTGAACACCTCAAGAGGCAAGGCTGTGTAGCTGATACACAGTTGCTAATGGGATCACTGAGGATTCTGTGAGAGGCTCTACCAAGAGGGCATTGAGCGCGTATACAGTGGTGTACAGAGAGAAAGAACTCTGCTGTGAGTTCTTAAGGGAATACCAGAATCACTGAGGATTCTGAGAGGCTCTGCCAGGAGGGCATTGAGCAGGTGCAAAAGGTGCATAGGAACCCAGAACTACTGAATGTTCTATGGGAGCAGAGACTCTGCCAGGAGGGCATTGAGGAAGGTTGTAGATAGACACGAGGAGGAGGGAACTCATTGAGTTCTATCATCTAAAGGAAGCAGAGTCCACTGAGGGACCTGTATTGGGTTGCTGAATACCCAGAAAGACTCAGCATGGAGGTTGCTTGAGCAAGGAGCCAGGAAGGTGTCGATATTGATCATCTGAGGGAAAGGAAGACAAAATCCCTCAAGGGGTCTGAGTATTCGCTGAAGCTCAGAAGAGACAGCACCGTGCGGGTGCAGAGACTCTGCAGGAGCGCAGGAGACAAGGAATCCATTGAGGATTCAAGGACTGAAGATCAGGAAGGGCAGCAATTTTCCACGTATCAGCGAGACTCAAGTTGAGGGTTCGCAGAGGAGAAGAAACGCAAAGGTCCAAGCCTTTGGGAACAAATAATTCTTCCAAGTCTGGGA
>JZKD02S0314609.1:317529-329080 GCA_000966675.3 Picea glauca
AGTCATTCATGGCACTGAATTAAGTTCACATCATTCCAGAAGGGTCAAAAACTATACAAAGTAACCAAAAATTGAAGGGCACTTTACAGCAGCTTGGTGCGCGCGCATATGCGCATGACAAAAACGTGTTTTTGGCGCATGCGCGCCCCGACGCGCGCCTGTCAACATAAAAAGCCGCGCATCTGCTAATACGGCGCATTAATTGCTTAAGTCGGCCTCCCGACCGCCAATGGGCCGGCCCCCAAGATGATTTGACCTTCAGATCAGGGTCGGCTCTGCAAATTCGGTGAATTAATGGCTTAAGTGAACCCTAAACAGGTCCGTGTTTACACCAGAAGTTGGTTACGTGACCGCCTGGAAAAAGCTATAAATAGCTGTGGAGACTCATTGTTTTAGCAGGGAATTCAAAGGAGAGTTACGCTGCCTAGATGATTAAGAGCCTAGCCTTTGACAACCAGTCCATCAACTGTGTAATCCAGAGTTCTCTCACCACTCATTTCTGTTCTGTTCATTTTGTAAGGAAAGCATTTTGTTGAGGGCCCCGAAGGACCTTCCGCTGGAGGGAGAGGGAACCCCTATCTCTGTCTTTAGTGTGTGCTCTGGTTTCGCTAATAGGTCAAGCCTGGAACCATTGACGACTCCCTTGTCTTATGTTTGATGTTTTTGTTTATTTTTGTAATGTTATTTGTTTTCAGTTCGTAGTTAGATTTTAGTTTGTTTTTGTTTTCTGTTAACCCCTTTTGCTCCACAACATCCTGTTCTGCCTTGCTAAGCCCAACAAGGCATGCTAGTGCTCCCATTTTTTCTCACCCAGTGACGATTCGAGCACGAACAACCAATTTTACCAAGAATGTCCTCAAAGTTTGAAGAGCATCACTTTCTTTCAAAAATGGGAGAAGGAGATCTCTCTAGCAACACAGAACCAACACACCCAACCCTTGACATGACATAGTTCAATGTAAAGAAATTCTACACCAACTAGCTAATGTTCGAATCCAAATCAGAATCAAGGAAGTGGAGTTGCATTTGTTGGTTGTCAGAATTAACAAGGGCCTATGGGAGAGATGAATTATTGAATCATTCTTCCATTCACTATATCCCCAAAGTAGTAAGAAGCATATGATGAGAGTGGTGATAGAACAATTCTTTCAATCAAAGTCTACCATTCTAAAAGAACATAGTTTTTTCCATCCAATCCACCATGAAGTATCGAAATTGGATGATCTCACTCATAGAATTGAGTAAAAGTTAGTATTTCTAAAAATTATAATATGTGAATCTCCCTCTTCTTTGAGACAAATAAGGAATTGGGTGTGGGGGAGATGTTGGAGGTTCTAGTCGAATCTATTGACTAAACCCACCATTCGACCAATTATAAGTCAATTGGGAATGTAAATTCGAATTGTAAGTCGGTCTACCTCAGGGTTGGGTTGATCGACCAAGGTAGTTAAATAGTTGTAACTAACTGATAACCAAGTAAAAAGTATAAATATGGGATCATGAATGTAAGAAAGTGGTGTTATTTTGTATTGTTTGATATAATAAAAGGATATTGATTGTTAGTCTCTCCACTAATTTATCTTACTTCCCTCTTCTATGTGTGTAATTCATGTATAATACATGTGAAGTACTATTGGCAACCTATCTACACAATCCCCTAGATTAGAGTAGTGGATTTTCTTGAATAAATTCTCCATACGATGAGAGTTGACAATTTTAGGAAAGCCTACTTGAATCCTTTGAAGGCTATGTACATGACCATCTTTAGTGAAACTCATATATAGTTCTTGAAATCCATGGTGACTATTCCTAACGTGCGTAGCCATTCTACCCACTAAATCACAAACACTCATATCGATGGAAAATATATGGGGTTTAAGTTGATAGTCTCCCATCGAGAGTTTTTCATTTTTACATCTTCCCCCACATTTCATCATACCTCCATTAGTAATCATGATTTAAAGTTGTTCACTTGGTGTACAAAACAATGGGTTTATTTTTCCACTCTCTCAATGTGAATGAAATTGTGAGTATTTCCACTGTCAATTGGGATTATGACTTTCTGGTTCTTGATGTAGCCTGTGAGTTTCAAGATTTGTGGAGTTAAAATGTTGGATAATGCATGTAGGGAGATTAAGGGTTCTTCATGAGGGAATGGAGGTTAAATTTCCACTTGATTTTGAGTGTTGGTGTCTTCAACCTATAACTCCAGTGTCTCTTCAGAAGTTGTATCTTCATTCAGGACCTGAGTGGTCATATCAATTTGGAACAATTTTTTTTCTTTGCACCGATGACCTGGATCATATTTTTCATCACAATTATAGTAGAGTGCACGTCTTTGGAAGTCTTTGATTTCCATTGGAGACAACCTTTGTAATTTTAAGGGATGATTAGGATTTTTTATTTCAGAATTATCCTAGGGAGGATTTGTTTGGGGAATGAAGGCCAATTTTTTTATGTGCGTTGATCATTTTCTCTACTTCTAGGCCCCTCTGAGTCACTTCCAACTTTGTAGCAATATGCTACATTCATAATTGTGCTCAAATATCCTCCTTGAGGAAACTAATGAAATATTATTTATATAAAGAATCTATTAATTTATCTATATGGATGGATAATTACTCAAATGTGGCCATACAGTTGGTGATTGAGCATATTTGTCTTAACTTGGTAAGCCTCCCCAAATAGTGAGTATCTCTCTTGAAACATGCAATGATAGCTTTAACAGACTTACTCCAAGCAATGTAGCATGCACAGTTTTTTTATGACATTCCCACCATTGTCATCATTTTGGATCTAGATACAGGACCCCCACCCTAAGGTTCACCATTTAATCAGTAATGGATTGGAGGGAGAAGTAATGATCCATCTAACTGACTCATCCTAAGAAGTCAGAACCATCAAACTTGTTTAGTTCCACCTTATGAGAATGATGCCATATGTTATTATCCATTGGTGTATTGTTGTGTGGACCTGAAGAGGGTTGTGGGTGGCTAAATAGTCTCAAGTTATATGTTTCTTCCTTGTTTGACTCAATGTGATATGTAGTCTAGTGGTGTTCTTCTAGTATACCTCAATCTAGCATACCCAACAACTTCTCATCCAACATGTTTTCAAATATGTATAGGTTCTATTGATTTGATACTCCAACTTCTCATTCAACTTCTTATCCAACTTCTCATCCATCCATTTATGTTCTCCTAAATTTTCTTAGGATGACCTTCTACATAGTCCAACCTTGATCATGATTATTTTGAGAACGAAATGGAGGAAAATATATAATATGGAAATACACAGAGAAATTGCAAGGAACACAGTAATATAGTTAAGTTCAGATTCTATTAATGATTGTCTAGAATACAAAAGATTGTAAAAATGAAAAACACACAAGCTAGCTAGAATGGTGGTAGCTTATCTATGAAGCTAGTGATGTTACGACTATGATCATTCACAAGAATATAAATATAAAGAGGACAAAAAATCATTTTAACATTAAGAATCAATGATAAAACCATAAACATCCAAAACCCTAACCCTAGAAGATGAAACGCTAAAATGTTTGTAGGCCACGATGTGGTTAGTTGATACGTCAACTTCCAGGGGGCACAAATTTTGCATACAATATATGTTTAGGGTGCTTGGTATCTTGTCGAAAAGGTTTATTTGAGGATTTCACATTCCATTCAACCTAGAATTTTCCTTTGGCTACATGTTAGGCATTGTTGAGCCAAAAAAACGTCATTTAGGGCCTCAAAACGACCCCGAAAATTTGGGACCCAAAAACCCGTAAACAAATTGTTAAGATGTGGAACCATTCTGAATTAGTGGAACACTTGGGTGGCCACCAAAATCAACCTGGATCATTCCTCCCCCCCTTAGTAAGAAATGGTCCCCATTGCATCAAGTTCCTCCATTGGATGGGGAAAATTCTATTGAATCCGACTCTTGGTGAGCCACTTTCCCTATTGAAGAAGATACCCTACTCTGATGACCTGATAGACTTCGATGTTCTATTGGTAGGTTCCCTTTTTTTTGGTGTCCATGATCCAATCAATTGTCACATATTCAATGCATTTAATATTGAGTCATGTAGGGTCCAGGTGCTTGACTGCTTTTGAAGTGTCCATGAGAGGTGGAAAATATGGGCGAAGTAGTTCCACATTAAATAATGGGTGCAATCCAAAGAAAGGGAGAATACTTAATTCAAAATAATTCTCACCCAAATCCTTGGCCCTTGGTGATGTTTTAAGGCTAGTATCAAAGTGGGTGGATCTTTTGAAGGGTCTGTATGAGGTGCTCTTTCTATAAATGTATCCATACCTTATCTCCCACTTGAAATTTGTGTGTTACCCGATGCTAATCGTGGCACTGCTTGTACTTGGCATTGGATTTCTGCAAAATTTCATGAACTTGTTGTTGAATGTGTTGGGTTCACTCAAAAAATTTGGTTGCTCTATCAACCTCGGTCTAAGTATGGGATAACTATTCATGTGTAGTTGCAATGGGTAGAGCTACATTAATGGGGGGCAATGATTGGAACCCCAAGCACACCTAAAAATGGTTATGTCCAATAGAGTTGTGGAGGGATCTATTGTAGATATGTTTAATATAAGGAAGTCTCTCATCCCATGTGTGTGGATGTTTGGAATTGTATATCCTCATGATATGCATAATCATATTGTTGGCCACCTTTGTTTTTCCATCAGTTTGTGGGTGGAAGGCAGTTGATTTGGTTAGCTTAGTGTCCATCATCATCCATAGGCTAGACCAAAAATTGCTCAGGAACCTATTGTCTCGATCTAAAATAATGGTCTGTGGGAACCCAAAATTCACCCAAACGCATTCAAAGAAGAGTTTAGTGGTGGCCTCGAATGAGATGTTCATATTATAGGTTGCCAAAATTTCCATCTTAGATAATTGATCAACGATCAAGAAGACATAGTCATTACCATGATTATTTGAATCTAGAATAAACATGTAATCCATGGAGATGGACTCCCAAGGCCTATCAGGAGTAGGCATAGGGTTGTACAACCCTTGTTTCTTTATGGCAGGTTTGTCAATGGCACAAGAAGTAAAAGATATGATGTACTTGTGGACATCTTGTTGAAGCTTTGGCCGATAAAAATTATTTTGCAGTACTACCATTGTTTTGTCTACCCCAAAGTGTCTCGCCACCAAACTGTAATGAGATTTCCATATAATATTTGCATGTCTTTTTGAAGGAACATATAGATGGCTCAGATGGAATAGAATTCCATCCTGGAGATGAAATTTTGGAACTGATTTTTTTTGTGCTCAATATCTGATAGGGAGTAGCAAATTTAGAGTCACTATTGTATAATTGTGACCACCCATACTTCTCATGTGCATAGGAGTTAAGAACTATGGTCAGCGCCACAACTAGGGGTTTAATATAGAAGTATGTAACATGGTTGGTGCTTCCCTTCTTTTACTTGATATTCAAATGGAATTTCTACAAGTAGGTGGACCACTTATGATGGCAGCCATTATGTAACTTTCCATGTGTCTGCATTAATATCATAGGATTGTGATCAATGTGGATGGCCATTTCCTTCCCTAAAATGTAATTCTTCCAGTGTCAAAATGCTTGCACAATGGAGCACATCTCTTTTTCTTAGGTGGGGTATCTATGAACAACAATAGATATAATTTCATATGCCCATGCTAAGTGGGGACTACATCGATAGCATGATCTAAATCATATGTCTGAATATCGAATGGTTTTTGCAGGTCTAGAATAATAATGAATAGTGTTGAGTAGAGGTGCAATTTCAAATCCTTGAATTCTTTCTGTTGGTATGTGACCCAAACAAACTTGGCCTTCGCTTCACCCTTGGTCACCTAGCTTAGGGCCTAATCGATATGAGAGAACCCCCCCAAAAACATTTGGTAGAATTTGGAAAGGCCTAAGAAGTGTCAGAGCTCGGTCAATGTCTTTAGGGTTGGCCAATCACAGATGACTTGGATCTTGACTAGATCCACATGTTCACCCTTCTCATCCACAATGTATCCCAAATATTGGATTCTCTGCATGTCGAAGGAATAATTCTCCAAATCGGCATATAACTTGTGATGTTGTAGTGTTCCCAAGACCTACTGAATGTGCTTCATATGTTCCTTTTAGGTTTTGTTAAATATGAGGATGTCATCCAGATATATGACCACAAAGGATTTTTTGAATGTCAGCAATATATCATCCATCATTTGCATGAATGTGGTTGAGGAATTAGTCAAGATGAAATCTATGACCAATCACTCAAAGAGACCTTCTTTAGACTTGAAGGTTGTCTTCCATACCTTATTTTTCTCAGTAAGCACTTGGTGGAATCTTTACTTTGTATCAATATTACTGAAAAATTTGGTTCCCTTGAGTTGATCAAGAAGATCATCAATCTAATGGATTGGGTACCGGTTTTTTACTGTGAACTTGTTTCGGGATTTGTAATCAATACAAAGTCATCATGTCACATCCTTATTTTGTACCAAAACAATTGGGCTCCTACAACGTGAGGATATTGGTCTGATGTGTCCCTTGAAAATTGGTTCTTGGATCCGACATTTGATTTCTTCATTCTCCATAACAAAATTCTTATATATAGTTTTGTTAGGAAAAGAAGCATTGGGTGTCAATTCAATTGAGTTCTTGACCTGAAAGTGCAGAGGCACCCCATTAGGAAAGGAAAATATGTCTTGGTTCTCTTCTACTATATTATCCACCTTTTGTTTTTATGTAGATATACCTCGTGAATAGGTTTTAGAGGTTGTAGTGACCTTCCATTGACCTTCCAATTGGACCATAAAGAGGAAAAATATCTCGGTCTGAGAGACTACTTTTAGCACTACTTCATGGAGATCAAAGTGACTGTAGTAGTCATGATTTCCTCTGGTACCTTGTAGAGTTGACCTCCCAAAGTAATAATGACACTACAAGGCCTAGATTCATAAACAACATGATTCTTTCACATATATAGTTGTCCTAAAAGAACATCACAAACTTCAAGGGGGAAAACATCGCACAATACCTCATCTTTGAAGAGTTTGATTCCATAGTGCAAGTCGCATTTTTAGTTGACATGGATGTATTGTCCTTGGCTAAGCCAACTAATGGTGTATGGTTGAGGATGTGACATCATTGTTAGGTTCAACCTCTTGCAGACATTTTCTAATATTAGGTTATTCTGGATACCGCTATCAACAAGAAATGGAAGGGGGCCCCCTTCACCCACATCTATGAGTGGAAGAGGCACTCCCCTTCTTCAGAATCCTCTGGTTACTTTGGTTGGAATTTTTTGATAGTGATGGTGACACTGGGTCCTGCATTAATGATTGTTTTTCCCTTATTTGGTTTTTACTTAGATTCTAAGTTGGCATCAGAATCTAAGGCTTTCATCTCAGCCAATAATGACATTTTGGAGAAACATTCATTGGTGTTGTGCCAAGGGATTTTTTGGAACTAGCACCACTTTCCAATGTCCTTCTTTGACTTCCCATTACCCTTTTTTGTTGGTGACTTCGACTGGTTGTCCTAAGGCTGGACATCCTTTCTCTATCCTTTTCTTTGGAATTTAGGGCCACCTTTATCGTGCTTCTATTGTGATGGGTTTGTAGATATGAAATATCACTTATTCTTTTTCTTGAACTTTTTCTCGTTCTTGAAAGCATATTGGTAAGAGACTCCCAATGAGGAGATTAATAACAACTCCGTATATTTTTGGATGTACCTATGTATGCCACTAGGGTACTTCAAGACCAAGTGCTTCTCGAAGTATTTAATACCCATATGTTTATGCAAGGTATGGAATATGTTGGTGTACTCCAACACCATCTGGTCTCTTTCCTGGTGCAAAGTTTCCCATCTTGTTTATTGGTCATAATAGTTTCCAACATGGTAGTATCACTTCTTGAGGGCATCAGCAAAAGACACCCAAGTGGGTTCTGGCCCAAAAATTGTAGATTAATCTTTGGCATGTTGCACACAATAAGTTTCCCACAAATATTTGACATGGGGAAGAGATATTTTGGATATGAGTTGGAGAATCCACAATATTTACATTTGCTTGTTGATGTTTTGGATCCATATCAGGATCCATCTTCAGGACATCAAGCCTTGAGTTAAAAACATTAGATGGATAGAGATAAATACTAAAGGGAGAGCAAAGACTAAGGGTGGGCTCTCAAGAAACACTAAAATAAAAATTGATGTTATGGTTTTAATAAAAAATAAATCTTATTGATGGGGAAGAGATTTAAGTATCGCGAAGGTGATTTTTCCATTGTTGGAAAAATTTTGGACAAAGAAATAACCCTCTAGAAGACTTAACCATTTTTCCAAAGCATCGACGTTTATCTAGCCTTCAAATAAAGGAATATCAAAGTTAACTTGTACCTTGAAGGGTTTCATACCTATGAACTGATCTTTGGTTGAAGGTGCCCCCATCGATGTTGGCAGTTGTCAAAGGATCTGTTAGAAATTTTCCATCATCTCATTCCTCTATTGCATGAGGGATTCCTCGAGAAACAATTTGATAGGATCTCATGATTCATCGCCTCTCTTTTMTTCCACCATGGGGGGGCTATTGGGATGGTGAGAGATTTTTTCCTCAATATAAACTAGCTCGAGACCCAAATATCTATACCYTGACCTCKTCKAGDACATGTACTAAGAAATGACAAGGATCAGATTGATATGATACCACTGATTTGGATTATTTTGAGAATGAAATGAAGSAAGAGATATAATATTAATGAAATACATAGAGAAATTTCAAGAAACAATGTAATAGAGTTAAAATCATATTCCATCAATGATTGTCTAAAATACAGAAGATTGTAAAAACCCAAAGCACCCATGCTAGCTAGAATGGTGGTAGATTATCTCTGAAGCTAGAGATGTGACGGCGATGCTCATTCGCAATAAGATGATTGCAAAGAGCCCAAAAATGATTTTTAACACAAAGAATCAATGATAAAAACCTAAACATCCAAAAACCTAACCCCAGAAAATGAAACACCAAAATGTTTTTGGGCCCCGATGTGGTTAGTTGATAGGTCAACTTCATAGGGATGCAACTTTTGCATATAATCTCCATTCACAGCACTCGGTACCTCATTGGAAATGTATAGCATAGGAGTATGCATTTCATTCGACCTAGAAATTTCATTTGCCTACATGCCAGCTGTTGTTGAGCCAAAAAAGAATGTCGTTTAGGGCCTCAAAATGACCCCAAAATTTTGGGACCCGAAAAAGCATAGAAAAACTGCCAAGATGTGGAACCATTATGAATTAGTGGAATAGGTGGGTGGCCACCAATATCCACCTAAATGAAGAATTCTTGTAATAGATCAGGTGTTCATATTTTTTGGGGGAAATATGAGGTGGTTTATAGGGATCATCCATGGGTGATGTTACCAAAAAAGGTTATAGAGTCCTAAGGACAAGGGAGTGTTATGTGTTATACCTCTCTAATACATGAGGGTCCAACAATAACACTCGACCTAATATATCAAGGCACTAACTAAGGAGGCTCAACTATGCCCTTAGTCATACTACATGACTACACAGGTACTAGAGAGTGATATCCCTGAGTTTTGTTCTTAGTTTACTATAGAAAATACATGGCCAATTAACTTATCTAGAGCTAGTTTTAGGTATACTTAGGGGGATTTCTATATACCAAAGGGTACATGTAAGTGATATTATGTATACAGGTACTATCTGATGTGGTACTACTTGAATAGGTACCAACAAGGGTTACAGGGGTTTCCAACAATTTGATTCAACTTGTATTCATTGCATCTATTCTTATTTGGTCATAGTTTTACCCATTAAATGAAAAATCATTGTGTTATTTAAAGACACCGGAGCACATCTCTAAAAACAAAAAAAATTAGGAGCTTGTCGACCCAAGAAAAATCTCTTTAAATCACCAGAAAATAACTTGTTCAAGGAAGGGTTTGAGGCCAAAAAATGGAAAATGATCACAACTTCCACTATACTTCTCAGATTGGTTGTTTTGACCCCAATTATGAAATTCCATAGCTTCTTTGGATCTACTAGCACAAGTTTGACTGAAATATGTGCACTCTATGAAAAGATATCCAATCTACAAAATTGTGGTTGTCACTAGAAAAAAACTTAAAAAACCAAATTTTAAATCAATGATATGTCCACTTCGTGAACTCTGTTTTGGAAAACAAAATTGAAGTTGGGTATTTGTTTTAGAGGAATTCAGATCTATGGTTGATTTCTTCAAATTCTGCATATAAATCAACCTGAATTCTGTCACCCTCTTTTTCCGTCAAAAATATGTAAAAAGAAAGGAAATAAATCCCCACTTTGTGCCCCAAAACTTCTCCCACGCCGTGCTTAAGAAAGACCTATAATACCAATTTTAATGTACTTAGCCCCAAAAATTCATATAAATAACATAAAATCTAGTGAAAAACCAAAAACACAAGACAAATAGATAAACCCTGGGAAATATCTCTTGATAATAAAAAATAGAGAGCTATGTTCACTTGTCTTTTCAAGGGGGAAATATCTTAGAGAAAATATCCACAATAATAACAATTCTTGACAAAACATTACCTAACATTATACTCAATATATAGCTATCCATATATAAACTTAACTACCTACGAGCCCACTTATAATGAGGGTTAGATTACTAATTTAGGCCTAATTAATAAAGAAGACCCTTTTTACAATGACTGACTATTAACTAACTATTTAATGGGCCTTATTCAAGGAAGGTCGCCTCATACATTAATAAAGTATCTAAGTAAGGGTGTTAGACTAGGCCCCTAACACGTTGACCCTGAATTTACTCCTATTCAACGATGATGATCATTGTACTCATGTTCATTTTCTAAAGAAACACTCCCACTCCTCTTGTTTTTTCTTCCAGTCAATTCATATTGGAGTTCTTAATAGAGTTTGTGCTTTGACAATTTGTCTAAATCCCTTGTTGATGAGAAATTTATGTAATAATTTCAATACATTGTGGAGGATTCTATCATGTAAGGCATCATATAATATCAGTTTTACATTGTTTAGGGTTGTGGGTTCTTCAATTGCTTTTTCCTCGCAAAAATCTTCAACAATATTTTCAACCCACTCATGAAAATTCATCTAACCTCCATTGTTGAGTTTTGATAGCATATTTTCATATTCTACTCTATTTTTCATGAGAAAGTGTTTCTACAAGATTCTTTATCTCCATAGGAATTGATTCTATAAACCTCTTGTGATTTTCTAGCAAAACGAATGCCCTAGCATGCATAAGGGTCACTCGATTTCTCCTGGTGTAATTCTTCAAATAATTCTATATATTTGTCTCCAACCAATCACTAATATCCTCTTCATTCAATATCTATGCATGCATGCAACCAATGTATAGTCTCAAATACATACTATCAACATTGGAACCAATGTTCTAATATAAAGGATTACACAGTAAATCCAGTCACAATTAATTCAGTGAATAATCATAATATACAACAATATACAAGCATACACACATTGAAG
>JZKD02S0314621.1:5713-19338 GCA_000966675.3 Picea glauca
CAATCAACCACCCCCATAAATGGAAACATGGGCTGTCAGCCCGAAGTACCGCAGTGACCTACAGACCTGAGCTTCCTTATGACAGAAGGAACAAGATAGATTGGCAAAAACCTTCCAGGGTAAGAGGGATATGCATGAGAGAGGAGACACCAGACAAAAAAAAAGAGAGCGTAAGCTCGCAAGGGAGATGTGCAGAGCTCTCCAGTGAGTCATGAATGGAAGGCCATGAGCTTGATGCTAAGGAGCATCTGAGAAACCTTGCCAAGGCCATAACTGAGAGAGAAAGCTCTGAGTTATAAAGAACATGACCCAAACAAAAGCGGAAACAGAGGAAGAACCCTCGAGAAGTGTGAGAATTCCCTAGTGATATCATGGCTTGGCATGGGGGTGGCTAGAGTGCTAAGAATGAATGCCTCTGGGCCTATGGTCGGGTGGAAGGATGAACACCCACAATTAGTTGGTTGGTGGCAACCTGTAATAGATAAGTGATTTCCTACCATGTGTAATTTAGCCGTAACTGTGTATGAATTGGTTATATTGCGTATTCCTTTAGGAATGTGAATGAATGCTTAATGGATATACTGTATCCCTTATATTTCTGCGTGATTGTATAATTAGGCAAGTAAGGAATTATATGGTTTAAACATGACTTGTTCTCATAAACTCTTGAGTTTTGTAGTGTCTTAAGCTAGAGCCATGAACTGTGATCTCGTTGACCTTAGGCGTAGTTGCATGTACGATGGTTTATTCACCTAGACTTTCTGAGTCCCTTGGAGGACAGAGTTTGTTAATCTCATGAGAGGTAGTGCAGATATGCACAGGCTCTCTACGATCAAATAGAACCCTAGAACCCCTTCATGAAGGAGCGCAATAGTTGTGCTGAAGACTCTTCTAAGAGTCAAACCTAGGAGAAAGAGCGCAAAGCTATCAAGTCCTCCATAGCTGACGAAGCTCAGGAAGGATAGCGAGTTTCAAATATCGAAAGAGAGTACCCTTTTGTTTGCTATATTAATGAACAAGATCCTTTCAGAGGATATGAGTTCTGTCCCGACCATTAGATTGGAGGAAGGAATGAAGGCATTAATACCTTGACCCCTTCAGCCTTCGCAAGCAGCGATGGGAACCAAGACCGTAGATCCAAGGACATGTCAGAGATCTATTGACCATCGATCTTAACCCTTGCATAGGCAAGAGAGTGGACTCGATGAAGTCCTAAAAGTACCAAAGTATTTGGAACCGTCCATCGACACAGAACACGTGGCTCTGGTCGACGTTTCGGCATTTGGGAAACCAAAGGACAAGACCCTTCGTGTTTGCAAGTCATGAAATCTTGATATATGAAACCCTGATGCGCTCTGTGGATGAGTTGGTTTAGCATGAACAAGTTTTGGTGTTTCGGCACCCGAGAAACCAGAGGGCAAGACCCCTCCCCTCGTCTTCGCAAGTTGTGAAATCCTGGTATACGAAACCTCGATGCACTCTGTGGATGAGTTGGTTTAGCGTGAATAAGTTTTGGTGTTTCGGCATCCAGGAAACCAGAGGGCAAGACCCCTCATCTTCGCAAGTCACAAAATCCCGGTATACGAAACCCCGATGCACGATTAAGACTGAGTGTCTTTCAACACCCTTAAGCTCAGGAGGGATAGTGACCGTCAGATCTAGATCAATGAGGGTTGTTGATCTCATACACGAAATCCCATATCAAAATTTGGGGAATGGAGTGACAAGAGATTTGGAGTTGCTGCATCATGAACTCTCGGTTCATGAAACTCTGAAAAGATCTGGACCGTTGGATCCTAATCATTGATGATCCTTGGATATCGTACGAGAACTTGTGTATTAGAGTTCTAGGAATGGATTGACCAGTGGTTTGGGTCACTGCATTTCGAACTCTTGGTTACCGAAATCCCGATACGGCCAGGACCGTCGGATCAGGGGGAGATTCGTAGCCGTCGATCTCATTGAAGGTAAGATTTCAGGTTTCAGGGTTTGAAGAGTCGATATACTTGACTCTCTTACATCGCTGAGTCGCGAAATGTGAAAGGTGCCTCTTGGATTGGCATGTGGTCATAACCAATGATCACATGGAGGTGGATAAGGGAAGAGCTAGCCTGCGCTAGGCCCCCGTAGGAATTTGGGGATTTTATCCCTTGAAGAAGAGCAAAAATTTTATTTTTTCCGTGGTGGGTATGTGACAGGAACCATGCCTCTGTGTTCTACATCTGATAAATCTCTCCCCCTTTTTCATCAATGGAAGAGGTATCTTTCCATTCGGGGATAATCACCCTAACTGAATTTTCCTTAGGGATACTCCCCCTGAATGAACTCTTCCTGAAATCGATCTCCCGACCTTAACTGTCCTCTTTATGGTGCTTCCTCATGTAAATCTAAGACAAATAAGATAAGCATTCAAAAGAATTAATTTTGGAGTAGAAACTACTCCGAGTCTCTGGTGAAGATACTCAAAGGCTTCTCGTGGAAGCGGTTTTGTAAAGATGCCTGCCACTTGTTATTTTTTCCCCACATATTCAACTCTAATGTTCTTCTCTACAACCCCGTAGAAAGTGATAGTTTATTGGAATGTGCTTCGTCTTGGAGTGCATCACCAGGTTTTTTGAGATACTGATGGCGCTTGTATTATCACAATAGATTGGAATGGGCTCCTCATACTCAACCTGTATATCTTTCAGAGTTCATTTCATCCATAGAACCTGTATACAACATGATGCTTCTGCAATATACTTTGCCTCAACTGTTGATAAGGATACTGATGATTGTTTCTTGCTTAACCATGATACTAAACACTCACCCAAGTATAACATTTCTCCATTAGTGCTTTGTCGGTCATCAATGCAACCTGCCCAATCTGCATCTATGTAGGCAATTTGTGATAGATCCTTTCCTTTTGGATACCATAATCCAAACTCTTTTGTTCCTTTGAGATATCTGAAAATCCTCTTCACTGCTAATACATGTGATTCCTTTGGTGCTGCTTGAAATCGTTCCACCTGTCCAACTGCCTGCATTATATCTATTCTGGATATTTTCACATACAGTAAGCTGCCAATCATTGATTTGTATTTCCTCTGGTCTGTAGACTTTGAATCATCATCTTTGCTCAACGTGCAACTAGTTTGCATAGGAGTGGTAACTGGTTTGTAATCTTCAATTCCAAACCTCTTTAGCATTTCTTTGATATACTTGGTTTGAGAAATAAAAATTCCTTGATTTCTTTGATGTATCTGAAAACCTAGAAAGAAGGATAGTTCTCCAAGTAAAGACATTTCAAATTCATTCTGCATGTCGTTTGCAAATTTATGGCTTAACCTGTTATCAATACTTCCAAAAATAACATCATCAACATAAACTTCAATTAATAAAATAATGTATTGAGTTACCTTGATGTAGAGGTTGTTGTCTGCAATTCCTTTTCTGAACCCTGCCTGTTGTAGATATTTATCCAGTCTAGAGTACCATGCTCTAAGAGCTTGTTTTAGACCATATAAGGCCTTCTTTAATTTACACACATAATCTGTGTTCTCTGACAACTGAAATCCTCCTGTTTGTTCAATGTAGACTTCTTCTTCAAGTTCCTCATTCAGAAAAGATTATTTTACGTCCATATGATACACTTCAATATTTTTGGAGCATGCATAAGCTAAAAGCAATCAGATTGCTTCCATTATGGAAACTGGGGAAAATGTCTCTTCAAAGTTGATTCCTTCAACTTGTGCATATCCTTTACATACCAATCTATCTTTGTTCCTTGTAACCTTCCATCTTCATTCAGTTTATTCCTGAATACCCACTTTGTGCCAATCACATTCTTATTCTTTGGTCTTGGAACCAATTTCCAAGTGTCATTTTTCTCTATTTGATCCAATTCTTAATCCATGGCCTTATTCCAAAATTCATCCTTACTGGCCTCTTCAAAACAATTTGGTTCAATCATAGATGAGAGTGTAAGGTGTGTTTGTTTCGGTGAACAAATTCTTCTTCTAGTCTCAACTCTTGCATATTTGTTTTCGATAATCTGTTCTGAAGGATGATTATTTTGTACTCATCTGCTAGGTGTCTTTGGAGGAACTTGTTGAACTTTCTCTTCTTCTTCTGTCAGATTCTTTTCATCTTCCCCTTATGCTTCTTTTTCATCTTCTGCTTCTTCTTCATAAAGATGTTCCATTGATTTATTTTCTTCTTCTTTTAACTCTTGTCTACATGTTTCATCAATTGTTACGTTGATGCTTTCCACTACTTTGTTCAATCTCAGGTTGTAACACTTGTATGCTTTCCTTATACTTGAGTAACCAACATGTAATCCTTTGTCCACATGAGATTCAAACTTTCCCATTCTGCCATCTTCTCTTTTGATGTAGCATTTGCTTCCAAAAACTATGAAGTGCTTCACATTTGCTGGTCTTCCTTTCCATAGCTCGTAGGGAGTTCTGTCAGTGTTGTTACTGAGCATTACTCTGTTTTGAATGTGAACTGATGTATGCATTGCCTGTGTCCAAAATATATCTGTCTATTTGGAATCCATAAACATTGTTTGATCCATTTCCTGTACTATCCTTTTCTTTCTTTCAACAACTCCATTCTGTTGAGGTGTCCTAGCAACGAAGAATTTCCTTTTTATTCCATGCCTGCTGTAGTAGTCCATAAATTCCTTTGAAGTGAACTTTCCTCCATTATCATATCTCAAGCATTTGATTTTTGAATCCATTTCATTTTCAACCATTTCCTTGTAGACCTTGAAGTTTTTAAAAGCTTCTGACTTATTCTTAAGAAAGAGAACTGTAGTGATTCTTGTATAATCATCAACTAATAACATAAATTATTTCTCACCTTTTAAACCCTTTGTTGTAGTTGGTCCAACTATATCAGTATGCACAATTTCCAGTGGTCTTGTCGTTGAATATTTCTTTGATTTGAACCTGGTCTTTGTTTGCTTTTCTTGTTGACAATGCTTGCATAAAGTGTTGGTTGGTTTCGTGATCTGGGGCATTTCTCTAACTACTTCCTTTTTGCTGACTTTGAAAAGGTTATCAAAATTTATGTGACCCATTCTTCTGTGCCATAGCCAACTTTCATCTTCCTTCCCTAGGCAACACTTTTCATTTCCAATTTCACTTAATACATATATGTTGCTTGAAGTTCTCGCAGCTGTTGCAATCAATTTTCCTGAACCTTATTTTCTTATCTCGCACTTTTGTGAATCAAAAGTAACTTTATGAACTTGGTCACACATTTGACTCACACTTAGAATATTATGTTTCATATCTTCTACTAGTAGAACATTTTCTACCTTGGTATTCTTGTTCCCAATTATGACTATGCCTTTTCCAATGATTTTATATGAATCATCATTTCCAAAGGATACTGATCCATCTCTTTCCTTTCTTAATGTAAGAAACTTGTCTCTATCACCTGTCATGTGTTTTGAATAACCACTGTCAACATACCAACCACGATTATTTTGCTTAGCTTGTAGAGTGAGTGTGCATTCTTCATTGCTATACTGATTTTGATTTCTTATCCATGTCCTTTTCTGAGGTTCCTGTCTGTGAATATTGTTATTCAGTTGCGGCTCTCTAGGAGGGACTGTCATTCTGCAATATTTGGCCATGTGTCCAAAGTTGTTACATTTGTAGCATTCCACTTCAGTGCTCAAAGATTCAAACCTGTTGTAACTTCTTCTCTATGTTTCACTAGGCCTTCTTGGATAACCCTTTTGTGTATGACTTTCAAAGTTGTTTATTTTCATGTTGTTAGCTCTGCAATTTACAACTTTATGTCCAAAATTATTACATGCATAAGACAACCCCAAAAAGATAGTTTGATACCTGGGAGTTAAAGATATTCTAAAAGGAGGTACTCTTATGAATTCTTCTTCTTCCTGAGGCCTATCTATCGATTTTTTTATTCTGAAATCTAAACCTTCTTGGTGGAGGAGTGTCCCTGTAATCTTCCTTGTAGATCTTCCTATCCCCTTTGATTGCTTATGCATAACTTTTTGGATATGTTTCTTTCTCTATTATTTTGGAGCTTGATCCCTTTTCTGTCTGATTGTATCCAAGTCTGGACTTGTCATGATGAGGTTTTTGACTGCTGATAATTTCATCCAAAACTTTTGAGATGTTTTGCATATTTTTATTTTGAAGATCCTTTCTTAATGTGACAATATTTGCTTCCAAATTTCCAATGCTCTTGTCTTTTTCTTCCAGCTGTTCTTTGAGTGCTTCTTCAATTCTTTTATCCTCTTCTATTTGAACCTTCAAATTTGTGATCATTTGTTCTAGTTCTTGAGTGTCTTCTTTCTTCTCTAGTTCCGCTTGTAGTTTCTTGTTTTTCTTCTTTTCTCTTCTGATAAATTCTATGGCACAAAACAATTCTTCTCTGTAGTCAACTTTTGCCTTTTCATATTCTTCTTCGACCTCTTCATATTCTTCTTCGAAGTATTCTTTATCATATGTTTCTATTGCCATGAATATAACTATTTCTGTCTCACTGTCACTGAATTGATCTTCATTTGATGATGAGCTGTCTTCTTTGGTACATAAGCTTTTCTTGAAAACTTTCTTTGTGGTTTATTTGCCTTTATATGTTTGTTTTCTATTTGAGTAACCTTTATCATTTATCTTTTTCTTATGAGGACATTTGTTAGCAAAATGACCAATACCATCACAGTTAAGACAAATCAAAGGAAGCTTACCTCTATACCTGTCGTTGGTTCCCTTATTCAATCTTATGACAAAGTTGGCCACTTCTTTATCATCTTCCGAGACGTCACTTCTATTGCTATGTTCTTTTTCTTTTTAATTTCCATTTTTCTTTGACATTTTGGATGCTTTGAAAGATGCTTCTTTTATATCTGGATTTTCTTGTTTAGTTTTCATTTCATTTGCTGTGAAGATTCCATGTAGTTCATCCATGCTTATTGAGTTTAGATCTGCTCTTTCTTCTAGTGATGATATCTTAAGGTCAAATCTCATACGAAGAGATCTTAATACCTTTTGAACAATTATAGATTCTTTGATTTCTTCTCCTAATCCCATGATTGCATTTACTGTTTCATCGACTTGTAAAAAGTAAGCTGCAATATTCTCATCTTATTTCATGTTAAGTTGTTTTAACTGACCTCTATAAGTTTGAAACTTTATTGCTTTGACTTTTGAATCTCCTTCATAAATATTTCGAAGTTTGTCCCAAATCTATTTAGTGGATTTACATTGAGCAACTTTGGTGAATACCGATTCTCCAATACCATTCAAAAGTGCATTTGTGGCTTTGCAATTATTCTGACCGAGTTTCATTGATTTCTCATTTGTCAGCGGAACTACTGGTGCTGTGTATCCATCTACAATTGATTTCCAAATTTCAAATTCCTGTGCCTATATATATGTTTTCATCCTTATTCTCCAAAATGCACATTTCTGTCCATAAAACTCTAGTATTCCATTTTTATACATGTTGTTGCTCTCCATGATCTACCTTTCAGTGGTTAAACTCATTTCTAAAGGAACCCGCTCTGATACCAATTGTTGGATTACTCAGAGGGGGGGTGAATCAATAATAGAGAAGTTTAATCCTTTTTAATCAATGCATCATTATCATCCAATATTTGCAGTGTAAATAAACAATGAACAAATGAACAATCATACACATACACAGTACACCAATGTTTTTATGTGGAAACCCAAAGCAGGAGAAAACCGCAAAATTAATTTTCTTATATTTCTTGAAGAATTACATTCATTGGAAGCACCAACTTCCTTTGTTTTCTAGATACAACTAGAAGGAGGCTCCCACCCCCTAGTTTCTCAGGCTAGAACCTGAGGAAAGCTCCAAATCCCCAATTCTCTGGCTACAACCAGAAGGAGACTACAACCCCGTATGTTTTCTGACTACAATTGGAAGGTGGCTACAACCACCTATCCTCGCCCCATCCAATCACCTTGAAGTAGAAATAGAATGATGGAACCACTGTCACACTATCACTGTGAGATATACCATTGTACAACTATATCCATCTATACCACTGACTTGCAACCAACCTGTACAACTTCCCTGTAATCAATTCATACCCGAAATGAACATGTATCAACCAAATACAACAGGTACATGACATGTAGTTCTTCACCATGCATATGTATGAGTCCTATCTATTATGAAGCCCACATATGTATGCGCCCAAATTGTTATGCAACATGAGTATGCCTTCTGAAAAATAGGGTTTTCTTTCTTTTGAAAACTTTTGACCTTGTGTAACTTATTTCACATAGATATTTAACCTATCATTGCATATAGACTGTATCTGTGCCATGTGCATGCATCCTCATACATATATCTCTCTAGTCATGTGCCATAAGTGTGTGTAATCATGAATAAGTATAATGGCCCTCATATGATCTAGAATTCAAACCCTTTCTAATATTCAGCCTCTCAATACATCAACCAATACAATATCTCAACCATATACCACAAAAAACCTTAGTCATATGCCAAGAAATACAAGATGTGCCTCAACAAGAAGTATCAATGATAAATATACCAACACTTTATTTCTGTAGATCTGACTTATATAGAAGATCCCATGAAGCCACTAGTCTCTCTAGGGAGAATTCTCAAATCTCCATAACCATTTCTCATGCATACATCAAAATCCAACTATTCATAGAAATAAAACATACCTTTTGAACCAATGGATAGATTTGATGTATCTGAACATTGTAGACCTTCTTGGGAGCTTGATATTAGAATCTAGAACCTCTGCATCTTCATCTTTTCAAGTTTCGATGGATTTACCAACATGTACGCACCCTAATACACTGTGAGCACACGTACATACGCCCCTAATACACTGTCAGCCTATGTGTGTACGCACCATAATACATTGTCATCCCACGTACTTACGCACCCTAATACACTGTCAACCCACGTATGTACGCACCCTAATACACTGCCGACCCCTGTACGCCTCAAAAAATAGGGTTTTTTTTAGTATTCGTTGTAATTCTGAAACTTTCACCGTCAACCCTTCATACTACCTCATACTTTCACAACTTTAGATGTATCAATGAGTACTTGTAATAAGCCTTACACAACAAAAGATATTCAATGTGTTCAAGTGTAATTAAATGAGAGAGCCTTGCCTCTTATTTATACTTTCATGTAGCATTCTACTTTCCTTATTTTAGGGATTTCTCCATTAACTTTATTATTTAAATAATTTCTTTTGCAAACACTTTGACTTTTTGGGGCTTCTAGATGATTCATGAGGGTTCTCCAACTTCACATTGCCATAACTCTCTAACCATAAGGAGTTATGTGATGTTCCACATACTATTGGAAATGGCATGACATGTACTATCCATCTATAATTATATTACTTGAAAATATATCAAAACTCATAACATTATCCATCAAACAAACTTGGGTCCATTACCCAAACCTTTGTTCTACCAGACTTTCTTCAAGGGTTGACATCAATGACACCCAACCGAATTAATCAACAAGTTATTCCTGCTTTGGAGCTTCTTTGAACTCCAATACCTACATATTTTCATAAGAAAATGAATTTTGATTCTTTTGTCCAATTAAATTAAAATTGTTAATAGTATATTATTTGGATGCAATTAATTGTTTTATACTTACAATTCCTATGACCGATTTCGAGTAACCACCCAGGCCAAGTTTGTGTTACCCATGTTTTTATTTCTTGGCCTTGGTGGCTTCGGATGTGTCTGCGAGCATGTATTGAAAAGTTTCAAATATGTAATTATATGTTGAATTGATGATAAAGCATCATAATTACATGATTAGAAGTGTCACATACCTTCCTCAATCTGGTGGTGTCCTTCCTTCTTTTTGAAGCATCTTCTCCTTTGCATCTTCCTGTAGGGCCTTCCACTCCCTCTTAGGAATCATTGGAGGACGCTCATACTTAGGTTTCTTTTGTAGATGAACCCTATATTAGTCCTGCAAATATTTTAAATATGCATCTTCTTTTGAGGAGACTCTAGATTTGTTGAAGGAGCCCTCACCGAACATGCCAACCAAATTGTTAATGGGTTCATATTTTAACTTGGAACTTTGGGAATTCCATATTGTGCATATAGTGGGCCCAAATATATCCAAGGTCGTGCCATTCATGCGTTTATAAAATATGTCATTTCCTACAAAAATATATTATCATTAGTTTAAAATAATCGCACATTATACATAAATTTCAATTAGATTGTACATAATAATTAAAGCACATCTTAAATATCTGGAAGCTTTTTTGTTTTCATAGGGACGAGCTCATAGTTTACAAAAAAGGTAACTGGTAGTGTTCCCATGCTAGTGACATGGGAATATCCAAGAAATCATGCTTTAAAATGTGCAAATCCATGCTCTGCATCCACATCATCCCATGCACATTCTGGCATGTGCTCATCAGGGTTAGGTGTAGTACCAACATTGACCCTAGAGGGTGTACCGTTCTGAGTGAATGGTGTGTCAGTATGATGCTATGATAGTGTAGAAATGATGTTGGTACCAACACCGACCTCTGTAGGCACATCCTGGGTATCAAAATCCTACAAAAACTCCTATTAAAATAAATAGTTTTTTATAAAGGACTTGTAAGAGTATAAAAATTAAAATCCAAAATAAATAAATAGGATAAATAAATATCTTTCTTACCCCATAACGATGAATTTTTTTCATCAAGTATTTAATTATTTCCTTTATCTTCTCTATCCATGGTTGAATCTAAATAAAAAAAGATAGTTCGATGTTTGATTTTCTCACAAACTTCCTTATTGTGTGGACTGGGTTGGTGGAGGAATAAATTTTTCACCAGTAAGCTCTTCCATTGTATAATATATGGATTTCTCTAAGTATGTTTCCTTCCCCCTGTCACCCTGGGACAATGGTGTTGCCAACAAAGTAATGTCAATATAAGAATTAGAAAAAAAGAAGCAAATCAAATGTATGCAAAATAAAGTTAGTTCATGAATAAACATGGGACAAAAATATAAAAAATGGTTTTGTTGAAAAAAGGGATTAAGAGAAAAGGCATAATAACATGGTGCCTAGAAAAATTGGCGTAATTATGAAGGGTGATTGGCATTGATTTATTGGTATTGCTTGATAAGAACTGTTGGCACATGGGTAGACCCAGGGTTCAACGCTACAACAACTCACCAACAAAACCCTAACTGTTGTCCCTTTCGGAAACACCTGCGAAGCAGTTGAAGTCTCACCCAAGGTAGAGACAAGGGTGATTGCAGGACTCAGGTGTATACAACCTTAGCTAGAACACATATCTGTGATTCCACTACTTAACAGAGCACTTAGAAACTAAATTTCATCAACATTCCACTTAGTATCTACTTCGTAGATAAAACAGAGCATCACAACATTCATTCAGATCTAATGTATCAAGCACTTAACATAAAGAGATAGATTAGAAGTAGCAAATTTAAGCACTAAGCAAGTTCACATAGTTCATATATAACATCCATATACATCATTAACACAAAGCATAAAAAGATCTATCCATCTACATCAAAACACTTAGCAAGTAAAGACATAAACACATCAACACATTGCACAAAGAAGATAAACAAAGCATGTACATGGTTCACCCCCACCCTAGGGCTACATCCACCAACTATTATTCTTTATTAGCTTCTTCAATAGGTTACATGCACAGAGCCTCAAAACCCTACTCCGCATAAAATATGATATTTGTGCAACTCACTAGATCCTCCTTCCCCGAGTAGATCTAAGCACACAACCTTCCACAACCTCTTAAAATGACTTGCACTTATCTCTGCAAGTCTCACACAATATGCACAAAGCACTTACAATCCTTCAATCAAATAGATCTAGCACTTAGCCATTCGTAACTGCTATCTTATTACATTGCCTAGAAATCTATTTATACTTTACAAAATATGTCTACACATGGGTGAACCCATGGGACGACATCCCATACCCGTTACATAATCCCAAATCCCAAAAAGGACCAAAAAGAAGCTGAGATCTAGTGATCTCTGCTTCATCTTGAGATCCTCCTTTGACAGGCTATCAAAGTCCCAAAATAGGTCAAACTTGACCAAGGATCTCCCAAAACTTGGTCAAGGGCCAATAGGCCCCCAACACTCACCCATGACTCGTCCCGAGTCACTCTGATTTGGGTAGTTCTACTTCAAAATTCTCGAGCTTTGCTTGAGCTTCTTCGACTTGTTGTTGTGCTATGACCTCTTGTTCAACGCACTCTTGGATGACTACCTCATTCACAGGTCCCACCAGGTGCTGTTAAGCTATGGTGACAACCTGCTCAAGTTCTTCTCCTCGGCCTTCGACCTCTGTGAAAAATTGGTAAGCCTTATCTTGTGCAGGTTGGAGCCTCTGAGTTACTTCCATAAATATGCTCTGGATGGTGTGGATATGTTTTTGGGAAGTGTGTTTCTCTTGGGAGCGCTTCATTCTTTCCACAACTGACAGGGGCTTCAATTATGCCTGTATCGTTTCGGCTTGATACCTCACCTCTTGAAGCTGCAAATCTAGTGCCTTCAGTTCTTGATTCTTAGTGAGTTGGTCATAGGTATGGGCACTCAGATCAATGAGTTTTTTACATTCCATAGCAATGGATTTTATTATCTCAAATGCCCTTCGAGCAATTGCTTCTCTTTGATCCCTTACATCCTGTGGAGTCTTGGGCACTCCGCGGAGCTAAGTTTGTTATGCGTTGTTGTAGCTGTTGTATAGCTTCTGCGAGCTGCTCTACTTTCTACGTGACTTGATCCTATGTATTTACTTCTATGACTGTCATAGAGAGAAGTTCTCTGCTGATCACTTATTTCACTTCGAGTTTCTCTGTGAGCAACTGCTATTTTTCTTGTTGTATCTGTGCTTTTTATTCATCAAACTTTGCTTGGAGAGTAATATTTTCTTGTTCTGCATCTCGGTGCTTCTCTACAAGTACTCCTTGTACTTGTGCCAAAGCCTAGGTGGCTTTTTCTGTTTCCTCTTGTTCTTGTCGAAGGCGAGCTTCGACTGTCTCAACTATTCGGTGGAGTTGGGCTAGCTCATCTCCAAACTCTGGTTCTCCCGATGGCAGAGGCGTAGTGGAGACTGCACGGTTGGAATGAAGAGCCTGCTATACCCCTCAAAGTTCGACTTCAATCCTATCATACATTTCTTCCTTCTTCTCTCCTTGTTTCTCTGCCATCTCCAGTGAAGCATCATTCAGAGCTGTTATGATGAAGTCAAATTTGTTGAAGGTGAGGACAGTCTACATCTTGGTCATGGTGGCATTCGATTTATTTCGGGAAGAAGGTTTCGGGGGGGACACCTTCCTCTTCTTCAAGGGGTCAACCTCATCTCTGGACGGTGTTACTTCGCTTGGTCTCTGTTCAGCTTCTACTTCGTCACCACCCCCTCGGTCAGGTGACATGGAAGCTGTTAACTCCCAAAATGAAACCGTCCTTTTGGCCGAGTTTGGGTGGATATCATAGCTTTCAGTAGTAGCTTTAAGTCTTTTTCGAGTTTTTCCGGTTCAGAAAATTTTTGGTTTTTGTGGTGGGTCTTAGGAAATAATCGAAAATAAAGTCTTCCATTTCAAAAAATGA
>JZKD02S0314654.1:0-19644 GCA_000966675.3 Picea glauca
GGTTGACCTATTAATGTTACAATGCAACATAATCCTTGATGAACACAACAATCTTGACATAATCATTGATGAATGAAACAAACTCAATGCGACATAACCCTTGAATAATTTTTCAGTGCAACATAACCATTGAGAAACATCATGATGCAGGAGCATCACCAGCAACATCAAGCGAGCCAGCATGGAGTGGAAGACAACTGGACTAGCCACCAAAAATTTTGAAAATGCCTTGGAAACTGTTGCACAAATCTTAAATGAGTCATTTAAGAGGAGGTGCCTTTGTATATTGTAATGGACCTTGAGCCTTTAAGCTCTCGTCCTTAGGTAGATAGTCAGAATTTAATATAGTTAATGCAGTTATATAGGAATTTAATTCTAGATTTGATAGCCTAGAGTCCAAGAGGGAAAACGAATATAGACACCCTCATTGTATCATTGTAACATTAGCATTGTTCAGGAGCAGAAGAGCAGGCAGAGAATTGTATGAAGAACACCCATGTAGAGGCATTTGAATTAATCGAAGAAAGATTTGATTCAAATTCATGGTTTGTGTTGCTTCTCTGGGTATTGTTGGTATGCTCATGAATGTTTGTTTCCTGCCATGCACTTGCTTTTATATGCTGTGGATGTGATTTCAGGGGGGGATTGAAGTCTGAGAGGAAGAGTGAATGAGTTTCAATTGTTTCTCTGATCGAACCAGAGGATTCCTGCAAGGAGTGCAGTCGAATTTGTTCGCAAGGAGTGCATTGACAGGAGGGTTCAATTAGAGAAAGCTTTTGTTCTCATTTCCTCGAAAGGTGTAGATAGGCACAGTGCCGTGCGAGGAGTGCGCAGGCCAAGAGAAGGTCTCAGAGTTGTGATTCTGAGTGAAGTATCGGAAAGACTACTGCTGCAGGTGTGCGTAGAGTCAAGTTCCTTCAACACTTAAGCATGGTTGAATATTTTCCGCAAGGAGTGCGTGCAAGATTTCTTTCTGAAGACTGAGGTTGTGGAAAAGATCAGGACGAATAGACCTTTGAATTCACTAAAGGGTAAGTGCAGGGAAGCTGTCGTGGAGAGTTTGAGAGAAGTGCCACGGGTTGGCGAGCGGGTGAACAAGTCTTGTAGAGAGTCACTCCTTTGTTTCACAGAATCATCAAAGGGAGAATGGATGGACGAAATCATTAGAGCCATCAATCTTGAGTTATAGGGACCGCCAGATCTACATGTGACATCTCATATCAGGAAATCATGAGTTGAAGCTCCAAGTGGTTGCAACGAGACTTGCGATATCACGATCCATGATATCCCGACAGGATCATAACCGTCCATCGGTAGGGACACATGTCAGGAGATCCCAGGAAGTCAGGAATCGGAGAATCAGAGTTTTCGAAGGCAAGAATATCTTGCAACTTGGAATCGCAAAACGCGATATCCCGATGGGAGAGTCGTGTGGGCCACAACAAGAGGTTCGTGAAGGACATGTGGCATAATATCGGGGATCGGGAAAAGGTAAGTCCCAAATCCTTTGGCATTAGGATTCGTGATCCCGCGAATTTCGAAACCCCAATTGAAGTGACGGGGTGTGGAAAGGTTAATTCACACGTGCACGTCGAAGACTCGATGCATTGGGTATCGGGAGTCATCAATTCAAAGTGCAAGACATCATGAGTTGTGAAATCCTGATAGAGCAAATGTCCTGATAAGGTGAGAGAAAGTCAGTGATTGACTGAAGCCATTAGGTCTCGGGGTTTTAAGAGCCCAGTGACCAACAGAGAAATTGTGAAGCCGCGAGTTCCGATCTTCTGATAAGTCAAGGAAGGGGGATCGCGCAGGAGAAGAGAATCTGTGGGTGTATATTTCCCAATAGGGAAATAGAAGGGCCTTGGAGTTCTTCAGGCCGAGAGGGAAGAAGATCCTGGTGAAGCAGACATGCTCTGAGGAGTGCGCCGATGACATCAAGTGGTATCAGAGCGAGGAAGGCTCTTTGTTTTTTGTAGTAGAGAGAGAGAGAATTCAACATGTCGCCAAGGAGAGAAAGGCAGTCACCTGATCCAGAGGATAGGGAGGTGCAGAGAAGAGGCAGGCAGGTAGTCAATCCAGAAATGGAGAGACAGATGAGAGATCTCAGAGCAAGACTTGAGGAGATGGAGACAGCGCAAAGAAGCACAACTAATGCAGGGGATCTCAATGATTTCGAGAGTGAAGTCGAGGCTAAACGTGAGGAGGAAGTTGCAGCCGAAGATGCAGCCAATGAGCGGTTGATCAAAGCTATTTCCAGGATGGGTGCAAAAGCCAAGATGGACATTCCAGTTTATGAAGGAAATCTGGATGCAGAAGAGCTTCTAGATTGGATTAGATCTCTTGACACCTATTTCGATTATGAAGATATTGAAGAGGATAAGAAAGTCAAGCATGCTGTTACACACTTGAAAGGACATGCAATATTGTGGTGGGACGAGCTACAAGCTGATATATGCTGCAAAGGCAAGCATAATATTAAGAATTGGGATCGAATGATTGCGAAGATGAAAGTGCAGTTCATCCCAAGAGACTACCAAATTACTCTGTTCAGGAGGATGTAGAACCTGAGACAGAAGCTGATGACAGTGAAAGAATACACTGAGGAATTCTGTCGACTGAACATCAGAGCAGGTCATTGGGAGAGAAATGATGAGAAAGTTGCTAGATATCTGAATGGTCTGAGATATGACATTCAGGATGAATTAAGCATGGTTACCATCAGGACGATAGAGGATGCTTATCAGATGGCTCTGAAAGCCGAGGAGAAGCTGAGTCGTAAGCAAGGTCAGTGAGGGCGAGAAAGAAGCCAGCCAAGAGGCAAAGCAGTTGCCCAGGAAAAATACCAGAATCCCAAGGAGGAATGGAAGAAACCTCAGGGTAAATTTGAGAGGGGTGGAACCTCACAGCGGAGGTCATATGTTGAACAAAGAGGGCATCATACAGAGCATAGTGGATATTATGCTGATGCAAGTACTTTTCCTCGTACCAGAGGTAGAGGAAGAGGCCGAGGTGGAGTTATCACATGTTTCACATGTGGAAAGAATGGGCACAAGTCTTACAAGTGTCCAGAGAAAAAGGACATTGGAGAAGCTCACATCATAGAAGCGTAGAAACAGGATGTTGAGGTTGAAGACGCAGAAGGTGGAAGATCGCTCATGATGCAAAAAGTCCTTTTGACACCCGAGAAGGAGGTGGAGAGTTCAATCCAAAGGACCAGACTCTTTAGAACATCTTGCAAGACCAAGGATAGGGTGTGCAAGGTCATCGTGGACAGTGGTAACACGGATAATCTCGTATCTACAAATATGGTAGAGAAGCTAGAGCTGGAGACGACTGATCATCCAAGCCCATACAGAGTTTTGTGGCTACATAAGGGACACCAGGTAACTGTTACTAAACAATTATTGGTTGAATTCAAAATAGGAGGGTATAATGATAAGATTTTATGTGATGTTATTCCCATGGATGTATGTCATCTATTGCTGGGTAGACCATGGCAATATGACATAAATGTGATTCGTGATGGGAGAATGAACACATATACCCTGGAGAAGAATGGGAGAACCCATATGTTGCTTTCGATAAAAGATAAAGAGGTGAAGCCGGAAGTAAGCAACACAGTACTCCTCATGAGTGGGAAGGAGATTCTTACGGAGGTTAAGAAGAAAGAAGATCCACAATTATTTGTGGTCAGAAAACCGAGGATTGTTCTGACTAGAACAAGAATGGATGATTTGCCAGATGAGATTTAGGAACTGCTGGAAGAATTCGCTGATATCATAGTGGAAAAATTACCCCATTCGTTGCCACCAATGAGAAGTGTGAGTCATCACATAGACCTCATACCAGGAGCCCGTTTTCCAAACAAATCCGTGTACAGGTTGACACCGCAAGAGAATGAAGAGGTTAAGAAGTAGGTCCAGGAGTTATTGGACAAAGGATTGGTCAGAGAAAGCTTAAGCCCATGTGCTGTTCCGAAAATACTCAGTCCGAAGAAAGACAGAGTCTGGAGGATGTGTACCGAATCAAGGGCGATTAACAAGATAACCATTAGGTAAAGGTTTCCATTACCAAGAATGGATGATCTGATGGATTGCCTGAGCGGGGCAAAGTATTTTTTAAAGATATATTTGAAAAGTGGATACCACCAGATTCGCATGAGGGAAGGCGATGAGTGGAAGACAACCTTCAAGACCAACGAAGGACTGTATGAATGGTTAGTCATGCCGTTTGGTTTGACGAATGCACCGAGTAATTTTATGAGGTTGATGAATGAAGTCCTGAGGGAGTTCATTGGGAAGTTCGTCATTGTGTATTTGGATGACATACCGATTTACAATAAATCAGAGGCTGAACACCTGAAGCATTTGGCCATTGTGATGAAGAGGCTACAACAGGAAAAGCTGTTAATTAATATGAAGAAGTCCTCATTTATGAAGAGAGGGCTCATATACTTGGGTTTTGTTATTTCAGCTAATGAGTTGAGGATGGATCCGGATAAGGTAGAAGTGATCAAGAATTGGCCATCACCGAGAAATGTTTTCGAGGTGAGAAGTTTTCATGGTTTGGCTAGTTTCTACTGAAAATTCATCAGGAATTTCAGTGGGATTAGCGCAACAATGATGGATACAGTGAAGAAGAAGCATAAGTCTTTTCATTGGACAACAGAGTTTGAGAAGAGCTTCAATCTGTTGAAGCGAAAGATCACGGAACGACCAGTGTTGGTGTTGTCGGATTTCTAGAAAATGTTCCAAGTGAAATGTGATGCAAGTGGATTTGCTATAGGAGCAGTCTTGAATCAAGAAGACAGGCCAGTTGCATATTTTAGTGAGAAATTGGATGAGGCAAAGGTGAAATACTCCATGTATGATAAAGAATTTTATGCTGTCATACATGCGCTGAAGAAGTGGAGGCATTACTTGATCCCGAAGGAGTTTGTTTTGTATAGTGATAATCATGCATTACAGTTTGTGACTCAACAAGAGAAGTTGAATCAGAAACATGCATAATGGGTAGAGTATATGCAGAATTTCACATTTATGATTAAGCATATTTCGGGTACTGCTAACAAAGTGGCTGATGCTTTGAGTAGGAAGTGTTTGCTGTTACAGGAATTCCGAGTCAAAACATTGGGTTTTGAAAATCTCAGGGACATGTACGCAGGTGATGCAGATTTTGCAGAAGCGTATGAAGCAGCTGAGAATCCAGTTCTCAGGGATAGGAGTCCTTGGATAGATTATATGATCCAAGAAGGGTTGCTTTTCAGAGGAAATCAATTGTGCATTCCAATTTTCTCCATGAGGGAGAACCTGTTAAAGGAGAAACACAACGGAGGATTGGCAGGACATTTCGGTCATGATAAAACATTCACAAAGCTGAGCAAGTCTTACTTTTGGCTAGGGATGTGGTCAGAAGTCAAGAGATTTGTTGACAGATGCAGAGTTTGCCAGCATTCGAAGGGAAGGAAACATAATGCAGGTCTGTGTCAGCCATTACCCATACCAGAGAGGATGTGGGAGGCAATAAGCATGGATTTTGTATTGGGTTTGTTGAGGAAACAAAGAGGTGTTGATTCCATCTTTGTGGTAGTGGACAGGTTTTCTAAGATGGCACACTTTATTCCATGCCAGAAGACCAACGATGCGACTCACATCGTAAATCTGTTCTTCAAGGAGGTCATTCGACTTCATGGGTTGCCGAAGAGCATAGTTTCAGACATGGATACTAAATTCATAGGGCATTTTTGGAGGACCTTATGGAAGAAGCTAGGAACTAACTTGGAATTTAGTTCTTCTTATCATCCACAGACAGATGGAAAAACGAAAGTGGTCAATAGAAGTCTGGGAGACTTGCTGAGAAGATTGGTGATGGAGCACCATAGAAGTTGGGACCATGTATTACCACAAGCAGAGTTTGCATACAACGATTCAATGAACAGGAGCACAGGGAAGAGTTCATTTCAGATTGTGTATGGCATGCAACCGAGAGGAGTTTCTGAATTGCGGGATTCAGAATAGACTGCAACTAGCAGCGCTAGTGCAGAGGAATTTGCTAACGCGATGAAGGAACTTCACATAAGAGTGAAGGAGCGACTGCAGAAATCAAATCAGGAGTACAAGTGTAGAGAAGATCAACATCGGAGAAAACTCCAGTTTGAAGTTGGTGATCTGGTTTTGGCACATTTGAGGAAGGAAAGGTTCCCAAGGGGAACATACAACAAGCTGAAAATGAAGAAAATCGGGCCATGCAAGGTCCTGAAGAAATTCAGAGAAAATGCTTATGAGATTGAGTTGCCGGATGGCATCGAAATATCTCCGATATTCAATATTGCAGATTTATACCCGTATAAGGCTAGAGAAACAGAGACTGGAACTGAGGAACCAATGATCCAGTGGATGAACCAATTGCTAGTTGAAGAAAAGCCACAGGTGGAGTGCATACTGGATAAGAGAGTGGGTAAGAAGACCAGGAGAAAAAAATACTTTGAGTATCTGGTCAAGTGGAAGAATCATCCAGTGGAGGATGCCAGCTAGGAGACAGAAGAAGAGATTCAGAAGCATGGACAGACCGTGTGGGATCTCATAGACAGGAGCCCATGAAATTTTTGAAGCCGAGGAGTATGATGCAGGAGCATCGCCAGCAACATCAAGCGAGCTAGCGTGGAGCGGAAGACAGCTGGACTAGCCAACACAAATTTTGAAAATGCCTTGGAAATTGTTGCACAAATCTTAAATGAGTCATTTAAGAAGAGGCGCCTTTGTATATTGTAATGGACCTTGAGCCTTTAAGCTCTCGTCCTTAGGTAGATAGTCGACATTTAATATAGTTAATGCAGTTAGATAGGAATTTAATTCTAGATTTGATAGCCTAGAGTCCAAGAGGGAAAATGGATATAGACACCCTCATTGTATCATTGTAACATTAGCATTGTTCAGGAGCAGAAGAGAAGGTAGAGAATTGTATGAAGAACACCCATGTACATGCATTTGAATTAATAGAAGAAAGCTTTGATTCAAATTCATGGTTTGTGTTTCTTCTCTGCGTATTGTTGGTATGCTCATGAATGTTTGTTTCCTACCATGCACTTGCTTTTATATGCTGTGCATGTGATTTTAGGGGGGGATTGAAGTCTGAGAGGAAGAGTGAATGAGTTTCAATTATTTCTCTAATCGAAACAGAGGATTCCTGCAAGGAGTGCAGTCGAATTTGTCCGCAAGGAGTGCGTTGACAGGAGGGTTCAATTAGAGAAAGATTTTTTTCTCATTTCCTCGAAAGGTGTAGATAGGCACAGTGCTGTGCGAGGAGTGCGCAGGCCAAGAGAAGGTCTCAAAGTTGTGATTCTAAGTGATGTATCAGAAATACTACTGTTGCAGGTGTGCGTAGAGTCAAGTGCCTTCAACACTTAAGCGTGGTTGAAGATTTTCCGCAAGGAGTGCGTGAAATATTTCTTTCTGAAGAATGAGGTTGTGGAAAAGCTAAGGAGGAAAAGACCTTTGAATTCACTAAAGGGTAAGTGCAGGGAAGCTTCCGTGGAGAGTCTGAGAGAAGTGTCATGGGTTGGCGAGCGGGTGAACAAGTCTCGTAGAGAGTCACTTCTTTGTTTCACACAATCATCAAAGGGAGAACGAACAGACGAAATCATTGGAGGATATTTCATGAAGTTCCGTGGGCCGTTGGATCTCATGGAGGTACGAGGAGGATACAGTGTAAGTGTGGGAGAGGTTCGAAGCTCAGGAGGGGTAGAGTCATCGATCCCGAGTTATAGGGACCGTTAGATCTACATGTGACATCGCATATCGGGAAATCATGAGTTGAAGCTCCAAGTGGTTGCAACGAGACTTGTGATATCGCGATCCGCGATATCCCGACAGGATCAGAACCGTCCATCGGTAGGGACGCATGTTAGGAGATCCCAGGAAGTCAGGAATCGGAGAATCGAAGTTTTCGAAGGCAAGAAGCTCTTGCAACTTGGAATCGCGAAACGCGATATCTCGACGGGAGAGTCATGTGGGCCACAACAAGAGGTTCGTGGAGGATAGGTGGCATAATATCGGGGATCGGGAAAAGGTAAGTCCCAAATCCTTTGGCATTAGGATTCGCGATCCTGCGAATTCTGAAACCCTAATTGAAGTGACGGGGTGTGGAAAGGTTAATTCACACGTGCACATCGGAGACTCGACACATCGGGTATCGAGAGTCGGTAATTCAAAGTGCAAGACATCGTGAGTTGCAAAATCCCGATAGAGCAAAAATCCCGATAAGGTGAGAGAAAGTCAGCGATTGACTGAAGCCATCGAGTCTCGGGGTTTTGAGAGCCCAATGACCAACAGAGAACTTACGAAGCCACGAGTTTTGATCTTCCGATAAGTCAAGGAAGGGGGATCATGCAGGAGAAGAGACTCTGTGGGTGTATATTTCCCGATAGGGAAATAGAAGGGCCTTGTAGTTCTTCGGGCCGAGAGGGAAGAATATCTTGGTGAAGCATGCTCCGAGGAGTGCGCCGGGGACGTCACATCACAATCTAGCATAACCCTCTTATAATTTGGGGGTGGAGGTCAAACATAATCTGATGTAACCCTTCAAGAATGCTGCAATGCAACATAGTAATTGAGATACATTGCGATCGAGCATAACCTTTGGTGACAACATACAACATTAATAATATTAATAGATGTATATTGAGCACATTGATAACATGGTTGACCTCTTAATGTCATAGTGCAACATAATCCTTGATGAATGCTGCAATACAACATAACCATTAAAAAATGGAACAAACACAATGTGACATAACCCTTGAACAATTTTGCAATGCAACATAACCATTGAACTATGATCAGAGTTTTATTGCAAGAAGCATAACATATTATGCTTTTGTATTTAATTTTGTTTTATAATATATAATTTTCAACATAGTCATAAAGTCTCCATTGTATATTTCTTAACAATAATTTTTAAAGATTGTAACTTTTTAATATACTTTTCAAACCCCCTTCATAACACTCCCATTCAAATAATTTTAAATGTAATTTATCACAAAAAAAATGACACCTAAATTAAATATTTTAGCTAAGATTTATGCTCAAAGAAGAATATTATACTTGAATTGTAGTGTGATTTGAAAATCCTTAGATGTTAATTTAATTCATAAACACACACTAACATCCAACCTGATTAAGGAATTATGATCGTCTTGACTATTTGCAAATAAACATGTGAATACTCTTACTTATAAAAAACTTCATTTACTAATGATTAACTTGTGGAAAAAATGAGAGATAACACAACAAAAAATAAAAGAACTAAGAAGATAAGAGTTGATAACAGAGTTCACTCCTCCTGGGATACATCTCTAGGCCCACTTCCAAATAGTGAGACCGGTCTATTAATGCTCAAATGCTTGATATAATGATGACTTGCAATGGAAAATTTGAAGACACCCTTAAATTCTACTGCTCAAACATAGAAATAAAGGACACCACTAATTTCCTCTCAAAATTATGAGAAGAACGAGTATAAACTTGACTATGTTCTGAATAGGTGCCCAAATTCCCCCTTTGGCACACTAAATGAGACTATGGCTCTCATACATAGAAAACTGTACTAATCTATTCGTACACAATACTTTAGCACATAACTCACATCACCATCATATTTCTCTTGGAAAACTAAGAAAAATGAGTATAAACTTGCCCATATTTGGACATAGTTCCAAGGACCCCCGTTGGCATGAACTTCGAGACAAAGGTACAACTCTTGCACACTACCAAAATTCACACCTTGGGATTCATGCCAATATGTTTGACAAATATTTTCTCCTTTGCACTAGAATTTGTGCTCGTTAAATAGGCTAAAAATCAGATCTAAATCCATTGGCATTGTTATAACATAAATTAATTTCGAAAAAAAAACTAATTAAATGCCATTACTTAGCATAACCAAATTTGTTGGCATAATGGTTAATGTTTGGGAATATATCCCAGAGGTTCTGGGTTCGATCCACCAAATGGGAAATTCATTGGTTTATTAATATATGGTTGTAACAAACCATACCTAAATACATAACATTAAACAATTGAAAAAAACCCATGAACAGAAGTTGTAATGGTTAGCACGCCCTTTGAGGCCACGATGGAGGTGTCATGTGTCATTTGCTCATTGGTGCACGTCACCACCACCTATGTGCCACCTAAGATGTACGTCTGCCATGTGTTTCTGTCACATCATCACCCTACCACATCAACATCTTGCCATGTCATTCCATGATACCATGTGTCATTCTGCTAGTGATGACATGTGTCATCCGTACAATGCCACATGTCATCTTTTTGGGGCTGCCATGTTTGACTTTTTACCTATTGGTCAAAATATTCAGAACATCATAACTTCTTCATCCAACGTCCGTTTGGGGCTGTTCAAATTGTGTTGGAAATATCTCATTAAGATCTATGCAATGAAGTCATTTTCATTATCATTTGAGACTATCGATTTTTGAGCATTCTAGATCCTCTTGGATCATAGTGTCCCAAATTTTACTCTTGGAATTATTTTTGATTAAATTCTTGAATACTTTGCATGATTTATTTATAACTCTGCTACACTAACACCATGGGTCAGATAACCATGGTATTGTGAATATTGTACATATTTTTGTATTGTAGTTAATAAAGATGAAGATGNACGCAGAAGGTGGAAGATCGCTCATGATGCAAAAAGTCCTTTTGACACCCGAGAAGGAGGTGGAGAGTTCAATCCAAAGGACCAGACTCTTTAGAACATCTTGCAAGACCAAGGATAGGGTGTGCAAGGTCATCGTGGACAGTGGTAACACGGATAATCTCGTATCTACAAATATGGTAGAGAAGCTAGAGCTGGAGACGACTGATCATCCAAGCCCATACAGAGTTTTGTGGCTACATAAGGGACACCAGGTAACTGTTACTAAACAATTATTGGTTGAATTCAAAATAGGAGGGTATAATGATAAGATTTTATGTGATGTTATTCCCATGGATGTATGTCATCTATTGCTGGGTAGACCATGGCAATATGACATAAATGTGATTCGTGATGGGAGAATGAACACATATACCCTGGAGAAGAATGGGAGAACCCATATGTTGCTTTCGATAAAAGATAAAGAGGTGAAGCCGGAAGTAAGCAACACAGTACTCCTCATGAGTGGGAAGGAGATTCTTACGGAGGTTAAGAAGAAAGAAGATCCACAATTATTTGTGGTCAGAAAACCGAGGATTGTTCTGACTAGAACAAGAATGGATGATTTGCCAGATGAGATTTAGGAACTGCTGGAAGAATTCGCTGATATCATAGTGGAAAAATTACCCCATTCGTTGCCACCAATGAGAAGTGTGAGTCATCACATAGACCTCATACCAGGAGCCCGTTTTCCAAACAAATCCGTGTACAGGTTGACACCGCAAGAGAATGAAGAGGTTAAGAAGTAGGTCCAGGAGTTATTGGACAAAGGATTGGTCAGAGAAAGCTTAAGCCCATGTGCTGTTCCGAAAATACTCAGTCCGAAGAAAGACAGAGTCTGGAGGATGTGTACCGAATCAAGGGCGATTAACAAGATAACCATTAGGTAAAGGTTTCCATTACCAAGAATGGATGATCTGATGGATTGCCTGAGCGGGGCAAAGTATTTTTTAAAGATATATTTGAAAAGTGGATACCACCAGATTCGCATGAGGGAAGGCGATGAGTGGAAGACAACCTTCAAGACCAACGAAGGACTGTATGAATGGTTAGTCATGCCGTTTGGTTTGACGAATGCACCGAGTAATTTTATGAGGTTGATGAATGAAGTCCTGAGGGAGTTCATTGGGAAGTTCGTCATTGTGTATTTGGATGACATACCGATTTACAATAAATCAGAGGCTGAACACCTGAAGCATTTGGCCATTGTGATGAAGAGGCTACAACAGGAAAAGCTGTTAATTAATATGAAGAAGTCCTCATTTATGAAGAGAGGGCTCATATACTTGGGTTTTGTTATTTCAGCTAATGAGTTGAGGATGGATCCGGATAAGGTAGAAGTGATCAAGAATTGGCCATCACCGAGAAATGTTTTCGAGGTGAGAAGTTTTCATGGTTTGGCTAGTTTCTACTGAAAATTCATCAGGAATTTCAGTGGGATTAGCGCAACAATGATGGATACAGTGAAGAAGAAGCATAAGTCTTTTCATTGGACAACAGAGTTTGAGAAGAGCTTCAATCTGTTGAAGCGAAAGATCACGGAACGACCAGTGTTGGTGTTGTCGGATTTCTAGAAAATGTTCCAAGTGAAATGTGATGCAAGTGGATTTGCTATAGGAGCAGTCTTGAATCAAGAAGACAGGCCAGTTGCATATTTTAGTGAGAAATTGGATGAGGCAAAGGTGAAATACTCCATGTATGATAAAGAATTTTATGCTGTCATACATGCGCTGAAGAAGTGGAGGCATTACTTGATCCCGAAGGAGTTTGTTTTGTATAGTGATAATCATGCATTACAGTTTGTGACTCAACAAGAGAAGTTGAATCAGAAACATGCATAATGGGTAGAGTATATGCAGAATTTCACATTTATGATTAAGCATATTTCGGGTACTGCTAACAAAGTGGCTGATGCTTTGAGTAGGAAGTGTTTGCTGTTACAGGAATTCCGAGTCAAAACATTGGGTTTTGAAAATCTCAGGGACATGTACGCAGGTGATGCAGATTTTGCAGAAGCGTATGAAGCAGCTGAGAATCCAGTTCTCAGGGATAGGAGTCCTTGGATAGATTATATGATCCAAGAAGGGTTGCTTTTCAGAGGAAATCAATTGTGCATTCCAATTTTCTCCATGAGGGAGAACCTGTTAAAGGAGAAACACAACGGAGGATTGGCAGGACATTTCGGTCATGATAAAACATTCACAAAGCTGAGCAAGTCTTACTTTTGGCTAGGGATGTGGTCAGAAGTCAAGAGATTTGTTGACAGATGCAGAGTTTGCCAGCATTCGAAGGGAAGGAAACATAATGCAGGTCTGTGTCAGCCATTACCCATACCAGAGAGGATGTGGGAGGCAATAAGCATGGATTTTGTATTGGGTTTGTTGAGGAAACAAAGAGGTGTTGATTCCATCTTTGTGGTAGTGGACAGGTTTTCTAAGATGGCACACTTTATTCCATGCCAGAAGACCAACGATGCGACTCACATCGTAAATCTGTTCTTCAAGGAGGTCATTCGACTTCATGGGTTGCCGAAGAGCATAGTTTCAGACATGGATACTAAATTCATAGGGAATTTTTGGAGGACCTTATGGAAGAAGCTAGGAACTAACTTGGAATTTAGTTCTGCTTATCATCCACAGACAGATGGAAAAACAAAAGTGGTCAATAGAAGTCTGGGAGACTTGCTGAGAAGCTTAGTGATGGAGCACCATAGCAGTTGGGACCATGTATTACCACAAGCAGAGTTTGCATACAACGATTCAATGAACAGGAGCACAGGGAAGAGTCCGTTTCAGATTGTGTATGGCATGCAGCCGAGAGGAGTTTCTGAATTGCGGGATTCAGAATAAACTGCAACTAGCAGCGCTAGTGTAGAGGAATTTGCTGACGCGATGAAGGAACTTCACATCAGAGTGAAGGAGCGACTGCAGAAATCAAATCAGGAGTACAAGTGTAGAGAAGATCAACATCGAAGACAACTCCAGTTTGAAGTTGGTGATCTTGTTTTGGCACATTTGAGGAAGGAAAGGTTCCCAAGGGGAACATACAACAAGCTGAAAATGAAGAAAATCGGGCCATGCAAGGTCCTGAAGAAATTCAGAGAAAATTCTTATGAGATTGAGTTGCCGGATGGCATCGAAATATCTCCGATATTCAATATTGCAGATTTATACCCATATAAGGCTAGAGAAACAGAGACTGGAACTGAGGAACCAGTGATCCAGTGGATGAACCAATTGCCAGTTGCAGAAAAGCCACAGGTGGAGTGCATACTGGATAAGAGAGTGGGTAAAAAGACTGGGAGAAAAAAATACTTTGAGTATCTGGTCAAGTGTTAGAATCATCCAGTGGAGGATGCCAGCTGGTAGACAGAAGCAGAGATTCAGAAGCATGGACAGACCGTGTGGGATCTCATAGACAGGATCCCATGAAATTTTTCAAGCCGAAGAGTATGATGCAGGAGCATCGCCAACAACATCAAGCGAGCTAGCGTGGAGCGGAAGACAACTGGACTAGCCAACACAAATTTTGAAAATGCCTTGGAAATTGTTGCACAAATATTAAATGAGTCATTTAAGAGGAGGCGCCTTTGTATATTGTAATGGACCTTGAGCCTTTAAGCTCTCGTCCTTAGGTAGATAGTTGGCATTTAATATAGTTAATGCAGTTAGATAGGAATTTAATTCTAGATTTGATAGCCTAGAGTCCAAGAGGGAAAATGGATATAGACACCCTCATTGTATCATTGTAACATTAGCATTGTTCAGGAGCAGAAGAGAAGGTAGAGAATTGTATGAAGAACACCCATGTACATGCATTTGAATTAATAGAAGAAAGCTTTGATTCAAATTCATGGTTTGTGTTTCTTCTCTGCGTATTGTTGGTATGCTCATGAATGTTTGTTTCCTACCATGCACTTGCTTTTATATGCTGTGCATGTGATTTTAGGGGGGGATTGAAGTCTGAGAGGAAGAGTGAATGAGTTTCAATTATTTCTCTAATCGAAACAGAGGATTCCTGCAAGGAGTGCAGTCGAATTTGTCCGCAAGGAGTGCGTTGACAGGAGGGTTCAATTAGAGAAAGATTTTTTTCTCATTTCCTCGAAAGGTGTAGATAGGCACAGTGCTGTGCGAGGAGTGCGCAGGCCAAGAGAAGGTCTCAAAGTTGTGATTCTAAGTGATGTATCAGAAATACTACTGTTGCAGGTGTGCGTAGAGTCAAGTGCCTTCAACACTTAAGCGTGGTTGAAGATTTTCCGCAAGGAGTGCGTGAAATATTTCTTTCTGAAGAATGAGGTTGTGGAAAAGCTAAGGAGGAAAAGACCTTTGAATTCACTAAAGGGTAAGTGCAGGGAAGCTTCCGTGGAGAGTCTGAGAGAAGTGTCATGGGTTGGCGAGCGGGTGAACAAGTCTCGTAGAGAGTCACTTCTTTGTTTCACACAATCATCAAAGGGAGAACGAACAGACGAAATCATTGGAGGATATTTCATGAAGTTCCGTGGGCCGTTGGATCTCATGGAGGTACGAGGAGGATACAGTGTAAGTGTGGGAGAGGTTCGAAGCTCAGGAGGGGTAGAGTCATCGATCCCGAGTTATAGGGACCGTTAGATCTACATGTGACATCGCATATCGGGAAATCATGAGTTGAAGCTCCAAGTGGTTGCAACGAGACTTGTGATATCGCGATCCGCGATATCCCGACAGGATCAGAACCGTCCATCGGTAGGGACGCATGTTAGGAGATCCCAGGAAGTCAGGAATCGGAGAATCGAAGTTTTCGAAGGCAAGAAGCTCTTGCAACTTGGAATCGCGAAACGCGATATCTCGACGGGAGAGTCATGTGGGCCACAACAAGAGGTTCGTGGAGGATAGGTGGCATAATATCGGGGATCGGGAAAAGGTAAGTCCCAAATCCTTTGGCATTAGGATTCGCGATCCTGCGAATTCTGAAACCCTAATTGAAGTGACGGGGTGTGGAAAGGTTAATTCACACGTGCACATCGGAGACTCGACACATCGGGTATCGAGAGTCGGTAATTCAAAGTGCAAGACATCGTGAGTTGCAAAATCCCGATAGAGCAAAAATCCCGATAAGGTGAGAGAAAGTCAGCGATTGACTGAAGCCATCGAGTCTCGGGGTTTTGAGAGCCCAATGACCAACAGAGAACTTACGAAGCCACGAGTTTTGATCTTCCGATAAGTCAAGGAAGGGGGATCATGCAGGAGAAGAGACTCTGTGGGTGTATATTTCCCGATAGGGAAATAGAAGGGCCTTGTAGTTCTTCGGGCCGAGAGGGAAGAATATCTTGGTGAAGCATGCTCCGAGGAGTGCGCCGGGGACGTCACATCACAATCTAGCATAACCCTCTTATAATTTGGGGGTGGAGGTCAAACATAATCTGATGTAACCCTTCAAGAATGCTGCAATGCAACATAGTAATTGAGATACATTGCGATCGAGCATAACCTTTGGTGACAACATACAACATTAATAATATTAATAGATGTATATTGAGCACATTGATAACATGGTTGACCTCTTAATGTCATAGTGCAACATAATCCTTGATGAATGCTGCAATACAACATAACCATTAAAAAATGGAACAAACACAATGTGACATAACCCTTGAACAATTTTGCAATGCAACATAACCATTGAACTATGATCAGAGTTTTATTGCAAGAAGCATAACATATTATGCTTTTGTATTTAATTTTGTTTTATAATATATAATTTTCAACATAGTCATAAAGTCTCCATTGTATATTTCTTAACAATAATTTTTAAAGATTGTAACTTTTTAATATACTTTTCAAACCCCCTTCATAACACTCCCATTCAAATAATTTTAAATGTAATTTATCACAAAAAAAATGACACCTAAATTAAATATTTTAGCTAAGATTTATGCTCAAAGAAGAATATTATACTTGAATTGTAGTGTGATTTGAAAATCCTTAGATGTTAATTTAATTCATAAACACACACTAACATCCAACCTGATTAAGGAATTATGATCGTCTTGACTATTTGCAAATAAACATGTGAATACTCTTACTTATAAAAAACTTCATTTACTAATGATTAACTTGTGGAAAAAATGAGAGATAACACAACAAAAAATAAAAGAACTAAGAAGATAAGAGTTGATAACAGAGTTCACTCCTCCTGGGATACATCTCTAGGCCCACTTCCAAATAGTGAGACCGGTCTATTAATGCTCAAATGCTTGATATAATGATGACTTGCAATGGAAAATTTGAAGACACCCTTAAATTCTACTGCTCAAACATAGAAATAAAGGACACCACTAATTTCCTCTCAAAATTATGAGAAGAACGAGTATAAACTTGACTATGTTCTGAATAGGTGCCCAAATTCCCCCTTTGGCACACTAAATGAGACTATGGCTCTCATACATAGAAAACTGTACTAATCTATTCGTACACAATACTTTAGCACATAACTCACATCACCATCATATTTCTCTTGGAAAACTAAGAAAAATGAGTATAAACTTGCCCATATTTGGACATAGTTCCAAGGACCCCCGTTGGCATGAACTTCGAGACAAAGGTACAACTCTTGCACACTACCAAAATTCACACCTTGGGATTCATGCCAATATGTTTGACAAATATTTTCTCCTTTGCACTAGAATTTGTGCTCGTTAAATAGGCTAAAAATCAGATCTAAATCCATTGGCATTGTTATAACATAAATTAATTTCGAAAAAAAAACTAATTAAATGCCATTACTTAGCATAACCAAATTTGTTGGCATAATGGTTAATGTTTGGGAATATATCCCAGAGGTTCTGGGTTCGATCCACCAAATGGGAAATTCATTGGTTTATTAATATATGGTTGTAACAAACCATACCTAAATACATAACATTAAACAATTGAAAAAAACCCATGAACAGAAGTTGTAATGGTTAGCACGCCCTTTGAGGCCACGATGGAGGTGTCATGTGTCATTTGCTCATTGGTGCACGTCACCACCACCTATGTGCCACCTAAGATGTACGTCTGCCATGTGTTTCTGTCACATCATCACCCTACCACATCAACATCTTGCCATGTCATTCCATGATACCATGTGTCATTCTGCTAGTGATGACATGTGTCATCCGTACAATGCCACATGTCATCTTTTTGGGGCTGCCATGTTTGACTTTTTACCTATTGGTCAAAATATTCAGAACATCATAACTTCTTCATCCAACGTCCGTTTGGGGCTGTTCAAATTGTGTTGGAAATATCTCATTAAGATCTATGCAATGAAGTCATTTTCATTATCATTTGAGACTATCGATTTTTGAGCATTCTAGATCCTCTTGGATCATAGTGTCCCAAATTTTACTCTTGGAATTATTTTTGATTAAATTCTTGAATACTTTGCATGATTTATTTATAACTCTGCTACACTAACACCATGGGTCAGATAACCATGGTATTGTGAATATTGTACATATTTTTGTATTGTAGTTAATAAAGATGAAGATGGAGATCAATTGAGCTTGAGCGACTATAGGGGATATGATACAACAAGAGGGGAAAGGTGTGGGGGTCTAAGGGGGGTTTTTATGACTAAATCACTTACCTTATGATTTCTTGAATTCCCATCGAATTTTAATTTTGAATTTCAAAACAAAAATGAGTTAATAGGAGTGGAGGAAACTGATTCCTTAAGCTAAGCCACAACTCCTAAATTTTAGTAAATTGTCTCACCCACATTCTTGGAGAAAGGAGGAGAAGTTGAATCTAAACTCTCTATCCATTATGCATGATGAAAAATTCGAATGGAGGGAGGAAGGATGTTAGAAAGAGTGATAGAGAAGAGTTTGGGGAGATTAGACATGGAAGGAAGAGAGCCAAGCCCATGATAGACCAACTAGCCATGAATGGAAGCTTGTAGCCTTGAGAAAAGCCAAGAAACCATGGAGAACTCTATTGAAAATTGATATCACAGCTTGGACCTTGTATGCACACACTAAATAACACGAGAAGGAGTAGTTTTTGAGGTACTAGACAACAAAGAAGGCGATGATCCTTGTGTTGTGTGGGGCAGGTATGTGGGTGTCTTAGCACTTCCATGTCTTTAAGAAACCTGCAGAAGAAAACATCAGTTTGAGTCCAAATTTCAAAGTTAATTATCCCCGCTTCGCCTTGATGGTGTCATATCCCAACTAAGGAATGGTGTCTGCTGTGGATTTTCCTACGGTTTGGTGGAAATCACTCGCTCAACTAGTTGTTGGGCTGCAAATTTTTCAAAGATAAGTATAAATCTCTATTTGGAATTTATACATGTGTTCTTGCAAGAGTCATTTTTGGCTCTGTTCACTAAGAATTCATGTTTTTGTAAATGATTAAACACTGGTTACTAATGTGTATAATTACCCTTCTTAAATTTATCAGTGAACTTAGAAATATATAGATTCAACCTTCATTTTGTATTGAATCAAACTTGTAGAGTTTATCTGGAAATCAGTGTCAATATGATGTTATTGTTTTGAGAATTTAGCACTAGTTTCACTATACATTTGACTTTAGATCACTTACAATGGTACGTGTAAGAATTCACCACAGTTTGATGGTTTATATGTTCAAAAATCCACCTATATTCTATTTTACATAACACCTAACTCTCCAACTCTTCAACATTTCTAATGAAGGTATGATACCCTGCGAAATGGGCATATACTTATTTTGAATTACCATAATTATTGATAACTGCTACTTTCTATAGTTTAAGTGCAACCATGTTAAATACCACTACAAGGAAAAAACCCTATAGAAAAGGTATTTGCGGAAGCCTCTATAAAAATATCCCAAAAATCCATTTATAACGGAGGTCACTAGTGGAGGTGCGCTGGAATATGTTTTAGTAGACATTTTTAACGATGCATTTATAAGACTA
>JZKD02S0314687.1:0-19643 GCA_000966675.3 Picea glauca
CCGAGTCTATGGGTGCGAGTTGGCACCATACAAGCTTCCGAGATACATGCCGGTAAGAGTTTTCGCACTAGAATACATTAGGCAAATTATGAATTCTGATGATATTCACTTTGTCCCCTTCAAAAAGAAACAACAGTTGCGGCTCAAAGGGCAGATAGGTTCATTTATCTGCAATAACAGAGGCGCTGGTGATGAAGCAGACAAACTGTTGAGGGAAATGAAATTTGCAACTAGCTTCGCCTGGCATTATGATCCTCATGGAATCATTTCTGATATGAGACTTAGAAACAAGACTAGCCCATATACTCATGAGCCCAGGCCCGAAGTTGAAAAATTCGTCAATCAAATGGAATGGGAGCCCGATACACTGGAGGATGTGGACCCTGCTGTCAGGACAGAGCAGCAGGGGCCCTCAACAAGTGCACTTCCTGCTTCCATGCCTCAGGCCCTCAAAGAGAAGAGGCCCCGACAGGAGTCATCTCCTCCTGTGACCGAGGTGTCAACGAAGGAATTTCAAACTCACTCCAAAAAGCCGAAGACCGTTTCAACGATCGGCACAACAGTAGAAGCTACCACGTTGACTACCACAGTGACCACTACTGGGGCCAAGCAATTCACTTCATCTTTCGGCTCTAGTCAGCATAAAGAAGTAACAGTAAAGTCCAGGGATTTTCCCTTGGATACTCCACCAAGCAAGACTGGGCCCCAGCTGGGCATTTTCGAAAAATATGACTTGATCAAGAAGAGGAACCAGTCGCTCACCAGCAGCGCTTACGCACAATTCCAGAAGCAGTCCTCCACAGCCCAGCACAGGTTACTCTCGGCATTCGATACAGAAAAGGGCAAGATGCATATGGCATACCTCCATGCACTAGTACCCGACCCCAAAGTTATATCTGATTACAGAAGGACCACGTTTGAATTCCAAGCCAAAGATGTGCATCCGGCGGATCAAATGGATATGCATAAGCAAACTGGGGAGATGATTTCCCACACCTTAGCCCGCGTTGCAACTTCTTCAGCAAAGTCGGACAACATTAAGCAACGCCCAGACCCAACTGAAGCTTGAGAAGATGTCTTCCTTCGCAAAGGACAGTAATATAAAGACTCTCGAGGAGCTGGTCCTCAAGATCAGCTACGACCCGGCGAATGTCAAGGCTGCCGAGGAAATGATTAAAAAGAAGAATGCTGACATTGCCGCGTTGAGAAAGCAGCTTAAGCTCCCTCCAACAGAAGATCCACAGACAAAGGAAATAGCTGAAAGAGAAGGCGAAAAGGATGAGATGCTGAGACTTCTCATGGAGCAGAGTGCAGAGTTAAGGGAGATGGAGGCCGAGATGGAAAAGCTTTTACAGGAAAAAGAACAGACGAAGACAGGGGAGGGCATCACCTTAAGTGCTATCCCCATTGCAGGATTGAGCGCAACGACNCAAACTTCCGAGATACATGCCGGTAAGAGTTTTCGCACTTGAATACATAAGGCAAATTATGAATTCTGATGATATTCACTTTGTCCCCTTCAAAAAGAAACAACAGTTGCGGCTCGAAGGGCAGATAGGTTCATTTATCTGCAATAACAGAGGCGCTGGTGATGAAGTAGACAGACTTCTGAGGGAAATGAAATTTCCAATGAGCTTTTCCTGGCGTTATGATCCTCATGGAATCATTTCTGATATGAGACTCAGAAATAAGACTGGCCCATATACTCATGAGCCCAGGCCTGAAGTTGAAAAATTTTCCAATCAAACTGCATGGGAGCCCGATACACTGGAGGATGTGGGCCCTGTTGTCAGGACAGAGCAGCAGGGGCCTTCATCAAGTGCACTTCCTGCGACCATGCCCCAGGCCTTCAAAGAGAAGAGGCCCCGACAGGAGTCTTCTCCTCCTGTGACCGAGTTGTCAACGGAGGAATTTCAAACTCACTCCAAAAAGCCGAAGATCATTTCAACGATCGGCACAACAGTAGAAGCTACTACATTGACTACCACAGTGACCACTACTGGGGCCAAGAAATTCACTTCTTCTTTTGGCTCTAGTCAGCATAAAGAGGTAACAGTAAAATCAAGGGATTCTCCCTTGGATACTCCTCCAAGCAAGACTGGGCCCCAGCTGGGCATTTTCGAAAAATATGACTTGATCAAGAAGAGGAACCAGTCGCTCACCAGCAGCACTTACGCACAATTCCAGAAGCAATCCACCACAACCCAGCACAGGTTACTCTCGGCATTCGATACAGAAAAGGGCAAGATGCATATGGCATACCTCCATGCACTAATACCGGACCCCAAAGTTATATCTGATTACAGGAGGACCACGTTTGAATTCCAAGCCAAAGATGTGCATCCGGAGGATCAAATGGATATGCATAAGCAAACTGGGGAGATGATTTCCCACACTTTATCCCTCGTTGCAACCTCTGCGGGAAAGTATCGGACGACATTAAGCAACGCCCAGACCCAACTGAAGCTTGAGAAGATGTCTTCCTTCGCGAAAGACAGTAAGATAAAGACTCTAGAGGAGCTGGTCCTCAAGATCGGCTACGACCCGACGAATGTCAAGGCTGCCGAAGAGATGATTAAAAAGAAGAATGATGACATTGCCGCATTAAGAAAATAGCTTAAGCTCCCTCCAACAGAAGACCCACAGACGAAAGAAATAGCTGAAAGAGAAGGTGAAAAGGATGAGGTGCTGAGACTTCTCATGGAGCAGAGTGCGCAGTTAAGGGAGATGGAGGCCGAGATGGAAAAGCTTTTACAGGAAAAAGAACAGATGAAGACAGGGGAGGGCATCACCTTAAGTGCTATCCCCATTGCAGGATTGAGCACAACGACAGTGACAGCAGTTCCGTTCGCAACTACAGAGCAAGTACCTGAAGGCACCATAGACCTGGCCAAGTCTATGGAGAGAATGAATTTGCAGGAGTCTGAAATCAGCAGACTTAAGAAAGAATTTGAAAATCTCCAGGAGCTGAAGACTTCCTTTAGACTAGTCTGTCAAAGGAAAATCAGGTGAATGAGCAGATGAGAAAAGAGCTGCAGCAGCTACAGAAACAGACATTGGCCGGGAAAACCTTGGCTGAAGTTAAAGAACTTGTGTGGACTGATATCTCCAAGTCCATCANTTAGGATGAATCACCAAACGGTTTTTGATTAGTTGAGTTAGTTATGCTAATAATAGTAGGGACACGTCCTTGTCAGTTATGACAGGATATTTTGTATTTTGGCTTATAAATACTTATTGTTTCAATGTATTGGGGGTTGCTGATTTGCACACCCGATTGTTATCGGAGCTGTAACATTTTTGATGTGATCTACCATTAATAAAGAAGAAGCTGTTCACAGGATTCCTGTGCATGTTTTACTGGTGATGTGATTTTCTTAGTTATGTGTTTTCTTGCTTTGTGATCATCTTGTCTTGCTATAACTAATCTATATGAATAGCGTTAAGTTGCGGGATTTATCACTGATACCCTGTATCCGATTCTGTAGATTTCAATGTTCATCTTCTAAATATCTTCAGTTAAGAGATTCTTAAGTGCTTGTTAATTGGAGTTATTTTCCTAATCTTTCTTCCRTCCATCACTTAAATTATTAAAGATCCAGTAGGCTTGTTATCTCGCCTTGTGAAAKAATTCTTCAGCATTTCTGGTTGCATCTCAGATTTTATTAAGTACAGACCCCATAGCCCAATGGATGTGTGATTTGTCTCAACCAACTTTAAAAATCCTTACGACAAAACAAAACTCGCGCCTTTAACTAGCCTAATATCTTAATTCAAACAAAGCTAAATTATATAGAGAGATCCCTCTCTGAAGCGGGAAGGGCTAGATCCCAGCTTTAAAAGTGGTTGGTTAAGGTTACCTTTGTGTATTTCCTCTTTTTCAACCTCTAGGAAATTTACAGAGTGATAACACATCTCATATTCTTTAATTTTATGTTGTACATTTTCTTGTTGTAAGATTTCCTTTACCCGTAGGTAATTTTGATCTCTGACAACAAGATCTAAAATTCTTCTCTTTAAATCCAACTGATGCATACTAACAGTTGTAGCATGCATGAGATGTACTCTTCTACTAAGTGCATATGCTTGATGTCAAAATCGTATTCACTTAAAAATTCTAGCCATCTCGTCTTCCTGGCGTTCAAAGTTGGTTGTTCAAAAATATATTTTAGACCACTATGGTATGTTCTTAATTCAAACATCTTCCCCATGAGATAATGCCTCTACATATTCAAAGCATGAACAATGGCATCAATTTCCAAGTCATGTATGGCATATTTTCTCTCATGCTCTTTAAGATTTCTGGAGTCATAACCAATGACATGTCCATTTTGAGTGAGGAATCCACCAAGTCCGTCCTTGCATGCATCTATACATACCACAAAAATTCCATTTGGGTCAACAATATTTAAAATAGGAGCACTAATAAGTATTTCTTTCAACAGATTAAAGTTATCTTCACACTCTGATGTCCATTCAAATTTAATTCCCTTCTTTTGCAAAGAAGTGATGGGATGAGCAATATTAGAGAACCATGTTATAAATATTGTGTATTAACCAGCTAACCCCATAAAATATCTGACTTCTAAAACATTCTTGGGTGCTGGACATCCTCTAATGGCTTCAATCTTCTCTAGATCCACTGCTATACCTTGTTTTGTAATAATGTGTCCCAAGTAATGGATCTTTTCTTGGTAAACAAAACACTTAATAAGCTTGGCATACAACTGATGTTCCCTCAACACTTGCAATACCAATCTTAGGTGATGTTCATGCTTTTCCTTTGAATTATCCAAATAATTTCTGAATATGCCATTCATTAAGCACATAAAGACAGCCAGTGCATTGGACAGTTCAAATGGCACCACTACAAATTCATAATTCTCGTACTTGGTTCTAAAGTATGTCTTATCGATGTCTTCTTCCTTGATTATTACTTGATAGTATCTCAATCTCAAGTTTGTCTTTGAAAATATCTTTGACCCTCTTAGCTAATCAAAGAGGTCATCAATTCTGGGTAGAGGGTACTTGTTATTTACAATGGATTTATTCAATTGTCGAAAGTCAATACACAACCTCAAGGTACCATCCTTCTTTTTGACAAAGAGTATTGGTTCTCCCCAAGGTGAAACACTTGGACGTATGTACCCTTTCTTCAACAATTCTTCCAACTGCAATTGTAATTATTTTAATTCTGTTGTACTAATTTTGTAAGGTGTTTTTGATACCGGGTAGCTCCTAACACTAAACCAATATAGAAAACTATCTCCCTCTTTGGTGGAAACCCAGGTATTTCTTGGAATACATCTTCAAATTATTGTAATATTGAAAATTCTTCAAGGCTTGGCCCCTTTGTATTTTCAGGTTCCTCCACATGGGCTTCATACATTTGACATCCTTTTATGAAACATCTCTTCAGCTGTAAGGCTGAAACCTCCCTTATAGAGATGGGTTTTGGAACTCCTTTCACAGTGCTCTATTTTCCTTCTTCATCAAGACATATAAATGTCTTGTTATGAAAATCTAGGGCAACATGATGATTGTCCAACCAATCCATTCCAATTAGAATATCATAATACCCCAATGGTATACTATTTAGATCAGCATTAGTATTCACACCATTAAGACTTATGGAACAACCTATGACCATATCATGGATTCTCCTTTTGGTTCCAGTGGCTAGATGAACCAAACTTGATTTTTCAATCTTAAGTTTCTCCAAATGTAATCTATCTAGTATTTTAGGATCAATGTAACAATGACTTTCTCCCAAATCAACTAAAATAGAAACAAGTTGATTAATTATTTTACCTTCCACCTCGATCATATTGGATTGGTACTTTGCTATTCGATCAGCTAAGGATGAATATATTATTCGCATGTCTTCTATTATTGTAGCCTCTTGGATGTTGTGCATGGTCTTCAATTTTTCCTTTATGTGATGGAAATCTGTGTATAGGTGATCTTCTTTGCATCCCCAACATTGTATGGGTGGTCTTCCCCTTTTCCCAAGGAGTCTTCTCTCTTGGATTCGTCCTTAGCATATTGATCGAGCTGATTTTTAATTGGGATATTTATATTGAAATGAGGTTTGAATCCTTTCTTTCTTTGATTAGAGTTCTCCTTCTTCTCATCCTTCCAATATTTCTGCAAAGACTCTATGCCCTTTCCTTGCTCATACAGGTACTTATCCTTCCTAATGGTCTCATTCAAAGTCCTAGGTTCATCATATTGAATATTCTCTTTATAAAAGGATGGTAGTCCACTCAAAAACCTTTGTACTTTCACCTTATCATATTTTATAAACCCCACATACTTTAGCAACCCCACAAACTTCTTTTCATACTTTGCCATGGTCATGATTCCCAGGCTGAGTTCAAAGAAATCCTGCATTTTATTTTCCTAGAAGTTCTCTGAAAGGTACTCCTTATGAAAATATTTCTTGAACTACTTCCAAGTGATCCTATTCTCATTAATGTGCTCAACTTGCTTAATTTGATTCCACCACATAACAACTTTCCCATGTAAATGGTATGTGGAAATTTTGTCTTCTAGGTTTGATGAGTAGTTATGAAATTGAAAATACCTCCCGAGTCTAAGAAACCATGCTTCAACATCATATTACCTTTCTCTTTCACCATCAAAGGATGGTGTCTTAATCTTCCTCAACTCTCCTTGCAAACTGTCCAATTCATGTCTTCTTCTTTGGTGCCTAATAAGATACACCTCTAGACTACTTATGGAATCTTCAGATGCATAAAATTCCCTTGTTGAGTAGCGAGGTGAGTGATGTCTATGAGTTCTTCTATCACTTCTTGAATAACCAGCTCTTCTGTTGAGATTCAACAAGAAGATCCTAGTGAAAATTATGCACCTACACTAGGATGGAGCCTCATGTTATTTTTAGGTGGAANGCGGGTACTCTGCCCGCATGGCATCTTCATGCTCCCAAGTAGCATATTCAGGACCGTAGTAGGTCCACTGGACTTTTACCAACTCTATAACTCGATTCCAGAGCATTTTGAATTTTCTGTCCAATATTCACATTGGCTGGACTGGAAAGTCTCCCTCTATCTCTACCTAAATCAGATGCCAATCAATAACATGGTTAGGATCATGTACATAATTTTTTAGCAAAGAGACATGAAATACATTATGCACATTCATGGAAGTAGGCAATGCAAGCATGTATGCAACTTTCCCTATTATGTCCAATATCTCAAATGGACCACAGAATCTGGCTGCTATCTTTGTACAACTACCCAACTTCAAAGATCTCTTCTTGGGCTTCACTTTTAAAATCACATGCTCCCCCACTTTAAATTCTCTAGTTTTCTTGTTCTTATCTGCATAATTTTTTTTTGTCTATCTTGAGTTTCCCTTTATTTCTGCTTAATTCTAACCATCTAGTCTTCCATATCCTTGAGAAGTTCTAGCCCAAGCACCACTCTATCTGCTGGGTAGTCCCAACTCACTAGAGTATTGCATTTCCTACCATACAAATCTTCAAATGGGCTCATTTTCAATGAATCTTGATACCCGTTATTATAGGAAAACTCAACTAAGTGCAAGTAATCTTCCCACTTAGATGGCTTATCCATCACATATATTCTCAACATGTCTTCAATTACTTGGTTGACTCTCTCTGTCTGCCCATCTGATTGTGGATGGTATGTAGTGCTGAAGTTCAGATTTGTACCAAATCCTTTAAACAATCCCCTACACAAATTTGAAGTAAACTTTGTGTCTCTGTCTAAGACAATTGCATTAGGTATCCCATGCAACCTAGAAATATGCCTCATGTAAAGTTTTGCAATATTAGTTGTTGTATGAGTCATTTTTACAGGAACAAAATGAGAAGCCTTTATCAATTTATCAACCACTACCATGATTGAATTATGTGGTCTTGTTGTCCTGGGCAATTTAGTTATAAAATCAATGGTTACCACTTCCCATTTCTTCTCTGGAATTGGTAATGGTTGTAGCAAACCCGTCGGGTTCCTATGATCAACCTTCGCTCTCTGACATTCCATACATATGGAAATGTAATTAGCAACATCTTTTTTCATTCCTGGACAAAAGAATTGGCTTCTTACTGCTGCAATTTTTTTTTCTGGTAACTGGGATGTCCGACATATGTAACATTATGCATTTATTTTAATACCAAATTCCTAAGTTCTTTGGAACTAGGAACATAAATTATATTTTTATGCATAAGTAACCCATCTTCCTTCATCTCATATTCTTTAATTTTATATTGTACATTTTCTTGTTGTAAGATTTCCTTTACCCGTAGGTAATTTTGATCTCTGACAACAACATCTAAAATTCTTCTCTTTAAATCCGACTGATGCATACTAACAGTTGTAGCATGCATGAGATGTACTCTTATACTAAGTGCATATGCTTGATGTCAAAATCGTATTCAATTAAAAATTCTATCCATCTCGTCTTCCTGGCGTTCAAAGTTGGTTGTTCAAAAATATATTTTAGACCACTATGGTATGTTCTTAATTCAAACATCTTCCCCATGAGATAATGCCTCTACATATTCAAAGCATGAACAATGGCATCAATTTCCAAGTCATGTATGGCATATTTTCTCTCATGCTCTTTAAGATTTCTGGAGTCATAACCAATGACATGTCCATTTTGAGTGAGGAATCCACCAAGTCCGTCCTTGCATGCATCTATACATACCACAAAAATTCCATTTGGGTCAACAATATTTAAAATAGGAGCACTAATAAGTATTTCTTTCAACAGATTAAAGTTATCTTCACACTCTGATGTCCATTCAAATTTAATTCCCTTCTTTTGCAAAGAAGTGATGGGATGAGCAATATTAGAGAACCATGTTATAAATATTGTGTATTAACCAGCTAACCCCATAAAATATCTGACTTCTAAAACATTCTTGGGTGCTGGACATCCTCTAATGGCTTCAATCTTCTCTAGATCCACTGCTATACCTTGTTTTGTAATAATGTGTCCCAAGTAATGGATCTTTTCTTGGTAAACAAAACACTTAATAAGCTTGGCATACAACTGATGTTCCCTCAACACTTGCAATACCAATCTTAGGTGATGTTCATGCTTTTCCTTTGAATTATCCAAATAATTTCTGAATATGCCATTCATTAAGCACATAAAGACAGCCAGTGCATTGGACAGTTCAAATGGCACCACTACAAATTCATAATTCTCGTACTTGGTTCTAAAGTATGTCTTATCGATGTCTTCTTCCTTGATTATTACTTGATAGTATCTCAATCTCAAGTTTGTCTTTGAAAATATCTTTGACCCTCTTAGCTAATCAAAGAGGTCATCAATTCTGGGTAGAGGGTACTTGTTATTTACAATGGATTTATTCAATTGTCGAAAGTCAATACACAACCTCAAGGTACCATCCTTCTTTTTGACAAAGAGTATTGGTTCTCCCCAAGGTGAAACACTTGGACGTATGTACCCTTTCTTCAACAATTCTTCCAACTGCAATTGTAATTATTTTAATTCTGTTGTACTAATTTTGTAAGGTGTTTTTGATACCGGGTAGCTCCTAACACTAAACCAATATAGAAAACTATCTCCCTCTTTGGTGGAAACCCAGGTATTTCTTGGAATACATCTTCAAATTATTGTAATATTGAAAATTCTTCAAGGCTTGGCCCCTTTGTATTTTCAGGTTCCTCCACATGGGCTTCATACATTTGACATCCTTTTATGAAACATCTCTTCAGCTGTAAGGCTGAAACCTCCCTTATAGAGATGGGTTTTGGAACTCCTTTCACAGTGCTCTATTTTCCTTCTTCATCAAGACATATAAATGTCTTGTTATGAAAATCTAGGGCAACATGATGATTGTCCAACCAATCCATTCCAATTAGAATATCATAATACCCCAATGGTATACTATTTAGATCAGCATTAGTATTCACACCATTAAGACTTATGGAACAACCTATGACCATATCATGGATTCTCCTTTTGGTTCCAGTGGCTAGATGAACCAAACTTGATTTTTCAATCTTAAGTTTCTCCAAATGTAATCTATCTAGTATTTTAGGATCAATGTAACAATGACTTTCTCCCAAATCAACTAAAATAGAAACAAGTTGATTAATTATTTTACCTTCCACCTCGATCATATTGGATTGGTACTTTGCTATTCGATCAGCTAAGGATGAATATATTATTCGCATGTCTTCTATTATTGTAGCCTCTTGGATGTTGTGCATGGTCTTCAATTTTTCCTTTATGTGATGGAAATCTGTGTATAGGTGATCTTCTTTGCATCCCCAACATTGTATGGGTGGTCTTCCCCTTTTCCCAAGGAGTCTTCTCTCTTGGATTCGTCCTTAGCATATTGATCGAGCTGATTTTTAATTGGGATATTTATATTGAAATGAGGTTTGAATCCTTTCTTTCTTTGATTAGAGTTCTCCTTCTTCTCATCCTTCCAATATTTCTGCAAAGACTCTATGCCCTTTCCTTGCTCATACAGGTACTTATCCTTCCTAATGGTCTCATTCAAAGTCCTAGGTTCATCATATTGAATATTCTCTTTATAAAAGGATGGTAGTCCACTCAAAAACCTTTGTACTTTCACCTTATCATATTTTATAAACCCCACATACTTTAGCAACCCCACAAACTTCTTTTCATACTTTGCCATGGTCATGATTCCCAGGCTGAGTTCAAAGAAATCCTGCATTTTATTTTCCTAGAAGTTCTCTGAAAGGTACTCCTTATGAAAATATTTCTTGAACTACTTCCAAGTGATCCTATTCTCATTAATGTGCTCAACTTGCTTAATTTGATTCCACCACATAACAACTTTCCCATGTAAATGGTATGTGGAAATTTTGTCTTCTAGGTTTGATGAGTAGTTATGAAATTGAAAATACCTCCCGAGTCTAAGAAACCATGCTTCAACATCATATTACCTTTCTCTTTCACCATCAAAGGATGGTGTCTTAATCTTCCTCAACTCTCCTTGCAAACTGTCCAATTCATGTCTTCTTCTTTGGTGCCTAATAAGATACACCTCTAGACTACTTATGGAATCTTCAGATGCATAAAATTCCCTTGTTGAGTAGCGAGGTGAGTGATGTCTATGAGTTCTTCTATCACTTCTTGAATAACCAGCTCTTCTGTTGAGATTCAACAAGAAGATCCTAGTGAAAATTATGCACCTACACTAGGATGGAGCCTCATGTTATTTTTAGGTGGAAATCTATTTTTGGATGATGAGAAAATTATATTTATAGATGATGTCTATTTATAGATGGTGAGCAAATTCTATTTATAGATGTATGTCGACTATTATTATCCCTAAATAATTGTTGGACAATAAATATTAATCTATTCTCAATGAGCACTTGGAAATAGTTAACTGAAGTGGAAAATCAGTTAGCTATAGGAAATTCGAGTTCAAAGGTTGATTGGTGGGACATGCAAGTTGAATTAGTTGTAACTGAGTAATTCAAAGTTGTAATAGAGTTGGATGTGTAGTTATGTGCATTGTAAACTAGTTTAACTCAGTTAAGTGAGTTAATCTTAGTTGTACTAGTTGTAACTGAACTTACATTAGTGAGAGATCAGTGAATTAATAATTAATTAATTCACAATCAGTGATCTCACATGCAACTGAAGATTTACCATTGTTAACTACATGCATGTTAGATCCAGTGGAGACTCAATTGAGATAACAGGTGAAAGGGACAGGTTGAATATCAGTTGTGACATTAGTGAGTGCACTGATGCAACCACACACACATTGGATGTTCCAATGAGGAATGAGAAACCTAGGCAAGGGGGATTCATTCATTGCATGGATTTCCATCAGCAGGGATTGCGCCGAGGAGGCAAGTTGTCTGGAGGCAGTAAATTGGCACATGCATTTGCCAATTTTTGTATGACAGTGTGAGATGAGTATATTGTACCGAGAGCTCTTGGATTAGAGTTTTGTATGATATTGTTTCATGATCCATGAGATATACATAATATATGATAGTGGGGTTTTTAGCTTTATGCTTTCTCAGTAAAAATATCTGTGTTATGTGTGATTGATCTTTCTTCTTGATATTGCAATTGGCGATCGTGTTTTAAATTCTGCAAGAATATTTGTAGAAGCGATTATGTATTTAGCTGTGGCATATAATTGTTAGATCAAGAGAATCCAGGCAATACATAATTTGTATTAAAATTTCTACATGGTATCATAGCACATAAAATTGTAGACGCTGAGTTTGTGACTGGTTAGAATTCGAACTTGCAGAAAGCCTTTCTTGGTACTACAACAGATTCAAGATCGAAATGGATTTCAATGGCTTGAGGTTAGAGTATGCACTCGAGGGAATCTCGAACTAAATTTTCTTGGAAGGACAGGATGGAGGAAGTACTCGAAGATAATGGCTTGAAGGAATTCATTGACAAAGATGTTCCTAAGCCAGATGTTGCAGACACTGCAAATCTTGATGCATGGCAAAAGAAAGTGGAAAAGGCGAGGAGGATCCTATTGGAGGGAGTACGAGACCACATTGTCTCAAACCTCCATGGGAAATCCACACCATATGAAATATGGAAGGCTTTGACAGATCTATTCCAAAACAACAACGACCATAAGAAATTGGCGCTGAAAGATAAACTCAGGAAGATCAAGATGGAGAAGGGCGACTCCATTCATAAATATCTCACGAAGTTTCTCTAATGTCAGGATGAGCTATGGACTATGGGAATAACAGTCGTTGATAATGATTTGGTGAGATTGGCGCTCCTAGGACTTCCCAAGAGTTGGCACAATTATCAAGACTCTGACAATGGAAGGGAAAAATTTCCAGTTTGGGAACGACTATGGTCAAATCTAGTGCAGGAGGAGTTCAGGCGGAACACCAGAGATGGCTCTTCATCAAAGCATGATGATGAAGAGGATTTTTCTTTGGTTTCCAAGGCAAGGAAAGGGAAGGGGAAGAAATTCCATTCAAAATCTGAGTCTAAATTCAAGAAGATGGATTTCTCCAAAGTGAAGTGTTTTCACTATCACGAACATGGGCATCTCGCTACTAACTGTCCATGGAAGAAGAAGAAAAAGAAGGTTACTGGAGCCATAGCTCATGAGGCCCTTGCCTCATAATTTGAACTTGACTTCTCCTTGATCACATGAATGGCATCAAGTGCATTGGGATTAATGTGGTATTTGGATAATGGTGCTTCCTTCCACATGATGGGAGATAAAGACCTTTTCAGTGACTTGGAGGAGAAAGATCTCAAAATTCATATAGAGATGGGCGACGATGGAAGATACAGTGCGACTGGCATTGGTACCATTACCTTCCAGAGGGAGTCAAGTAAACCATTTCAATTGAAATATGTTATGCATGTTCCAGGTCTGAAGAAAAACTTGGTATCAGTCGCAATGCTGGAGGACAGAGGCTATGACGTTGTTTTCAGCGATGGACAAGATTTCATGTGACATAAAACAACAGGTCAAGTCAAGAAGATAGGGATTCGAGTTAAGAATATCTACAAGATAGAGGTAGATGGCTACGCTTCCATGATGGGAAAAGTAGAAAAAGTGGTGAGACGGGATGAGGGAGAATTATGTCACAGGCGATTGGGCCATCTTCATCATGAAGCCTTGAAAATCATGCAACAAATATCTACTGGACTTCCAATGGGAACACTTTCTCAGTTATATTGGTGCAAGGGTTGCACCATGGGGAAGTATGTAAATTCCACCTTTCATGAAAAGGAGAATCGTGCTTCAGTGATCTTGGAGAGAGTTCACACAGACGTGTGTGGACCATTCTTAGTTGCTTCAAAAAAAAAACATAAGTATTATGTTATTTTTATTGATGAATTTTCTCATAAATGCTGGATTGTATTCATGCAGAAGAAGGATCAAACATTCTCAAAGTTCTGTGAGTTTAAAGCATTGGTGGAGAAAGAGTCGAGGAAGCAAGTGAAGGCTCTAAGGAGCGCTAATGGTGGAGATTACATATCTAACAAATTCAAATACTTCTGCAACAAAGAAGGAATTCAAAGAGAACTCATAGCACCTCATAACCCACATCAAAATGGGGTCATGGAGAGTAAGAACAGAATGATAGTGGGTGCAGCATGAGCGATGTTGCATGATCAGGGCCTACCAATGCATTTGTGGGCAGAAGCATACAACACTGCGGTTTATTTGCAAAATCGTTGTCCTCATAGAGTACTTGGCATGAGTACACCTGAAGAAGCTTTCACTGGTAAGAAACTTGATGTTTCTCATTTTAAGAATTTTGGCTCATCTGTTTATGTGCATGTGACCAAGGACGCTAGGAAGAAGCTGGAGCCGACTGCTAAAGTTGGGATATTTGTGGGGTACACAGAAACAACCCATAATTATCGTGTTTATTTTCCTAACAGTAAGATGATTGTTATGCGATAGGATATAAAATTCGATGAGGGGAAATCCATGCGGTTGTCGCTTGAGAGGGAGTTGGACTTGCATGCAGAGGAGGAATTGTTGGTTCCCAAAGATGAGTCTCAAGATTTGGATCAGCCACATGAGGAGGTTCATGGAGTGGAGGAAGCCACTCATGCAAAGCCATCCATCAAAAATGGTAGAAATCACACCATGGAAGATGATAGATTGAGACTAGATGTTGCACAGAATGTAGGAGACCCTACTTCACAGTGAAGACAGAGACAATATCCTGATCGATTTACTAGATACATGGCTCTCATGAGAAAATGTATTGTGACAGACATATTCCTTTCAGGAAGCAGTGCAGGAGCCCACATGGGTTGATGCAATGGTGGAGGATTATGACTCCATTGTCAAAAACAGTGCATGGGAAATTGTCCCAAGACCGTTCGACAAATCAATGGTAGGTTCGAGATGGATCTACAAGGTAAAGCAAGCTGTTGATGGGAGTGTTGAGAAATACAAGGCCAGGTTTGTGGCCTAGGGCTTCTCACAGATCGAGGGGATAGATTATGATGAGACCTTTTCACCTATCGCAAGGTACTCTTCCATAAGATCCATCTTTGCACTCTCAGCGCAGATGGGTTAGCGCATTCATCAAATGGATGTAAAAATTACATTTCTCAATGGGATCATTGAGGAAGAAGTGTACATTGAGCATCCCTAAGGTTTTGAGACCTTTGACAGGGAGTCTCATGTGTGCAGACTCAAGAGAGCGTTGTATGGGATGAAGCAATAACCTCGTGCTTGGTACACTCGGATAGGCAGCTATTTCACCAGACTGGGCTTCACCAAAAGTGAAGTGGGTGAAAAACTATACAAAATTGTGGTGGAGGGTAAGCTTTTAATCATTGTTCTTTATGTTGATTATTTAATGCTGACTGGTGATGAGAAACTGATGCACTCATGCAAGGAGGACCTTGCAAAGGAGTTCTAGATGAAGGATATGGGCCTCCTTCATTATTTCCTTGGATTGGAAATACGACAACGAGATGGTGAAATTTTTGTGTCTCAAGGAAAGTATGCAAGGGAGATACTGGGTAAGTTTCACATGGAGGGCTGCAAACTCGTGGATACTCCTCTTCCAGGAAACTGGAAGAAAGATGATGTTACTTCTGGAGAGGTAGTGGATGCTACTGTTGATCAACAGTTAGTGGGTTCACTAATGTATCTAGTGACCATGAGACCATACATTTGCTATGCGGTTAACCAGCTGAGTCAAGCAATGGTTAAGCCTACCAAGCTCTTTTGGAAGGAAGGTAAGCATCTCATGAGATACCTGAGGGGCATATCTAAGTATGGCTTATGGTACAGTCAAAAGGATGAGGTGAAGTTGCATGGCTTCAAGGATGCAAATTGGGCGGGCAACCTAATGGACAGAAAGAGTACATCAGGGGGATCTTTAGTATAGAATCTATAGTTTTTTCTTGGTACAACAGGAAGCAAAGATCTGTGGCACCCAGTTCAGTGGAAGAAGAATAGATGGCAGCAAGTCAAGCTGCATGTAAGGCTATCTGGATGAGAAAGATCTTGGTTGGTTTGTTTGGTTCTCATTTAGATCCGACAGTGATTCATTGTGATCATAAAAATTGCATTAAAATATTGATTAATATTGTGTTTCATGATAGATCTAAGCATATAGATATCCGATATCATCATATCAGATATTGTGTGCAGCAGAATATCATGTTGCTTCAGTACATTCCTACGGAAGATCAGGATGCAGACATTCTGATGAAGGCGCTCACGAGGAGCAAATTCAAATACCATAGAGACAAGATCGGGGTGAAGGATAATACCTTTCTTGTTGAGAAGGAGTGTTGATATTCAACAAGAAGATCCTAGTGAAAATTATGCACCTACACTAGGATGGAACCTCAGGCTATTTTTAGGTGGAAGTCTCTTTTTAGATGATGAGAAAATTCTATTTCTAGATGATGTCTATTTATAGATGGTGAGTGAATTCTATTTATAGATGTATGTCGACTATTATTATCCCTTACTAATTGTTGGACAATAAATATTAATCTATTGTCAATGAGAACTTGGAAATAGTTAACTGAAGTGGCAAATCAGTTAGCTATAGGAAATTCGAGTTCAAAGGTTGACTGGTGGGACATGCAAGTTGAATTAGTTGTAATTGAGTGATTCAAAGTTGTTATAGAGTTGGATGTGTAGTTATGTGAGTTGTAAAGTAGTTTAACTCAGTTAAGTGAGTTAAGATCAATTGTACTAGTTCTAATTGAACTTACACTAGTGAGAGATCAGTGAATTAATAATTAATTAATTCACAATCAATGATCTCACATGCAACTGAAGATTTACCACTGTTAACTACATGCATGTCATATCCAGTGGAGACCCAGTTGAGATAACAGGTGAAAGGGACATGTTGACTATTAGTTGTGACATTAGTGAGTGCACTCATGCAACCACACACACATTGGATGTTACAATGAGGAATGTGCACCCTAGGCAAGGGGGATTCATTCATTGCAGGGATTTCCATCAGCAGGGATTGCGCAGAGGAGGCAGGCTGTCTGGAGGCAGTAAATTGGCACATGCATTTGCCAATTTTTGTATGGTAGTGTCAGATTATTGTATATTGTAATGAGAGCTCTTGGATTAGATTTTTGTATGAGATTGTTTCATGATCCATGAGATATACATAATATATGATAGTGGGGTTTTTAGCTTTATGCTTTCCAGGTAAAAACATCTGTGTTATGTGTGATTGATCTTTCTTCTTGATATTGCAATTTGCGATCATGTTTTAAATTCCACAAGAATATTTGTAGAAGCAATTATGTATTTAACAATGGCATATAATTGTTAAATCAGGAGAATCCATGCAATACATAATTTGTATTAAAATTTCTACATCTTCTGCGGTCATCTCTTCTTTCATGACATCTTCCCTCTTCCTCCTGTTTTGAGTTTGATCCATTCTTTGTTTGCCTCTGCAACTGATTTAAGATTTGCATCACTTGTGCATTTATCTGATTTTTTTCTCTTATCAATCTCTCATTGTCAGCTTTTTAACTCTGCACTTCTATTTTCATGCTTCTCATAGTCTCTATCAATGTTTCTTGCTCCCCTATGGCCTGGTGTCCATTGGATTCTGTCTCTGTATTACCAACACTTATATTTTGATCTTTGGACTCTTTATCATGGATGGAAGCTCCCTCTCCTTCTTCCATTTCTTGAATATGCATTCTTATACTAAACTGATATGTTTACACCCCCTAATTCTACAAAATGTGCAAGAAACCATTTTGTTAGAATTAGGCATATTATAAAAAAAATTCCAAACAATGTTACAAGTAATTTTTCTTCTTAATTCATGAAGAAATACATTATAATTATCCACATTATAAAAAATCCATGTTATTCTCTTCTGAATCATCTTTCCAATGATTGTAATCTTACCCCAATTTGATATTTGAGCTGAAAGTTATATCTTCCCGAAAAAAAAATAAAAATCTTTCAACCCCTTTTCTTTTGTTTTTCCATAGGATCTTGTCGAAATATTCCACACTCCTTTAACTTGTACATAATTTGAATTCTGCACAGATGCTCCCTTTAACCCACTTTCCATGTGACCATGACTCTAACTATGGGCTTATTCACTCTTTAGCGTCGTTCCTTTAGCACTTTTACCTTATTCTTCTACACAAGAGCTTATTCACAAATTTCTGAGGGCTTGGTTAATTCTAGGCCTTTCACGCCTCAACCCCTTTACCTTATCATCAGACTGATGCTAGGACCAAGTCCTCCGGATTTTGGCCTTCGACTGTTCTCCCACTTCAATCTTCCAACTCACCCGAAGTAAACTTCATCGAACACCTATGTTAACTCCACTAGTAGATCGACGATTGAAATTTGATCTCCCATCGAATGGATGATCCCAGATCATCTAGAGGCTTTGACGAGAGGTACGGTCATGAATTAATTCGAAGTTGATATGGATGACCTTAATCAATTTAGGACTTCAGTGCTCTGGGACTCTATAACATTACAACTCGCAAGTTGCTCAACTCGCTCGAAGTGATACTCGTCGAAGCTCTTACCATATACTTCCACTGTTAAATTGGATGGTCATGAGAACTCCCGGAGGGTCTTAGATCGACGGATCATGTGGATTCGCTACTCCAGGACTCCGGGACATTATAACTCTCGAGTTGTTCAACTTCCCCGAAGTGATACTTGTCAAAGCAGTCATAAAGTGACGATGACTGCTTACCATCGGTTAATGCCTCCGCTTATGCTATCCTTCCACTAGTTGATCTAATGGCCATGAATTAATCAAGCATTAGGATGGACAATCCTTATTCATTTCAGGACTTCGACGCTCCAGGACTTCGGGATATTACAACTCCCGAGTTGTTCAACTCCCCCAGAGTGATATCTATTGAAGTTCTTACGCCATCCTTCCACTGCTTGATCTAACGATTGAGAAAGGTCCCGAAGGGATATTACATCGATGGTTTGCATGAATTAACGACTTCAGTCTTCGACACTTTTGTTGGTAGAGACGTTGGACACCTCTGGAGGCCATACTCTTAGAGATGACATGACATGATGATGTCATCTATGGTGACATGGGCCCATGGCATGTGTGCCATGTGTCACTAAACAATGAATAGGTTGGGGTCCTAAATGTACTGAATCTGGGTGACACGTTTCCCCACATGGTACCTCGACCACATGGAATATGACACCTCATCAATCGAACGAATGGTCCACCATATTTTCTCCAGATATGACGATCTGCATTACTCCCGAATTCTTCCCTCGATCTAACGATCAATGGAATTTTGAGACTTTAGCACTCCGAGACTCTAGGTTATAACAGTTATAAAATGGTTTGATTCTCCTAAATTTAAATTACCAAAGTGGTCAATGCCATATGACCCTGACCAATGACTAATATTTCACCCAAGCCTCCTATCAGATCGGGCGGATGACAGGACTTCATGGCTTCAGTATTTGTTTCATGCTTATGCCCTGTCTCGCATCATCACCGAAGCGATGAAGTTCTGGAGTCTTCATATCCTGCTTGGCTTCGATCGATGGTTGACGATCGACCAACTTGATCTAATGGTTGGGAATTAATCCCACCCAGCCCCTGGTTTCACCTCTATTCGATGATCCTCGTTCACCTAACCTC
>JZKD02S0314698.1:3231-19643 GCA_000966675.3 Picea glauca
GCATGTGTCCTACAAAGAGTAAAGAGATAAAAACTTTTGTTATGGATAAGTTCCACAAACATACTTGGGAGAAAGAGCTAGGGAGAAAGAATAAGTACTACATTGAAGAGTTTAAACCCACTCATAACCATTAGCAAAAGGCGTACATAGGGGCCAATATTTCTTGGAGATCTAAAATTCTTATTGCTCAATTAAGGACTAATTCTCATCAACTCCATTGTGAAACAGGGCGCTGGAAAAGGCAAAAAGAAAGGTGGGAAGAAAGATTATGTATTTTGTGCTCATCCGGAAAAGTGGAAACATAAAAACATTTCATTTTAGAATGTGAGGCCCTCAAAGACAGCAGGGAAAATTATGCAGGTATTCTGGCAGCTAATTCTTGGGATAATCTATTCAGTAAAGAGTTTGTTGAGAAGCTAGGAGAGATTATTGTAAAACTTCATAGGAAAAGGGTCGAATACAAAAGCCAGATGGAAAAACAATCTGTCCCATAGGCTATTTTTAGCCTCGTGGACGTTAAAAATACTTTCTTTCTTTCTTTCTTTGGAACAATGGGTTTATAACCATATTTAAATGCCACTTGTCACATTTTTGAACAGAGAGCACCCATATCATGGAAAAGTGGGTCCTACACTTTGGGTTATCATTTATTTAAAAACCATATTAGAATTTTTTTAATATTTGTGGCCATTTTTCTATGGTTTTTACCCATATTTCATGAGATTTGGAGTAGATTCGATCCCACGAAAGAGGGAGTCTGTTGGGATTTGATCCTTGGACTAGTTATTTTATTAGAAAAAGGCTTACCACTGTACTACAGGTCGAAATCATATAGAATAGTGCAGAACAATGTAATTTATGTAGGAAAAACCAATGAGCTAAAGGAACTTTGCAGGCCATTTGTGGGAGCTAGATTTAGTTTTTTTCGGTGCTGTCAGTTGCTTTGGATTCTTGAGATCGAGAATAACACAATGAGACTAGTATGAAATCCATTTTCTTCAATTTTTATGTACTTTAAAAGCATTGAATAAAATTAATAAAGAAGCCTCCTCCACTGAGACAAAGGACCGAAGACGTAGACAATTTTGTGTCGAACTCCGTTATCAAGTTCTTGGCGTTATGGTTTGTTGTTCCTTATGTGTATTTGTTGTTATATTTGTTTTATAATGGCTATAAAATTCTTCATTTAATCTTATTATTCTCTTTAACTTCTGAATGGTAAAACAACTCATGCAACATACTTAACCAAGTCTTTAAAATATCAATTTTGGATCATAAAATGACCAAAATATGCAAAAAAATAACAATAAATGAGCTTCCAACATCTCTTAAAGAGGGTGAAGTGAGTAACGCCCAAGAAATGGGGGGTGAATTCATGTGTGATCCATCAATAAAAACCTCTCTCACAAGGAATATCATCATCCTAAAGTGCAACACTCATCATCCAAGCCCTATAATCTATGTGGCACTGTTATCGCACAAGTTGTAGGTTGGGAAAAGATCGACCCAAACCATAGTACAGTGACAACTAAGAGAACACCTACCCATTGTGACCTTAGATAGGTATTCCCATCACTTTAGAGATGAAGTAATCACCTCAAGGGAGGAATCTCAGGTGAATGATGGAAGGTAAAAAGGGATTGAAAAGAGTCTTGTAGATGGTGGAAGATGTACCACAATATAGAAGACCCGCCAATAAGCGATTGTACATTCCCTAGACAAAAGAAAAACCAACTATACGAGCTATATGTTAAATGGAAAAGAAAGTTAAGATTGATGTCCCTAATTGCAACAGTAAAAAATGATATTTATAAGCAACAAAGGATAATAAGAGCTGCAAAATGAAGTTGATAAATGTCTAATTAAGGATGCAAGAGACAAACTAGCTATGACTAGTTTAACTCAAGTATTGGTGTAAGAAACTTTAGAAACAAGATAAGGCTTTCATAAAAAAGTACTACAGAGATAATTATCAGGCTTATGGATGTAGAAAACAAGTTGTTACAACAAGGAAATCAACCACCAAAACTTGCCAAAAATCCACCTAAAAGGTGCACTGAGATTGATAGATTATAAGGGAAAACTTATAGCATTTTTTTACGGTTGGTTTGTGAGTTATTAATATATTTGTTTTAGGGTTTTTGTAGTCTTAATAGTTGTAGATTAACTGTTATAACAAAATCAAGAAGCTCTTAGCAAAATGAGATGCCCTAGTGGCTCAACCAAGCACATAGAGCATAGAATTGATTCCAATTTAAACAATCTCAAAATCCTGAGTTTTCACATTAACCAATGCAAGATTTTATTTCTCCAATGCAATTAGATTATTGCCTTTATCTATTGGGTTATGGAGTCAAAATAAAAAATAGCTAGCAATGTTGTCTCCCTGGGGTTGTAAGCCCTTTTACTCCCCAAGGCAAGCAAGGCTAACTAGGAAGTACTAGGAGGGTGTAAACCGTTGTACTTCTCCTAATAAAAAATTATGCAACAAATTATTCCAAGACAAAAATGATGGATATGGTGGGGTTGTAATCCCTTATACTCCCCAATAATTCTAGCAAATCACACTTGTAAGTTTGTAACCAAGCAAATGAAGCAACAATAAGATAGATTCCTTACCTAGTCCAAGCAACAACAAGACACACCTCCTTTTACCAAGATTAATCCACCACAAATGCAAGAGAATATCTCCAAGAGATGTAGCACACTACTTCATCCACCAATAGCACAAAGAAACCATAACAAGAGCACAAGAGAGATATTTCCCAAAGAGGGCGCAAATTTCAGCGAGGAGTCCTCTCACAATGGGAAAGTTATGATGAAAAATGAAATAGAGATAATCTATATTTATACAAATACTCTAAACATAGTTTGTCCACAAAACATGGGGTAAAAAAAAATATAAGGGGTCAACAACCCTTATCTTTTCCCTTTACAAAAACAATATTATTTAATTCATACTTTGCACATAAAAGAGACCCATGATGTCACCCTCCTTTTGGGTAACTCTTGGCACTTTAGGTCAATTCGTTGAGTTGGAGATGGGTGAGCTGGGCCTCCAAAGGCCAAGTGTATTTGATACAAGCCTCTCCTCCACGATCCATGGGTTCCTTCCTTCTAAAAGTTCCAAGTGTCATTAATCACCACCAAATCCTAGCCCTAGGGTGACATCAAACCCTCAAAGGTGACGTTTTGGCCTTCTTAGGCAAGACGTTTAGATGGTAGGGGCTAGGTGAGGTCCTCCATGGTGTCTTCTAGGCCTCCAAAGGCATGTCTTCATTATCCGACATGTGGGCCCTTGGAATCCAACCTGTGGGCTTCAAGCCCCATGGAAGCCCAAGATAGGCTTGTTTGTACAAAATTGTCCACCAACTAGGTCCCGTAAAGACAAATGGATATGCCCTCCAAGGATCTCAAGTCAAATGCATAATGATGAGTAAATAAAATCAATAAAAGAGCCATATAAGCAAGTATATCCAAACCACCTCATCAAAATAAACCAATTCTCAAAGACCCTATGCAATTTTCCAAGTTTAGGTATGGGAGGGTTGACAAAACGACCTATTGGGTTAATCGTACCTCAAGTTTAGGGGTATTTCCCTAGGGGACCTCTTTCTAAGTCATGTGGATGAGGTGTCATGGATGGGGGGAAGAAATTTTGGCATGGGGTTTGTTGACGATTAAAATCACGACGATGAATTCTTCCCGCAAAGGATTGTTAAGCTCTATTATTTATTTATGATAATAATATTTAACTAGTAGGTGGGACCCCCTTGTAGACTAGAGGCACAAATATAGACATGTTACGCTTATATGTTGTTGATGTTATAATGTTTCCTACACAATCCTATACGATTGATGATGTCGTCTTGGTTTTATTTGATATGGCAAATGTCTGGTTGATGCATTGTTACTAAACGTTGTTGATGTTCATTCGTGATACATGGCAATGTTATGGATATGAGGATTATGTTGTTTTACAAGTGTTATGTTATGTTATAACATTGATTAAAACAAAAAAACTTATACATGGTTTTATGCAAAGAGATAATATGGTTATGTGGGAGCTAGCTCAAAAAAAAAGGAAAAAGTATGGATAAATGCTAAAGCTATGACAAAAGGTTTACATATAAACCTTGAGGGAATATGTGTAATATTGACAAATGTGAATGATGGACCTAGCTTCTATACTATGCATTTTGGTTAAAGGATCATGCAATTTTGTTTAAAGGATTATATGGAAAGTGCATATGGTAATGTTAACATATGATATTATTGAAGTTATGACATGTTTCAGGTGGCACACTATACAAAGGATATGGCATTGAATTATAGATTGGATATGGTTTGAATTTAATGGTTGATGTTATGTTATTGGGTTGGCTCGTACGTGAAATTGAATAGGGCCAGGTGAGGAAGTGATGTGCATTTACTGCATGTCACTCCAAACCCCCCTTGAGCATATCACCCTAGCATAGTTGCATTGTTGCTCTGTTGGTTGTGGAATCTCCACGATTTTAGGTTTCGAAGGGGGGAACTCAAACCATCTCGTCATTGAAGCGATTTTTCACATGTATGTCTATTTTCTTTCCATCCATGATGAACTCTTTGTATTATGAATCAAATGGTGGCTTAGGATTTCATGGGTTCTATGTTTGTCTTGAGTTTTTGACTGAGTATCGATATTGTGTTATGGTGGTATCTATGATTACTGTGGATTGTTGTCATTTGAAGGGAAATAATGGGTGTTATTAATTGTAAAGTATGCGCATTGGTTATTGGTTTAAAAGAAAATGGTGGTCATCTTGGGGTTAATTTTGGTTCTCTGTGAAATAATGTAAATAGTGCAACAAGTTTCAAGTTTTATTCGCATGGGGTTTTACCACTAGTTGGGGTATCAATTGTTGTCAACCCTTTTTCATCTCGGTTGATTGTTGTGATTCATTCTCTAGGTTGCAATGCAACTGTCGATAGTGGTGTGGTTCTTTTCGGCTAAGCCCTGAGCTATTGTTGTATGGCTTGTTCTTTACTTTCATTATCCCTGAAAGTATTCCATAGTCCAATCTTGTTTTTCCTAGAATATAAATGGAGGCCTGTGTATGTATTGAGTGGCCACGAGTTGTTCTTTGGCATTCTTTTCACAAGATTTTTAACATTCGTCTCTTCTATAATGGTCGACTGTTATGTTATGAAGCCTCACTATCAATTGTTTTTCGAAGGTTATTGACCTCCTGGGTATTGGAAGAGACACAATCTCTCTGTGTTTTGAGGATTCTTTATTGTTAAATCAACCCTCGTTTCCTCTCTGCAATAAAGTGTTAAGAGGCATATGTGTGTTCCTGGGTTGTTGAGCTCGAATTGCTTTGTTTCTTCTCAGACATTCTCTTTATGGCTCTGTCAATATCTGGGGTTATAAGTTGAAAGACTTTGGTGTTTCCAAAAGAGCATGGCTCTCTGTTCTTCCAAGATTTTACTTGTTTACACGTGGTTGCTTCTCGGTGGTAAATTATTTTAGGAGGTAAAAGATGACGAGCTCTCTGTGTTTTTGAAGATTAACACACTTTCGTTACCTCTCTGCAATAAATTTCTAAAGAACCTGACTTGGTTCTATTTTTCCTCAGCCAGCCTTTGGTTTTGTCAAGATTTTGGTTTACCAAGTTTAATGATTATGGTAATTATGAAGGGCACATGCTCTCTTACTTCAAATACCATCTATTGGTCAAGTCTATGTGTGATGAATTTGTTTAAACATAAAAAAGTATGGGTTGCCTACAGCCCGAGATTTTTCCTTTTGGTCTATTATGGTATTTCCACTCATTAATTTGTTGAATCCGAGCATGATCACAATTTCAATTGAGTTGTAAAGGCACCTGTGTGTATGATCGATTCATCAAATGTGATTTGGTTCTATCATTTTTTAAAAGAGATACATTGGTGTCGATATGGTTCTATTCTTTTCATGCATCTTATGGCTCTATCTTTTATTGAGCGTTTCTTTTGGAAGGAAATCTGTATATTTTTTATGAATGCAGATCTCAAGTTCAGAGTTACATGTTTTGGGTTAAGTGTTGTGGTCGAATTAATATTGGTATCAATGATTATATGATAGAGGACCTGTGGGTGATTAAATCAGACCTGATTATTGTTAATGACAGTTGACTGTTGATGGTTAATTTCAGGTCTATTATCGTTCGTTTTCCAGGGATGAATATTGGATATAGATAATAGGAATCATTGTGCATATTATGTTTGTTTTAAAGGAAAAGGTTAGCATTAAAGCATACAGGACTATGGCTCGAATAGTTATGACGTGACTGTGGAATTAAAAATGGTAATTGCATGGTTATTGTATAGGATGGATAGATTGATATAAATTGAAGAATTATGGGAAATTAAATTGTTTTATTGAGACAACAAGTAATTTGTATGTAATTAAGGAACAATTCAAGGATCTTGGTCTTGGAAGTGGATGCTTTTTGGATTATGCTTGGAACAGAGTTATGATTGTTTTATGATTTAATTTATTTTATGAACAATATTCGTATATTTCCCTCTCATTTTCTCACTTTTTCGCTCATTATAAATCCCCTCACGATCCCAAATTCATTTTTCACTCCTTGTTCACTAAAATAAAATTAAAACTNGTGAATGATGGAAGGTAAAAAGGGATTGAAAAGAGTCTTGTAGATGGTGGAAGATGTACCACAATATAGAAGACCCGCCAATAAGCGATTGTACATTCCCTAGACAAAAGAAAAACCAACTATACGAGCTATATGTTAAATGGAAAAGAAAGTTAAGATTGATGTCCCTAATTGCAACAGTAAAAAATGATATTTATAAGCAACAAAGGATAATAAGAGCTGCAAAATGAAGTTGATAAATGTCTAATTAAGGATGCAAGAGACAAACTAGCTATGACTAGTTTAACTCAAGTATTGGTGTAAGAAACTTTAGAAACAAGATAAGGCTTTCATAAAAAAGTACTACAGAGATAATTATCAGGCTTATGGATGTAGAAAACAAGTTGTTACAACAAGGAAATCAACCACCAAAACTTGCCAAAAATCCACCTAAAAGGTGCACTGAGATTGATAGATTATAAGGGAAAACTTATAGCATTTTTTTACGGTTGGTTTGTGAGTTATTAATATATTTGTTTTAGGGTTTTTTCAGTCTTAATGGTTGTATATTAAATGTTATAACAAAATCAAGAAGATCTTAGAAAAATGAGATGCCCTAGTGGCTGAACCAAGCACATAGAGCATAGAATTGCTTCCAATTTAGACAATCTCAAAATCCTGAGTTTTCACATTAACCAATGCAAGATTTTATTTCTCCAATGCAATTAGATTATTGACTTTATATATTGGGTTATGGAGTCAAAATAAAAAATAGCTAGCAATGTTGTCTCCCTGGGGTTGTAAGCCCTTTTACTCCCCAAGGCAAGCAAGGCTAACTAAGAAGTACTAGGAGGGTGTAAACCCTTGTACTTCTCCTAATAAAAAATTATGCAACACATTATTACAAGACAAAAATGATGGATATGGTGGGGTTGTAATCCCTTATAATCCCCAATAATTCTAGCAAATCACACTTGTAAGTTTGTAACCAAGCAAATGAAGCAACAATAAGATAGATTCCTTACCTAGTCCAAGCAACAACAAGATACACCTCCTTTTACCAAGATTAATCCATCACAAATGCAAGAGAATATATCCAAGAGAGGTAGCACACTAATTCATCCACCAATAGCACAAAGAAACCATAACAAGAGCACAAGAGAGATATTTCCCAAAGAGGGCACAAATTTCAGCTAGGAGTCTTCTCACAATGCGAAAGTTATGATGAAAAATGAAATAGAGATAATCTCTATTTATACAAATACTCTAAACATAGTTTGTCCACAAAACATGGGGTAAAAAATATAAGGGGTCAACAACCCTTATCTTTCCCCTTTACAAAAATAATATTATTTAATTCATACTTTGCACATAAAAGAGACCCATGATGTCACCCTCCTTTTGGGTAACTCTTGGCACTTTAGGTCAAGTCGTTGAGTTGGAGATGGGTGAGCTGGGCCTACAAAGGCCAAGTGTATTTTATACAAGCCTCTCCTCCACGATCCATGGGTTACTTCCTTCTAAAACTTCCAAGTGTCATTAATCACCACCAAATCCTAGCCCTAGGGTGACATCAAACCCTCAAAGGTGACGTTTTGGCCTTCTTAGGCAAGACGTTTAAATGGTAGGGGCTAGGTGAGGTCCTCCATGGTGTCTTCTAGGCCTCCAAAGGCATGTCTTCATTATCCGACATGTGGGCCCTTGGAATCCAACCTGTGGGCTTCAAGCCCCATGTAAGCCCAAGATAGGCTTGTTCTTCCAAAATTGTCCACCAACTAGGTCCCGCAAAGACAAATGGATATGCCCTCCAAGGATCTCAAGTCAAATGCATAATGATGAGTAAATAAAATCAATAAAAGAGCCATATAAGCAAGTATATCCAAACCACCTCATCAAAATAAACCAATTCTCAAAGACCCTATGCAATTTTCCAAGTTTAGGTATGGGAGGGTTGACAAAACGACCTATTGGGTTAATCGTACCTCAAGTTTAGGGGTATTTCCCTAGGGGACCTCTTTCTAAGTCATGTGGATGAGGTGTCATGGATGGGGGGAAGAAATTTTGGCATGGGGTTTGTTGACGATTAAAATCACGACGATGAATTCTTCCCGCAAAGGATTGTTAAGCTCTATTATTTATTTATGATAATAATATTTAACTAGTAGGTGGGACCCCCTTGTAGACTAGAGGCACAAATATAGACATGTTACGCTTATATGTTGTTGATGTTATAATGTTTCCTACACAATCCTATACGATTGATGATGTCGTCTTGGTTTTATTTGATATGGCAAATGTCTGGTTGATGCATTGTTACTAAACGTTGTTGATGTTCATTCGTGATACATGGCAATGTTATGGATATGAGGATTATGTTGTTTTACAAGTGTTATGTTATGTTATAACATTGATTAAAACAAAAAAACTTATACATGGTTTTATGCAAAGAGATAATATGGTTATGTGGGAGCTAGCTCAAAAAAAAAGGAAAAAGTATGGATAAATGCTAAAGCTATGACAAAAGGTTTACATATAAACCTTGAGGGAATATGTGTAATATTGACAAATGTGAATGATGGACCTAGCTTCTATACTATGCATTTTGGTTAAAGGATCATGCAATTTTGTTTAAAGGATTATATGGAAAGTGCATATGGTAATGTTAACATATGATATTATTGAAGTTATGACATGTTTCAGGTGGCACACTATACAAAGGATATGGCATTGAATTATAGATTGGATATGGTTTGAATTTAATGGTTGATGTTATGTTATTGGGTTGGCTCGTACGTGAAATTGAATAGGGCCAGGTGAGGAAGTGATGTGCATTTACTGCATGTCACTCCAAACCCCCCTTGAGCATATCACCCTAGCATAGTTGCATTGTTGCTCTGTTGGTTGTGGAATCTCCACGATTTTAGGTTTCGAAGGGGGGAACTCAAACCATCTCGTCATTGAAGCGATTTTTCACATGTATGTCTATTTTCTTTCCATCCATGATGAACTCTTTGTATTATGAATCAAATGGTGGCTTAGGATTTCATGGGTTCTATGTTTGTCTTGAGTTTTTGACTGAGTATCGATATTGTGTTATGGTGGTATCTATGATTACTGTGGATTGTTGTCATTTGAAGGGAAATAATGGGTGTTATTAATTGTAAAGTATGCGCATTGGTTATTGGTTTAAAAGAAAATGGTGGTCATCTTGGGGTTAATTTTGGTTCTCTGTGAAATAATGTAAATAGTGCAACAAGTTTCAAGTTTTATTCGCATGGGGTTTTACCACTAGTTGGGGTATCAATTGTTGTCAACCCTTTTTCATCTCGGTTGATTGTTGTGATTCATTCTCTAGGTTGCAATGCAACTGTCGATAGTGGTGTGGTTCTTTTCGGCTAAGCCCTGAGCTATTGTTGTATGGCTTGTTCTTTACTTTCATTATCCCTGAAAGTATTCCATAGTCCAATCTTGTTTTTCCTAGAATATAAATGGAGGCCTGTGTATGTATTGAGTGGCCACGAGTTGTTCTTTGGCATTCTTTTCACAAGATTTTTAACATTCGTCTCTTCTATAATGGTCGACTGTTATGTTATGAAGCCTCACTATCAATTGTTTTTCGAAGGTTATTGACCTCCTGGGTATTGGAAGAGACACAATCTCTCTGTGTTTTGAGGATTCTTTATTGTTAAATCAACCCTCGTTTCCTCTCTGCAATAAAGTGTTAAGAGGCATATGTGTGTTCCTGGGTTGTTGAGCTCGAATTGCTTTGTTTCTTCTCAGACATTCTCTTTATGGCTCTGTCAATATCTGGGGTTATAAGTTGAAAGACTTTGGTGTTTCCAAAAGAGCATGGCTCTCTGTTCTTCCAAGATTTTACTTGTTTACACGTGGTTGCTTCTCGGTGGTAAATTATTTTAGGAGGTAAAAGATGACGAGCTCTCTGTGTTTTTGAAGATTAACACACTTTCGTTACCTCTCTGCAATAAATTTCTAAAGAACCTGACTTGGTTCTATTTTTCCTCAGCCAGCCTTTGGTTTTGTCAAGATTTTGGTTTACCAAGTTTAATGATTATGGTAATTATGAAGGGCACATGCTCTCTTACTTCAAATACCATCTATTGGTCAAGTCTATGTGTGATGAATTTGTTTAAACATAAAAAAGTATGGGTTGCCTACAGCCCGAGATTTTTCCTTTTGGTCTATTATGGTATTTCCACTCATTAATTTGTTGAATCCGAGCATGATCACAATTTCAATTGAGTTGTAAAGGCACCTGTGTGTATGATCGATTCATCAAATGTGATTTGGTTCTATCATTTTTTAAAAGAGATACATTGGTGTCGATATGGTTCTATTCTTTTCATGCATCTTATGGCTCTATCTTTTATTGAGCGTTTCTTTTGGAAGGAAATCTGTATATTTTTTATGAATGCAGATCTCAAGTTCAGAGTTACATGTTTTGGGTTAAGTGTTGTGGTCGAATTAATATTGGTATCAATGATTATATGATAGAGGACCTGTGGGTGATTAAATCAGACCTGATTATTGTTAATGACAGTTGACTGTTGATGGTTAATTTCAGGTCTATTATCGTTCGTTTTCCAGGGATGAATATTGGATATAGATAATAGGAATCATTGTGCATATTATGTTTGTTTTAAAGGAAAAGGTTAGCATTAAAGCATACAGGACTATGGCTCGAATAGTTATGACGTGACTGTGGAATTAAAAATGGTAATTGCATGGTTATTGTATAGGATGGATAGATTGATATAAATTGAAGAATTATGGGAAATTAAATTGTTTTATTGAGACAACAAGTAATTTGTATGTAATTAAGGAACAATTCAAGGATCTTGGTCTTGGAAGTGGATGCTTTTTGGATTATGCTTGGAACAGAGTTATGATTGTTTTATGATTTAATTTATTTTATGAACAATATTCGTATATTTCCCTCTCATTTTCTCACTTTTTCGCTCATTATAAATCCCCTCACGATCCCAAATTCATTTTTCACTCCTTGTTCACTAAAATAAAATTAAAACTGTGTATGACAATGATACAAAATAACACATAGATAAATGGAAACCGATATATTTTGGTATTGTTTTCACAGTCAGTTATTTAATGAATTGTTGAGAAGTACTCGTGTTCTTACTCCCTATCATGATATCACCTTTTCCCTTATTACAATCCCCCCAGATATCCCATGAACCCTACTTACCCCTACTCATTTGACAATTATTAAATAATTTTTATGGATTGGATTGCATGGGACTGATGTTAATTTCTGAGCCAAACTTTGTTTCATATAAAGAGAATGTCATGTATGGTTTGTTAAAGAGCTAGTTGCTAATAATTGTTGCATATAGGATGAGATTATTCAATAGAGGCAGTCATGGTTGAAATAATAGGGGTAGAGGTAACTGGAATAGAGGGCCTCGAAGGCCCAGATTTTTAATTCATTTCGATGTTGATCCTCAAGAGTTAAACCAACTCTTTCAAGTTGGATTTTTCAATTAGATTGGGAAAGGGATAATTCAGCCTAGACCAGAGATGCCTCCCTTTCAACCTCAAAATGTCCCTGGTGTCCCTGTTCCTCCCCATGTATATTTGCAACCTGGAGTTCCCAAGAATGATGGATGGTAGGAGATTTTTCACCCAACAATCTCCCACCATCATGGCTGGACAAACTTGTCATTACCACCTCCTCCTCCACTTGTAAACCCAAATGCTCAGTTTTCCCCTGCACACTCACCTGTACAGTCTTCCCATGCAATCAAAAGACTCAAAATCGAGGCTCACCATGTGCATGACAAAGTTAAAGTTGTTGCTTCTCCCTCCTCTCCTTCAAGTGACTCAGCCAAGTCAGTGTCTTCTCGTATGCACTTGAGAGATGACTGCTCCCATGTCATTAGTGAGATCAAGCCTCGAGGTTCCACCCAACCTAAGGTTAATTCAGGGAAGTCTAAAGGGTACAACAACAACAAAGGAAGAATTGCCTCTCAAAGTGGCAAATATGGTTTTTGATTATGTGTTTATAATTGATTTGTTGTGGACAATGGACTGTTGAAAGTTTTGGACAACAAACTATTTCTGGATATTGTGGATATTTACATGTTTTTTATATAATTTGATTTCTAATATTTAAATTTCAAATTGTGGAAATAATTATGGGAGCCACAAGGAGGAATGTGTTAATTGGTTGGCAAATTGTGTTTATTTTTGTTAAGAAATAAAAGGGATTCACAAGGGGTCCCACCTACTTAGTTATTATTTAATAAAAGACCCTTTATTATTATTATTATTATTTCTTCGCCTAAACTAAAAGTTAGTTGATTTTTAGTTAACTTAACTAAATGAGGTAGTTGGACTACTTCAACTAATTTGGAATGCATAAAAGCCAAATGAGAAGGAAGAACAACTAATTTGGAATGCATAAAATCCAAATGAGAAGGAAGAACAAGGAGAGAATAGAAGGAGAAAACATACTAAGGTTTGCTCTTGAGTTTTATTGAGATAGTTCAGTTTTAATTCATTCTTCAATTCATTAAAAGCTTAATTATCTTTTATGACAACAGGGTCCTATTGTAGACAACAAGGTTCAAAGATGAACCATATCATTCATATGCTTGTTTCAGAGGTGTTGATCTATCTTTGATAATCTGTGTAGACTTGTCTGTTTATGAATTGAGTTTCATGACTGATAAAGGATATTATATAGAGTCAAATGGGCAATAGTCTATGGCAAGTTGATCCAAGTTTTAAAGTTCAGTTTTTACTTCTTGTCAGAGTCCTTTTGTATGCTTTTCATCGGGGATATCTAAGTTTGACCTTGGTTCATGTCCCCACAAGTATTTTTGTAAAGAGAAGGATACTTTTGATTTCTTGGAATAAAATAAAGCGATTTCTATTCTGTCTCATTTGTGTTAATCCCTGACTTGGTATTTTTCTTTTGATCTCTAGATTTACTTTCTGCAATCTGTTTCTATTCATAAAATTATATAAAAAAATTATATTTTGCAACAATCTTTTTATTTAAAAAATCAACCTAAACCCTTGTAATTAATACTTGTGGATTGGGAAATACATTTTGAGACTATAAACATAGGGTAATATTCATGACTATCTTGCCTTAGCCAAGAAAGATTAAAAAATGATTCAGTAAGATAAATTCATATATTTTCCTCAGTAGGGTTCATGACATACAATGTTTTGTAGTGTCTCATTTATGGGTTCCTTTGTAGAGGGTGTCTTGCACCTTCATTTTCAATGCAACCTTTTTCCAAGCCCATTTATTTCCTTTTATTATTTTAAGATGTTTTCGAGTTGAAGCCAAGGTGGGGCTTCTACCTAAGCATAAAAATTGTGCCCACCTTGAATCTAACCTAGTCACATCATGCTTCCCCAAGTTGAAAACATGTGTGGAGCTTCTACCTAAGCATTAAAAACAATGCCCACTCATGCTCCACCTTGGTTGGCATTTTTTTATTAGTTTTTTTTCAAGGGTCCCATTAGTTTCTTATGAGAGACATTTGATTGTTCTCTGGATCCCTAGGAGAGCATATAGAAGGTTAATGATAGGATTTTATCTTTTTATAGCTACAAGCCCCTAGGCCTTCAACCCCTTTTTGCCATGAAATGAGGGACAACCCCTTCTTGAGTCAGTACACCTGAAAATCCAAAAAGATAAGGAGATGAGGGAATAAAGTGTGGAAAGTGACAAGTATGGTTGGGAATGGCATGCTGGCTCGTCAAGAGGACCTCACATTAGCATACCTATCCCTAAGGGTGACCCACTTACTAGGGAACAATGTCAACCCCCAAAGTGAAACAAAGCAAAGAGCATAATGTCCAAGCAAATGTTACATAATCAAAAGCAGTAATAGATGCAACAAAATCAAATGCCTCAAATATTGAATTGAAAATCACCATAATACCTGAGTTGTACCTCGTGGAGAAAGATCCAATGTCTTCCAGAAGCTAGCTGATGTGGTGGATATCATCGTGATGAACCTAGAGTTTTGGTGGTGAGGTGGGTCTCTGTCTGTGTAAGTGGACACTGCTGGTCAAGTTGTCTCTTGATACTCCATGTCTTCAACCTGAGGGCCTCGAGACATCATCTCCTTAGTTATCCATAGGAATTGGGGATAACATCTGACTCCTACTTGGGGACATGTACTCGTCATAGACTGCATGAGAACCACAACATCTTCTGCTGGACATGTGCCTAGACCGAAACACAAAACTGTAAAATCTAGGGTGGTTCTATCACCGTTCACCCATATATATCAAAAATCAAAACTAAAAAATAACAACTAATCTAGAAACATATTTTTTTTTTTCATTTTTCATTTATATGATGAAAATAAAAACACGTGAATCAATAATGCAAGTAGAGAAAAATGAAATGAAATTAAACTATCATGAGCAATCAATATGCAAATGCAGGAAATGAAAATGACCTACCTACTTACCTAGGGCCCTGAAGATTAGGTCCTGAAATGTTAGGTGAAGTCGTGTAACCAGTGCAACCAACTGATCATCTCATCAAGGTATCTCCCCCTATGCTTAATCATGCAATACAACAAAGATACGTCAAGCACATAATGATCATGAGCAGAAATAAACATATAATCAATCATGAAATGAAACTCATGGAGATGGGTGGGAGGGATGAAATCCTGTTGGAAATAACATCCATAATCCTGATCGATCCATCTCTGAACGAGACTATCGTATGTAGATGATGGCTCATCTATATGACTGAAATTGACCATCTCCTTGTCTTCATGTGTAGCAATAATAGAAGTCGGAGCAGCTTCAATTGAATCTTCAACATGATGTGTTTCGTGGAAGTATTCTTCATCATTGAAACCGTATTTATCTGCGATCGTGACACATAAGGAGTTTAGTCTATGACACGTCTACTCAAGATTTAGTGTTAACAAATCAATAGGGTTTTCTTCAACAATCTGATCATTTGCAAGGGTTTTCTCTTTGTCTTCGCTTGAAGTGTCACCATTTTCTGAATGCTAAGAGGAGGTAATGGATCCCAAGAAGAATTGATGGTTTTCCAAACAAGAGGAAATGGGGCAAGGCACAACCTCCGGTCTAGAGAAAAATTCTTTTCCCACACCTAGAAAACGTCGCTTTTTTATCTGCAAATCCTTGCCAAAGGTATCTGTTATCCCCAATTTCTAGGGATAACTAGGAGATCATGTCTCAAGGCCCACAGGTCCTAGACATTGAGTACCGAGAGAAAGATTGACCTGAGCATGGACCTGGAGGGCCCATCCTTCTTTTCTTCGCCATATTTGTCCTGTCGACAGCAACAACATCCATCACCATCGACTTGGAATTGCATTAGAGAAGACTCTTGCTCCATGAGGTAATTGGTCAAGGTATCATGGTATGTGTCATGTTTGATCATTATAACTTTCTTATATATGCATCAGGTTCCTTACATTTCTGACGACTGCTTGGATCTTACACTAACCCACTTGACCATTGTTGGGGGGATTAACGAGATGCCCTAGAAATATGGTATCCATGGTTTTGGTTAGCCACCAAGGGGGATTTGAAGATCCATCGTCCACTCCCACCATACTATTACTTTACATCTTATCTCCCATACATCCATCCCATTCCCCTAGTCCAGGCATTAGGATGATCTTTGAGGGTTACACTTTGTCCTGTGGGAAGAAGGGGCTAAAGGCCCAGAGGGTAAAAGCAGCTGGTAAAAGATAAAAGCCATAGGAAATAAAACCTAGAGATGCTTCGCCCAGG
>JZKD02S0314709.1:0-19643 GCA_000966675.3 Picea glauca
TGCAAACTAATGAAGGAATTTTTATTTCCCAGTCTAAGTATGCTTGTGACCTTCTTCGTCGCTTTCACATGGACGATTGTAAACCAACCCCTTCTCCCTTCCAGTCTGGAGTCAATCATTAAGCCTCAATTATGTTGCACATGATAAATCGTGCTCGAAGATTAAAGATGGAGCATAGATCTATGACAGAGATATTAGTGCCTAGATCTATGACTGAGAAGAGTTTCCGGACCCCCCTGACCGTTCTACCTTTAACGGTGGGGGTGGGGGTCCAGAATGAAGATTAAATATGGTGTAGAGATCTACGACAAAGATATTGGCGCATAGATCTATGGCCGAGAAGATTTTCTGGACCCCCCGGACCACTCTACCTTTAAAGGTGGGGGGGGTCCGGAATGATGGTTAATGAGAATGCACAGATCTACGGTCCAACAGACGGCACACAGATGAATGGATGAAAAGAATTTCCCGACCCCGGGACCGTTCTGCCTTTAACGGTGGGGGGGGCGGGTCCAGAATGAAGTGGTTTTTCTTGGCGGACCCCACCCTAATGTGGCATGAATCGATTGCATCAGATCCCCTCCACTCCAAAGCCACTTACCACTTACCACCCTTCTGACATATCGTCATCGCTTCATGACGTCATGCCCCACTACCTTTTCCCCTACAGATCTCATCTCATAACCCTGACAATTCATCCCACCTGGTCACCCATCACAAGTCACCTCACGATAGTCATTCTCCAATCAACAACCCCCACATCACCCTTTCGCACTCATCACTCGTCCTTCACCTTCCATCTCACACTTAAAATGATATGTTGGCCATTTACTACTGGCTAACATATCCATTAGTTTGCTGACCTGTCCCCCACGCCCAATGAATACCCATTCACTCAAAACCAGCCCCGTTCCATCATTTTCACACTATTCACTCTCTTTGCACACCAGATAACTTTATCTCCTCACTGATCTAGTCATAGACCCAACCATAGTCATTACCCACTAACATTTTGTTTCAATTGCAGGTACTGTTGAAAGCGATGGCGCCAAAGTCTAGAAAAGTAGAGGTCGAAGAAAATCCTTTCCTGAGACCTCCTGTCGACCTCGCCAGGATCCTATTAGCCGAAAAGGATTATCTAATCTCAGAGACAAGGTGTGAATTCAATTTCACAGAGTTTCATTCATGGTTTAAAGACATGTTTATAGATCAAAGTGATGAAATTGGTCTCTGGGAGTCCAATATTCCTTTGTATATTTTTCCCCAAGTCCATCATTTCCCAAAATTCACCCTCAAATGTAGAGCTCATTACCTTCCCGACCAGAGGACCATAGTTTCTTCATCCGAAGAAATTATTTTCTATATCACACCAAAGGCCATTGATCAGATGATGTAGATACCTAGAGTCGAATCTGCCTCCCCATTCAACCTTGAAATGCTAACATAGTTGTACCAGAATATGTCTTTTCCTCAAAGAGCCCAAATTTTCGAGCTTTTCCTCCCACAAGATTCTCAACTCCTCAAGAAAAACCACCCGTACCATTCCTCCCTATTCTCAGAAAAGGGAAACCAAGTGATTTCATCACTTTGTAGTCTACATTGATATTTTTCAGATGAATGGGTGGATGAACCTATATTGGGTTTCCTATCCATTTTCTCTGTTGAGGAAAAGGCCACCATCCAGTTTGACTACAACACTTTTCTGGCAGAGAACATCCATGATCAACTTTCAAAATTCTCCACAGAGAGCATGTTCCGATATTCCTCAATATTGGCTTACATGTTCACCTTCTTTCAAGCAGGAATTGCGGCAGTTGAAGAAGAAAACAGTGGCGGGAAAGACACTTGCTGAAGCAAAGGAGAATATTCGGATGGATATCTCCAAATCCATAAATGAAATCTGGCCTATGGTGCAAATCATGTTTGAGCAAAATGAACTGGTGCTAAGAAGCAGGCAGGCCATAGACAAAATAAAAAGAGAGTTAGGAGAAATTCCCACTGAAGCCAATGAAATCATCAGATTCCTAAACTCGAATAACAGAGAAGAACTAGAAGAACTGAAGATTGAAGATAGGACAGAGACCATCCTTGAAGTCAAGAGAGTATTGACCGAAAGGGGATTGATGCTGCAGTTGGAGGAGAAAGTCTAGAACATGGACATTGGAGTTCAAATGTTCTTTAGCGAGATTGAGGCTTTGCAAAAGAAAGGTATTCCTGGTCTACTGGTTCTAAATGACAAGTTGATGAATTTTCCCGATTACAAATAGAAGATGGCCATGGTGGCCAAAGACAGTTCCAAGTTTTCAGGAATACAGGGCAGTATAATAGGCAAGGCATTCTTAGAAACTTTGCAGCCAGACCTCAGCATATAGCATGAGATCAAGTATATTTTCATCGTCAAACCGACTTTTGACAAGTACACAAAAATGGATGAAATATACTGGAGACTACTCAAAGTCACCATTCCCAATCAGCTAAGATGGGAAGATCTGTGCAATTTGATCGAGTAGGATATGAGGTGTGCAAGTTGAGTCAGCACACGGATCAGTTAAATTCATATGGGTGACTCACCAATGGCCTTCCCCGAAATCAGCATGAAGAATTCGACACATCATCGACAATTCCTAAATTTGTATCTTGTTAGTTAGTTAGTTAGACTTAGAGTCTGCCACGCCCTGATCATTAATGACAGTGTCGTTTGTAATTTTTGTTATAAATACTCCACACTTTGAAGTATTGAGGGTTGATCTTTACGCCCTAGCAAGCTATAAGCGCTGTAATTTTTATCAAGATATCTTCCAGTAATACAAAGAGATGTTTCACAGGATTCCTTTGTGTTAACTGTTGGTGAAGTTTTTCTCTTTCTCCATTGAATGATTATCTTTCTTAGTTGTCATCCTATTTTTTGATCTGATCATCTAAAGGGAGTTAAAGTTGTAGAATTTACCTTTGTGTACTTTGTTTCTGAGTTTTTAAAGATCTAAATGTTTGTCTTCTGATGTTACAATAAAGAAATTCTTAATTGCTTCTTTATTTTAATTGACAATCTCGCCTTTTCTGCTATCCATCACTTTATTTCTAAAGAATCCAATAGTTGCATTGCCCTGCCTTGTGAAAAGAATATTTATATATTTTCTCTGATCTCTATCTTTATAAAACAGACCCCATATCCCATGGAGGCATAAACCCTTTCTGAGCCAACATCACAAAATCAAACAACACAATCACATTTAAACTAACTAGCCTAACATCTGAAAACTAAAACAAAGTTAAATCTTACAGAGAGATGCCTTTCTGAAGATGGTAGGTCTAGATCCCAGTTTAGAAGTGGTTGGATAAAGCTGCCTCTGGTAAATTTCTTCTTCCCCCAGACAACCTCTGGGAATTTACAAAGCGTTAACACCAGCAAGCTTGTTTCCGCTGCATTTTATAGTTTCATCTTATTTCCTTATTGAATAGAAAACCAGTTTTATTGTATCTCTGTTATTTTTTGTTATGCACCTGTTAATAATTTGTAGTCATTTCGTTCTGCTCATAAAATATGGATCACTTTTCTTATAAAACTAAAATAGGTATGAAAGTGTATACTAGATGTTATGACCTTATTGTTAGAACCATGCACCTAACTTTTACTTCCCTCATACCCATATGCTTAACCTTAATCAATTTTCTCACCACATAAGCACTTAAAAATATGTTGAGGGAAAAATCACAATGTATGGATGTGGGTATGAATTGAAATGAGCATGACCAGTAATGATGAGCCACGACCTTAAACCAAGAATGGCTTCATCCTTAAGTAATCATGAATCCACCTTGTGTCACATCAAATTTGTCGCTTAGAGGTCCAATCGCCTATCCCAAACAACAATGATGCCTTGATACCAAACATCCCGCTCCCATAATTACACTAATGGACATAAATGAAATGGATTAGCTAGGTGGCGAAGCCATCTAGATGGGCCTTATCTCATCTTAATTTCCTTTGCAACATCTTCACTTAAACATACCTTCTGAATCATTGATGCCATCACTATTTTTGTTTTATTGCCATTACCCATCTTTCTCTAGTTCAGAACCTACTCCTATCTATGATATCCAGTATCAAACTCTTACGCTCACGGTTGACTAAAATTCTTACGCTACAGCTCGATTTTCACTCACAGTTTATAAGGATGGTTGTGAGAAAACATGAACCGGTCTTCCAAATTTATAGGGAGACCGAGGAGATCTAGTTATGTAGAGACAAGTATGCTAGAGCAGGATGGATGTCGTTTTTAGAAAAATTCACAGGATGTCATGAGAGGGTATCTCATGCATTTCTACAGAGTTATGATGGAGAGATTGTGCACATAGGCAATCTGCAGCTAACAATCAATGAAGCAACTTTAAGGGAGGCCACAGGATTACCTAGCAAAGAAGCCAAGTATTTCAAAGGAGTAGGAATCAATAAAGAAATGTGCCAAAGATTTCTGAAGGAATACCATCAGCACCCTGATTGGAAAAAGGGGATTTCTAGAAACTATATCAAGGAAGAATATCATCCAATGCTTGTTAGTCTTCAACGACTCCTCACTTGTGAAGGTAGGTATGTTGTAACCTTCCTATACCATCTTAGGATTTTGTTGCACTTTGAAGGAGGTCCTGAAATTGAATTTCCATAATTTTTATGGATGAGTCTGAATAATATGGTAAGAGGTGTCAAATCCTTATCTAAAACTGAGAAAACTAGTATTTATCATCAGGGTCTTATCAAAATGCTAGTTATACATGAAATTAGGAAGCAGGGGTTTAGTTGGAAAACCCTGATCACTCAACACCTTTCCATAGAAAATGAACCTGTAGAGGAAGCCCAACCTGCTCCAGATGAAGATAAGGAACCTAAGGATAAAAATGGAAAGAAAAATAAGGTAGCTTCATCATCCTCCAGAGCAGGGAGCCAAAAAGATAAATCTAGTAAACAAGAAGGGCCCTCTTCCTCAGTTAATAAGACTCTTAAAATTCAAGAATCGAAAGGTAAATCCAAATTAGTAGAGGAGATCTCAGGAGTAGCACTTAAGGAGAAGGTTCATAAGTCAAAACCCTTGAGGAAAGAGAAGAGTAACTCAAAGCATAAAGATAAACAATCCATAGAACAACCTCCTGTAACCATTCCATAGAAAGAAAAGAGGAAAAGGAAACTTGTTAGCACTTATGATCCATCACCCCCTTATAAAAGAACAACAAGGAGCATGGAAAAGAAAGAAAAAGTAGTTCTCAGTCCTCTTATACATGAAAACCCAATAGATCTTACCTCCCCTTCCCTAGACCTACCAGTTCATGATGACATCCCTAGCTTAACTGAGGAGAAAGTTACTATTACTTTGTGTGGGATGAGGGAGGAAGTGGAGGAAAGAGAACACATCTAGACGGAAACAATGGGATTAATGAGACCTTAACAAAAGTACAGATGAACAAGAAGATTGAGGATCTACAAAAGAAAAATTAGGAACTAAAACAAGAGGTAAATGAATACCAGCTACTGGATAGATATATCAAGAAGGAAAATGAGCAACTAAAGGAAACCAACCAACAACTCCAATATGACCATGAAGAGACTTCTAATAATCTCAAGAAGGTACTAAGACTCTTATAATACATTTGAGTCATAAAAAGGGACCTGAAAGTAGAAGCCTCAGTTGTCAACATCATTGATCCACAGGAGTAAAGAGAATGGAGTCTCAAGTTTTGAAAATTTTGAGTGTGTTTCAGTTGCATGAGGACATGCAATGATTTTGGCATGGGGGAATGTTGAGCCTCTAAATTGACATCCCCATTACCATATTATACTCCTCATTTATACCTTTTTGAACTACCTAAGCTTGGAAAAATGAAAAAGAACACTACCTCTAGTCACTTATAAGGTCATAAGGTAAAGTATATTTGAACTCATGCATTTTGTGGTTTATTAATCTATGAGACTAAATATTTCATGTACTAATGTTTAAAATTTCCACATGTAGCCTTTGACCTTTGGACAAGTCTGACACTTCTATGTCAACCCAGTCATCTGGTACTTATGCACCAGATCATTCACTGTCGCAATCCGGTACCAACATCCGTAGATTGTTCTAATCTGGTAACAACATCTGCAAATTGTTCTAGTCTGGTACCAACCAATTATGTGTTGTAAGGATCTGGTACTATCTACCGTATCTCACCTATCACGATCCAGTACCAATACAGGAAACATAGCATGCCAAGTTTAGCTCCAGATTGTGCCTAAGATAATTGTTGAATGTTTATTAAATCATGAAAGTTCTAGCAAGACTGTCTTAAGATAGTTTGATTATTGCTTCATCCTCATACACTTTGTGTCATGAGGATGAAGCTTAAAATAAGTAACCAAATGGATAAATTTGACAATTGTTTATCTACTAAAGATATCACCTCCTTGTGTTTCACGACTGAGACTGTTTAAATAGTCGTGGCAAGGATGGTGGGAGATAGATATAGAGAGATAGCATAACACAACATGTGAAGCAACATTGCATATTGTAGAACATATCTTGACTTTGAAATTTAATAGAAGAATGTCATTTATTTCCATGTCTTGACCATTTATGAATGAATGTGAGTTGAGTTGTTAGTATATTTTAATTTCATGTTTTGAGATTTGAGTAAGACTGATGTGTAGATTGAAGGCTAACTTATTGTAGACTCCAGTCGTTGACCTGTTGAAGAGGCAAGGGCCCACCACCCAACAGAGGTCAGCATCCTTGTAGATTAGTATTAGCATTTTATTTCAATAGTGTAATTGTTAGATTATCTGTAGCTTTTATTTCTCTAATTTAGTTCACCATCTCTGACAGTTTCAGATGTTAGTAGCACAATTCAGTTTAGGATTTTGATTACATGATTGCTTAAGATCTTTAATTACTCTGTTTTTTCATATGCCATGTTTCTATGAATTTGATTTCTCTTAGTAAACATAAAATTTGGCAGCAATAGTCAAATACATTTGGAAAAGAACTAGTGAAGTTCACAATAGATTAATGTGAACCACAACATACCAATTTACTCTCTATTGAACCATCCATGCTATGCCTTGATGATTTATGTGTGATTTCCTTTTCAGAGTGTGATTGCATAATTAGCTTTATGGGTTAGATAGCAGAGTTGATTTATCAAAAGACTCCATCTCATACTTGCATGTTCCATAAGGGAGTAGGTAACTTCTCTGTGAAGGACAACCAAAGTGCATTTCAGTTTGATAGTTTGCTTTATTTCTAGCATGCATAATCTATATTAGTCTATACTCATGACATTAGAATTACCTCTCTTACTAGTGTCTTGTAACTCTGTTGATTACAAATCCTGGATTGATGATTAATGAGTGCATGGAGGAGAATTCCACGTAAGTTTCCATGTTAGTGTGCCATGTTAGAGGGCACGTCAACAAGGGAGGGAAAATCAGATAATTCCACGTGGCATTCGGGTGCAGGTTTTCAGAAAGGAGAGTTGCGATGGCTCAAAAGGGAGAGTTTCCTATGGTTTAGAAAGGATGGTTCCTGATAGTTTTCGAAAGAAGGTTGTTTGAAGGTCTCGTTCATGGAGGATGTTTTTGATGGGTGAGTCTGACAGAGGGAGATCGATAGGTTATCCTAGTTTGGAGTTCGGAAGGGTCAATCAGCATGGAAAAACAATATTTTCGATGGGGTTTTTCCAATGAGAAGATCCTGATAGTGTTCTGGACCATATGGTTTTCCAATGAGAAGATCCTAATATGTTACTATCAGTAACAGGAACCATATGGTTCAGAAAGAAGAATTCAGGAGAAATATCAAATGTTATGGGGAGAACTTGGAAGTAGAAAACTCATTTTTAGGTATATCAATTAGAACTACAGATTCAACACTTTTATTAAATATAGCAGAAGGATATGCTTCTATATGAGGGTTACTTGAAGAAAAAGAGATATGACATTCTAAAATATTTCTCCATGTCACAAATTTTTCTGGATCTAAATAGGGTGGAACCTGATCAGGAGCAGGGTGGATTATGGTATATCTTCTTATAGAGGCCAGGTTTTTCTTTTGTGGAGTCGCCAGGTGAAATATTAATAGACAACTATCTAAGGAATGTCCATCATCAAGTCTCAAAATTCAAAATGTCATATACAAGGGGAAAATATCTTCAAATTCCATCCCCGACAACAATGTCATTTCCAATGTTATCCCTCCAGATGTTCCAGGTTGTTATTGGAATGATGTTGAGGCATCCTAGGGGATAATACTCCATATGATTCTTAAAGCCATATTTGCAGTAAAATAATAGTGCAATATTTGGGAAATTTTTCCCTCTCTCTCTCTTTCTACAAACTAAAGGACCTCATACATTCTTAGCTCATATGACCAATTCTCTCTACTCTCGGAGACATGTGTCTACGAGTGTTTCAAACAATTAATATTTAAAGGCGAATGAAATGGTGAATTAGAGGGAAAACAAGATAAACATATAGGGCATTGCTAAGAATGAATCATGTAGTATATGGAGAAAGAACAACATACTGAGTAATTAATAATTCAGTAGCTCTAACAAGTGCATATAGATCAATAAAACATGCTTCGAATAGTTAACATCCTCATACATTCAAATACATGGAGGAACTCTATTCATATCATTTAAATGCTCAAATACATGACAAGAAATGGTCATTCATTCATAAGAAATCACTTCTATGTCATAACCTAACATCATACAGTAACATTGAATATGGTGAATAGCCTATTGTCTGAGATTTTATAAATCATATATGCTACCAAAAAATCAAAATGGCAGGATATGATTTACAAGGACATAAACACTATAAGGAAAGGAATCACAGACCGAAACATAATGCAGGGGATGAATCTCTAGTTTCGTATTGCATTTACCATTTGTTTGTGCTTAAGGATTCTAATCAAACAACTCTGGTTGTAAGAAACTCTTAAATTCCCCAAAGTTTCGACCCTATAAATGAGTGCCTTGATTTTCTTTTATTCCTCTCTCTCATGCCCTAAAATAATTCTTGAAACCACTTCCAACTTCTTGAAATTGTTTACTGCTTCTTAATTCTCGAATGGTTTCCCCCTTGGTGAAATTGTAAAAATTACTTTTACCTGCTAGAATTATGTTATGTTGAGATCGTGGGGAAACTGGCAATTTGCTTGCTAAAATGTCCATCATGAACCATCCCTAAAAATTCCATGTGATCCATTTTTCTGTTAGTTGGATTCTCAAAATCAAATCTGTAGAGATTGCGTGACTCGACAGTCGACGGATCTATCTTGGGAATGTGATCATGACCATTGATAGGAGGGTCACCCATCAAGGAAATCAAGGTCTACAAAGGCATAAAACTCAACAACCGTTGGATCAACTTGATGAGATATGGATTGTCAATCAAATGTGCACCCATCGAAGCGATCAAGGTCTGGGATTCAAATAGGACTCTGACGAGGGGACTCCAAGATCATACTTCAATCATTGATCAAAGGCACAAATAACATAAGATCTAGGCCATCGATTAAAGGTTGGGTGCAAGATGAGATATGGACTGTGAATCGAAGGTGACCCATCAGAGTGGTCGAGTGTGAAAGTCCCAATAGGACTCTGACAAGGGGAATCTAAGTTAGTCCATCAGAGTGAGGCTTTTCAAAGGCATTGTCCCAACCGTCGAAATTGGAGCAGTAAACTATGGAGAGTTGTTGATCTAGCTCAACCAAATAAAATTGTCTAAGGCTTTGGAAAAGGCATATTAACGTTAACCCAGCACACGTGGTGGCTTTTTATTTTCCTATGATGGTGATAACATGGCCAAGATTCTTGACATGTTATTTGATATTATTTTGGGCACCTTTGGTGGGTTCCACGTGTCCACATGGTAGCCTCTGACTGGATCTGATGGGTACTCTGTTGGAATGACACGCGTAATTCTCAGTTGGCACTGTGGGGGCATGGATCAAAATATGAATCCTTGATCTCTTAGGGGAATTATTGATGGAACGATGAAATCTGGGTCATCGATCGGAGGTGTGCCCATCAGAGTGATCAAGAGCTAGGTTGATCCAGGTGGATATTGGTGGCCACCCACCTATTCCAACAAGCTCCTCTTCACTGTTTTTAGTTTAGCCTGTTCTTTTGTACTTATTTGTAATTGTGGGTTCTACACTTATAGGGATATCCGAATCCCTACACATCTTCCAAGTGGATACTAGTGGCCTCCCATCGAATCGAGCTGGCTTATTTTGTATGTTTTCATGTCAACACATATCTTTGTACTTCCAGGGTTGTTTTGGGGCCCTAAACATTGCTTTTTTGGATCGCCATAGTCAAACTATAGACAGAGTCGGATTTTGATGGTGTAATGTCTATTTCTCTGAAATACCTTTCCAATGGGCTATCACACACTTAAAATGGAGGTCGTATGCAAAAGTTACGACCCCAGGAAGTTGAGGTACCAACTTACCCATAGGGGCACACATCACTTTTGGTGTTTCACCTCCTAGGGTTAGGTTTTTGGATGTTTGGGGTTTTTGAATTCATGAGTAATATAAAAAAGGCCTATGGAGCCTGATTGTAATCGTTTCTGCTCATACGGATGCACATAGTAGGCACAAATCTTCTCAGAGATAGCTATCACCATTCAAGTAAGTGTTTCAGTTCAACAATTTTACAGTTTCAGCCTATTTCATTTATTCAATAGCAGATATTGTTCACTTGATCTTTGTCTTGTTCTTCATATATCTGTGTTTATTGTATTTAATTTATTAATCATTTTGTTCTGCTCCTAAATCCATATCATAGGTCCCCAATAGCACTTAGATGAGAGGACTTCAAGGACTAGAAGATATCACATCTCATTCATTGATCTAGAACCGAAAATGAAATGGAAGTCATTGATTTGGCTCGACCAAGAGTGAAATTTTGTTAAGGCATAAAAAATATCATTTTGATTTCACCTTGACATGTGGTGACTTTTCATTGTTCCAAATAAATGTTGATGTGCGAGGGGATAAAGACACGTGTCACTTTAATTTGATATATTTACCTGTGCATGTGCCAGGTTACACATGTACACGTGGCAATTGTTGGTTTCCTATGACGGTGCTCCACTAGGGGGTTGACATGACCATTGACTGGAGGTGCCCCATTAGAGTGATATTGGTTTAGGGTCCCAAAAGGACTTCGACAAGGGGTACTTTGAACTTGCATCTTGACTGTTGATCAGATGTATTGGAGATATCTTGAGATTCATTGATCTAGCTGCAACTGAAAGCGAAATTTGACTAAGGAAAATATGTCACACTAGCGCCAACCTGAACACATGGTGCCTTGCTATTGGTCCTCATTAGCACTGATGTGGCAGGTAGGAATTCCACATGTTGCCTAGTTTTTATGGTCGTCCTATGTCTTTGGTGTATTTCACATGTCCACGTGGCAGCTTCAAATTGGTCTGAAAGGTACCATGATGGAATTGACTTCTCTTGATGTCCATGGGGGGTTTTTCACCCGCTAACATCACATGGAACATGTTTTGATCAAATTTTGATTATGGGGGGAGCCGCGATAAAATATGAATCATTGGTCGTAGGGTCACCCATTGGAGTGCATGAGTGCATCAAGAGTTGGGTCCCAAGGAGAACTCAGACAGTCGTTGATCTTGCGTGCACTCACTTACAATTTTCCAATCTGGTCGGGCTCTGCAATACTATTGGCACTTAGTTTTTGAGTTGAATTCCTCTATTAAACCCCTCGATTAATAAAACTTATGATCTTTTGGGGGAGCGCTAGGCCCTTTTTGTCTTGCGATAAGCGCTCAAGCGCTTAGATTTTTCTTTAGGTGTCTTGGGCATTAATTTTTGCATTTTCTTCAATCTGCTTCAAAGTAATATTACTCTTGACTATTTAGAGATTTTGGAAGCTCATATTCTACCACTAACTCGTCAAATCATGACCTGACCACTTCAAAAAACCTTCAAATCTTTGTCAGGAACAATTATAGTACTAACAATTCTTGCGGGTCATAATTCTCATGGGTCATAATTCTTATTGGCTAGAGTTCATAAGTGGCATAGTTCCTTATTATTAAAGTTCATGTCGGTTAGATTTCATGTTGACTAGAGTTCTTGAGGTTATAGTTCCTTTATTGGTCCTCTTGGAAACCAAAGTTTCAAAAGAGGTTACAGGAGTCCTCTTGAAAACAAAAGTTTCATAAAACCAAAATAAGTAGGGCAGTAAAGGCACAAATCCTTGCCAAGATCATATGACAAAAAATTATAAATTCCAACATCCTTGATTTGAGTGAAAAATAAAAGAATATTAAACACTTTACAAGGAAAAATAATAACACAAATCCTCACGTAGATGTGGTGCAACATTTTGTCTCTAGGTCATCATCATGTGGCTTGGGTCAACCAAATGTAGGTGGAGTATCATCCATAACCAACAAGCCCCAACTATCTCCCTCATGATCCTCCTAGATATGTGACCTCTTTGAGATGTAGGTCAAGGATTTTCCACAACCAGTGGGCCCTAGCAATGTCCCTGTTTCTCCTGTTGCATATATTTCTCCTCTAAGATGACCATCCCCATCAAAAAATAAGTTTCCATATTTAATTCAAGAAGTGGTCACAATATTATTCATGCCCCTTCCTTAAAATGGATGAATGATTCTAAATTGAATAAATAAAATCATACATGGTCTATGATGAACCAAAAACATGGATTTATATTTGAGCTATTAGTATACAAACAAAGTTCTTGATGGCTAGAGTTCCTAAGGTCATAGTTCCTTTATTGGTCATAGTTTCTGTCGGTTAGAAACTCTGACCCACAAGAACTATGATCGAGAAAGGAACTCTGACCTTAGGAACTATGGTCAACAAAGGAACTCTAACTCATATGAACTCATCGATCAAAGTTTCTATTAGTCAGAGTTGTTATGTTCATAGTTTCTATAGGTCAAATTTCCTATGTGTCATAGTTATTTTGGTTAGATTTCTTATTATTCAAAGTTCATATGGGTCATAATTCCTATTGGTGAGATTTCCTGAGTTTCATAGATCCTTTGTTGGTCATAGTAACTATTCCATAGAACAAAGAAACTATTCCCTAGAATTATGATCGACAAACGAACCATTCCCTAGAACTATGACCGACAAACAAAGGTCATAGTTCCTTTGTTAGTCAAATCTCCTTCGTCATAGTTCCCATCAATTAGAGTTCCTGACTGGAAAAGGAACTCTAAACTCAAGAAATTTAACTGACAGGAACTATGTGCTGGAACTACGACCAACAATCAAAGGTCACATTTCCTTTTTCGGTCAAAGTTACTTCATCATAGTTATTGTGGTCATAGTTCATGTTTGTTGTAGTTACCAACTGAGAAAGGAACTTTGACTAATATTATATATTCCCTGGAACTACAATTGAAAAATGATGATCACAGTTCCTTTTCCAGTCAGATTTTCTTCATCATATTTCATTTCAGTTAGAGTTCCTCACTAGAAAAGGAACTATGACCTCAAGAACTTTGAATGACAGGAACTATGACTGAGAAAGGAACTAAGATCTCAAGAACTATGATCGATGAGTTATTTTCGGTCAGAGTTCCTTTGTCGATCATAGTTCCTAAGTTCATAGTTCCTTTGTTAGTCAGGAACTCTGGCTGATAGTAACTATGATGACAGGAACTATGATGAAGGAAATTTGACCGAAAAAGGAACTATGACCTTTGTTTATTGGTCATCAGTCCAAGGAATAGTTCCTTGTCAAGCATTATGATATGTTTTTATTTTTCACTCAAATCAAGGACAATGTCCTTTAAAAAAAATTGTTAGATGACATTGGCATTGATTTGGGCCTTTATTTCCCTACTTTATTTTTTTTTATGACACTTTGGTTTTCAATAGGACTCCTAACCTATTTAGACACTTTGGATTTCAAGAGGATCAATGAAGGAACTATGACTCCAAGAAATATAGTGAATAGGGACTCTAACTGACACAAACTATGATAAAAAAGGGACTATGAAACTTAAGAACTCTAGCTAACATGAATTATGACCCACAAGAACTATCACCATAGTAACTATGGCCCATAGGAACTATGACCTCAGGTACCTTGACCCTTAGGAACTATGACCCACAATAAATATGACATTAGGAACTATATAAGTCAAAGTTCCTTTTTCAATCATAGTTTCTTAGTCAATCTAGAACTAACCCATAGGAACTCTCACTGACAGGGACTATGACCATAGGAACTATGATGAAGGAACTTTGACCGGCAAAATAAATATGAGCTCCATTTGTCAATCATATTTCCAAGAAATAGTTCCTTTGTCAATCAAGAATTTTGACTAAGAATAACTATGATGAAGGAACTATGACTAATAAAGGAACTATGATAGATGTTTGTTGGTCATAGTTCTAGGGAATTTCTTGACTTGAAACTTTGATCAAGGGACTATTATGACTGATGAGCTATGATCCTCTTGCTCCTTCATTGATCAATGTTCTTGTTTGTTAGAATCATTGCGGTCATAGTTCACATTGGTTAGAATTACTATGGGTTAGAGCTCTTGAGGTCATAGTTCTTGTGTTCATAGTTCTTGTCAGTAAGATTTCTTCTGGGTCATAGTTTCTAACCAACATGAACTCTAATCAATAAAGGAACTATGACCTCAGAACTATAGCCAACAAGCACTCTGACCCATAGGATCCATGGCCTCAAGAACTCTAGCGAACAATAAATTTTCGTAACACGAACTATGAATGAAAAAGGATATATGACACTCGTGAACTCTATCCAACATGAACTATGAACAAAGATAAATTTGAATAACATGAATTCTAACCATAGTAACTATGACCCATAGGAATTGTGACCTATATGAACTACAACCATAGGAACTATGACCAACAAAGGAACTATGGATGACAAAGGAACCATGACCTTGAGAATTATGATTGATAGGAATTTTGATCGACGTGTTCTTATGGTTTAGAGTTCCTTTGTCAATCATAGTTCCTGAGCTCATAGATCCTTTGTCAAACATAGTTACTATTGATCAGGAAATCTAACACATAGGAACTATGACAAAGGAAGTATGACCTTAAGAACTCTAGACATCAAATAAATCTATTTTTAGACTAAGAGATCAAATATAAATCCATGTTTTTTGTTCGTTGTAGACCATGTATGCTTTTGTTTTTTCATTTTAGCATAATTCATCCCTTTTAAGGGAGTGGTATGAATAATATTGTGACCATTTGTTGAATTAAATATGGAAACTTATTTGTCGATGGGGATGGCCAGCTAAGAGGAGAAACTTATCCAATAGGATCAAGAGGGATATGGCTAGGGCCCGTTGGTTGTGGACGATCCTCCACCTACATCTCATAGAGGTTACAAATCTAGAAGGATTATAAGGGAGATAGTTGGGGGCCATTGGTTGTGGATGATCCTCCACCTACATCTCAGAGAGGTTACATATCTAGTAGGATCATGAGGGAGATATATCTAGGGCCTATTGGTTGTGGATGATACTCCACCTACATTTGGTTGAACCAAGCCACATGATGATGAGCTAGAGCCAAAAGTTGCCATTGCATCTATGGAGGAGTTTTTTTTGTTTTGTTTCCTTGTCAAGCATTATGATATGATTTTATTTTTCACTTGACTCAAGGACAATGGCCTTTACAAGTTATTGTGATATGATCTTGATGGGGATTTGTGCCTTTATTTCCTTACTTATTTTGGTTTTATGACACTTTGGTTTTCAACAGGAATCTTTTAACCTCTTTAGATTCACACTTTAGCTTTCAAGAGGGTTGAAAATGGAACTATAAACACAAGAAGTCTAGTCAACAAGAACTCTAACAAACATGAACGATGAACGACAAGTAACTATGGCACTCGAGAATGTTACTCAATGAGAATTATGACATGCATGAACTATGACCACAGGAACTATAACCCACAAGAACTATGACGAAGAAATTATGACCTTGACCTACTTTAACCGAGAAAAAAACTATAAGCTCCAGAACTCTCACTAATATGAACTTTAATCAATGAGTTCATGTCAATCATATTTTCTTTTAGTAATATATTCCTTTATTCTTCAATACAACCAAGATCCTTTTAATCTTGATTAAATCTTATATTATAAATAATCTTCTTTCCAATAGTTATGATACATTGTGTTCGATGCATGATCTTCTTAATACACTTTAGGGTTATTTCCACTTAACTTAGACATAAAAAAAATTGACATAAACCAATGCTAAACATAAACCATACCTAGATTAATGCCCTTTCTTGATTAACTTTGTTTATGTATTTGGTTAATTGTAATTTTAATGTTGCATAACATTAATATGGTTTTGTTGAGTTGACAAAATATTCAACCTTTTATAGAGATGCTTTTATTGTTTGATATAAAAGTTAAAGAATCAAGTTAAAGTCAATATCTTAATTAAGAAATATGTATTATTTCCTTATCTCAAATTACTTTATATTAATTGAGATTGAATCTATAAAAATATATATTCAAAATATTTTCTTAGCAAATTAATAATATTATTCTCTTATGACACGCAGTTGATATCATTTGTAATTAAATCTAAAATTATATAATATGTAAGGTAAAAAGGAATTCAAAATATTTTCTTAGCAAATTAATAATATTATTCTCTTATGACACGCAGTTGATATCATTTGTAATTAAATCTAAAATTATATAATATGTAAGGTAAAAAGGAATTAATGTGTCATTGACAACTTAATACACACGATGTTTCGTGTTCATTGAGAATCCTACATATGTAGTAAGTTTTAAGAGTCATTTTTCAAACCATCCAAATTTCAAAAACTGGATTCTCCAACAATCATCTCAAAGTTTAGAAAAGATGAAAAGGATATTTTCAAAGTCAATGGTTATATAATGGTCATATAACCTCACATAATGATAAATTTTTAAAGGAAAAGATATTTTCAAAGTCAATGGTTATATAATAGCCATATAAACTCACATAATGATAAATTTTCAAAGTTAATAGCTATATGGCATCATATATGGCTCTTTGAAATTACATAATGATAAATTTTAAAAGTTAATAGCTATATGGAATCATAGAGTAACTAGCACTCTCCCTCACAACAACAACATAACAATGCTTTTTATTTATTCCCTCATCCTATATGTTCATCCCTCAATTCACTTCGACATTCCCATTTTCCCATTATAGGAGTATGATAGTATAAAAATGAATGGTGGCATAATGTGTTTGGAATTTGTTATGCTCGTCATGTTATATTTGTTTCCATTGTCATCTACCAAAGTTAAGGTGAGAAATATTTAAGAATAAGGTTCAAACTATCCAATTGACAACTCACATTTGTTACCAAAATATGGTAGAGTCAGTGTAAACAGGAATGGAATTTGTCAAGAAAATTATCTGTCACGAGGTAATTTACCCATCAAATACAGTCACAACTATTCACAACCAGTTACAAAACTTCATTAAAATATGAAACATGTATGGTATATTGGTTTACACTGTCAAATTTGGCGAGTCGATTAAATTTCAAATTCCAACCTTAAGCGTAAATGTTAACCCCACCTTAACCATTGTGCATCTAATTTTACATTTTCAAAACAATAATGATTTTTTTATATACGAAGTGGACACATAGTGTTATAAGAAACAAATTCACACATTTATTAGATTGATAGTAATTAGGTCTATGACATGTTTGGAATATTAACAAATTAAATATATAAAAATAAATATCCGATTATTCATTTTTTGTTTGTGTTTACAGAAGTTTTGCTAAAACAGGAAGTTGATCATGTGGTGGGGGGCACTGCCCATGTTACCACTCTCGAATTTCAATGTGAGTGTGGTTTCCACATGTTGTTCATCTTTGTTCAACATTGATCATGTTGGACAGTTAGTTTGGATAGTTGGTCGTCATTAATGTCAACCTTTGGATAATGATCTTGGAGATTGATGTCAACCCTTGGAGAGGTCCAAAGATGTTGGACAGTTGAATGACATTTGTATAATCGAGATTGATGGTGAGTTAGTTGGGTATATTTGATGTAGTCTACATGTAGCCCCGGAGATGTGGCTATGGGACCCGAATTTGATTAAGGAATATGGACATGAAGAACATTGAAATTGTAGGTAAGACTATCATAGATGGATAGTACAAATTGTGTCGTTTCTGATGATATGTGGAACACCATGTGGTTCCTCACAGTTAGGGAGATATGGACTTGTAAAGTTGGAATCCCTGAATAGTGATTAACAAGCCCCTAGTTGGTTACATGTCTTGGTGAAAGGGTAAAATGGTTGTAACAACAAACCCCTAAAATAAGGGAAGAGGTTACCTAGCAAAAGTATAAATACACCTCAAAGAGTCTTTCATTGACACACACACTTACATTGAATAAATATCTTATGAGTGTTATGGTATATCTTTTAGTAAATCTATTAGTGAATCTGAGGTTGAATCTGACGACAATTTTCTGAGGAAACAAAGGAGTCTAAAGGAGCAAAAGTTTTGGAGTTGCAAAAAACTGGAAATCCTAATTTTTTGAGGTTATTATACATGGGTTTCATAAGGACAGATCATGTACATATGCGAGCTGCAAAAGGAAAGGTTACATACATACGCAGGATGCAGGAGGATAGATCGTGTATTTGAGGAAAAGGTTTGATAAATAATGTATGAATGAGTTGCAGCAAGCTTTGATGGTACAACATAGTGGCTACACGATCTAAGATGGTACACTTCAGGATTTCATGAGTAAACATATGCCTTTTATGTATTTGTTTGAGGCTTGTATCTTGGATGGTATGGCACGTGCTTAAGGCATTTCTTGGAGTCCCTTGATGGTACATGATTGCATATGGTTGAGGTGATATTGTTACATGCTTGAGACATAATATTGGTACTTGGTATATAGTTTTTATGGTTCATTGTTAGAGGCACATATTTTTTATATTGGCATATATATGAGGCATATCTTATGGTACATGGCATGATTGAGAATGATATGGTATATGGTTGAGACACATTTCATGGTATATGGTACATGGTATTGTATAGGTGTTGATGTACGTTGTTGATATACATGGTATGGTACATTATTGGTACTTGGTATACATGGTTGATGATTGAGGCATATGGTACAAGTTGAGATGCATGGTTGATGCACAGTTTGGTACAAGTTTTGGTGCATGGTTGATGCACTTGTTGTGGTACATGGTTGATGCTTGGTATGGCACAATTTGATGGTTTGGTACATGCTTTGGCACATGGTTGAGACACATACCATGTGATGGTATGTTGGTGATCTTGGTACATGCTTGGTAGAGGCATGTGTTGGTGATGTTGGACATCTAGTTGAGAGTTGTCCTTGGTATATGATCCATGTGAGAGAATATGGTTGATATGACAGGTTGGAAAGGTTAATAGTGACAAGTTGGATACAATGACGGGTTGATGTGACAGTAACAATGATAGTGACAGTGGTAGTGGCAGTGGCAGTGATTGTGGTAGTGATAGTTGGTCTACACTTATACTTCAGGGTGGTAGGACAAGGC
>JZKD02S0314720.1:0-14999 GCA_000966675.3 Picea glauca
TGCAGAGAGCAGTTTCTGCGCACTGCAGTTGGCAGTTTTGTGCGCAAGTTTCTGGGGAAGGTGTTGCGCCAGTTTCTGGGTGGGACTATCTGATCAGCTTGGTTTCTATTCTTGCCTGGTCCATTAGCCTTGCTTGACTATTGATTGCTACCAGTATTCTTGTCTGTCAAGGTCAAGGTGCTTGGAGGGTGGCTTCGGCCTATGGTTGGGTGACAAGGGTATTGTCAATGGTAAAACGAGCACAATCCTTCATATTCTAACACACGGATCATGGGGGATCAGGATCGGATCCGTGGATCCCGCCTGAAACCCTTGCGGATCCTGTAACACATAATCGAAGCAACTTTCTTTGAGGATATTATATTATATGTTGAATTCCGTGATCAAGATCTATGTTTCATCATTTCTGCTACTATATCCTTTACTCGTTGTTTCTTGGATCCACATGGTATATACGACATTCTTCTTGCTCAATGAATCCAATTTCTATTATTAAGGGTGAGCAAACACCTTTGTGTACGAGACAAAGAGTATGATCTCTTGTTGACTCATGGAGGAAGTTGAACTTTAACATGCGTTCTTATTACTGTGTTGAGGATGAAGCAGCTCATTGCTAAAGGGGGGCTGACTTATAATATACCTAACTCGGTATATTACCATATTATATATTAATTAATATTGTTGCTTACAAGTAGATCAATATATTAGGGTCACGACTTTTCATCATGACCACTCCTCTTTAGGTCTATGTAAGCCCAAACCGTTCATTCATTATAATCATCACTTTCATATTCAATATATAAATTTTTATCCTTTTCTTATAATTTAATGATGGCTCGTCTCGAGTATTGTCAAGTCCATCACAGGAAGGAGATGAATTATTAAGATTGCCCTGCGCCCTTGTTTTTTTAATTATCAGAGATGATCTACTTCATTTCGATCCAAATCGATCACACATTTATCAATTTTTTTGAGTTTCCTCCTTTTTTCTCTAATTGGCCCAATTTTGTACTTTCTTGTTGTCGCTGGGCGAAGTGCTATTGACGTGAAGAGGGCCCATTTTGGAGGTAGTAGCATTTCTTCTTTTCGGGCCTGGACATATGCAGGGTGATGGCTACTACTGCTATAATGTCGAGTAATCTTTTAGTAAACTTCGGTTTTGATTGGTGACTAGTTGAAAACTGAATAAGAGTGTCGGTGTGCTAGCCTAACCATGAATGCAAATTATTCACGATTATGTTATATCTTTCTCCAAATCTCTTTGTGCACAGTGCACAGCAGTTGCAATCATGATCATCTAGAAAATTGTAGATCCACCATCGATTTCAAGGGAGGCGACACATGAGAAAGGGAATTTATGGCTGTTGTGGAGAGTCAAAGGAGAATCAAAGTAATTTATTGCAATTGTTGCTTAATAAAAAAATAATATCAACAGATGGATTCACTAGGGTGTTTTGATGGTATAAGGATGGCTTAGATTAACAGATTCTGGAAAAACAAGACACTATCTTTACAATGTCAATGCTTAATTATTTCCTAAATAGATGACTGTATATCATGTGTGCTGTTTTCATTGTCATATTTTTACATCTTAAAAGCTAGTGCTACACCACAGAGAGTTAAGACTTCAGAACAGGAAAGAAGAAAAAATAAAGGTTTCCAATGATATATGTTTATTGTGTACAAGTTTTTGATATTCCTCACCTACATTTTTGTTTGCAGATTTGACATCTAATTGTTGAAATTCCAGGTGCTTGAAGTGAAGGACTCTTTTGAGCAGAACCTGAAGCAACTTTATGAACGCTATATAAAGTTTGGCGAACAAAGTGAAATGACACTTGGTTATTTCTGGATGTATCTAGATTACAATGAATTTATTTCAACCACTCTTTTAATGAAAACATGACAGTTTGTTAAAAGAAGGTGAGTAATTAGCCTTACGTCGAAATTTATCTCCATATATCCTATTCTCCTTTAAGTTGTTTGTTCACTTAATTTGTGCACAGTATTAAGGCTGAATACTGAAATATTTGCAATCAAAGATTAAGTACATTGTCAAATAATACTGGAGACCTCTATGTTCCTCTAATGATGCCAAAATCCAAAATCAAGCCCTTGGTTACATTACTAAGAACATCACTTGGCTAAGCATATTATTAGATCATGCCAAGGAAGTAAAAGTAAAAAAAGCTTATAAACTCAGATTTGCTAATATGATGGATTAAATGTTCCAAAGAATGCTAAATGCAAAATCTGAATCAAATATGCTCCATGCTTGATGGACTTGTTACTCGTTTATCTTTGTTGTTTTATCCCAGTGCATAAATATAAACTGAAAGTAAGTTGTTGAATGGGGATATAGATATTGTAACACAGAAATCATTCTATTATTGATTCTGTTGTGATAAGAACTGATGCTTACTGATTAATGAATTTTAACTTAAAACAAATGGTTGTCATTATAAACAATTCTCAGGGCAAGGGCCTACAATTTAAAAGCTTTTAGTGACAAACTGGACTTATGTTTGGTAGTTTTTCTGAAGAATTCAATATACTTTTCTGTACAAGTATTGTGAGTCACTTTGGTTACTACAGAGCACAAGCTTCATCTTTTATTCTATCACAGACTTTAACAGCCAAGGGCTACTAGTACTCATACTGCTATCACTAACTAGCAGCCTGTTATCACGCAAAATTGCACAGGCAGATTCACCTAATAGTTGCAGGCAAACCAACCCTAGTCACAGTTGGATGCCTCTCTGTTCAAAGTAGTTCTTTTCCAGTCTCAGGGGGTGTCCCTAGGGGATGTATGCTGCCATCAAACCAGTAAATCTGCAAAGAATCTAAGATGATTATCACACAAAAGACTCACTCTTGAACTGAAAAGTCAAGAGCGAGGATACACTTTAAATGAAATTGAGAGTGGTTGAGATCAGATCATTATGATAGTTATAACGAGTTAAACTGAAATACGTGTGGTGAATGTGCACCTTAGGCGAAGATAAATCAAAGTAAGTGCACTTTAACTTGCCACAACACTGCAATACTATTAAACCAACAAGCAACCAATAGATTCCAGCAGCTAAAGACAAAGCATACTTGAACCAAATTGAACACTACCCCAAGAGATTGATTGCATCAGTGACAGGCTGCCATAGGTCTCCTTGGACGCAGTGGTGGTAGAGGTGTGAACTTTTGGAAGGTGGAAGAGTGAAGGATCTGCTGCTACAGTCTTCTCTGAAAAGAATACCGTCTAACCTCGTCAACTCCTCTCAAGTCTGCATATATAGAAGCTCACACCCTCAAAGCCAATTCCCCCCAACTGCTGGAGAAAGAGGAAAGGAAGAATACTAATCTTAAGAACATCTGCATGGCTGCCAATTGTATCAAGTTGCTGTTTGAATGAGATTTTGGTGGCGAAAGAATGCTTCTGTTTATTCATGATAATCCCATAAAAAAGTAACTCTAACCTCCAATTCCAAACCCCTCCTGTAGCTGCTTTCAACTAGGTCGATCTTCTCAAATAGAAGCTTTCATGCCATAATCTTCGAAGGGAATAAATCATGCATGTCTGTTTCAAATAGGCAACCTATAGCCAATCAAGATTCTCTAAACAAAGCAAATAAAGCGAGCTCTAAATAAGGAAACCTCTCGTAGTATGAGATGTACGGCCAGATCTTAAGGTTGGCATAACCATTTTTATACTTCCTGATTAAGATCTCCCTGAGCACATCACCCATCATATTTCCTCATCATCCTTATTAACACACTGTGACAAGCCACTGAAATCTCAATGATGTCATTGAATCTGTTACTGCCTCTCATCTAGGGATAACTAGAGGAGATCATGTCTCATGGCCTGCAGAGAAGAAAGTGATCTCGACGATCATGATGATCAGCATGTCCACAGAGTTCATCCTAGCAGCCCCTCAGATGCCTCTTCCTCACCAACACAGCTCATCACACTTAATCAGCAAGGCTCATTGGGAGATGGTGGCCCAACACATTATGAGGTACATTAGTCCTTGTTTCATGTAAAGTGTCATATTTAATGCATTGGGCATTTGAGTAATGATCATAAGTTGAAGTTGGATAATGAATCATGAACCCAAAAGTTATTCTTTTTTCCTTGTTTCACCTTGGTGACCATCTTGGGCATCCTAATCACGTGTTGTCAATCTTGAGGAAAAGGGGTACTACTGGTGGTTCCTTGAAAGAAGTAATGTACCATTCCCGATCGTGCTTGCCACTTTCCATCCTTGATCCTTCCGTTCTCCCACCTTTTGTGTAATGTGGTTACATGTACACCAAAAAGGCATGTACCTCATTCTCTTATGAGAAGAAGGGGCTAAAGGCCCAGAGGCAGATTGCAGCTGACAGAAAAAAAGAAAGAAATGAGATAATAAGAACAGTTAAAATCCATAAGTCCACAATTAAGCTTGTTATCCCCCAATTTAGGGATAACTAAGGAGATTATGTCTCGAGGCCCACAAGACCTAGACATGGAGTACTGAGAGCCAGATCGACTTGAGCATGGCCATGGAGGGCCCATCTTTTCATTCTTCAGCGCCTCCACTTTGTCAGCAACAACAACATCCGTCACCTCGGCCTGGTCCTGTAGCAGAGATGGTTCTTGCTCCATGAGGTTACAAGTCCGGGTATCATGGTATGTGTCACTCGACTTGACCATATCTGGGGAAATGACATGATGCCCTAGTAAGCTGGTACCCATAGGGTTTGAGTTGCCATTGGGGGGATTCATGAAAGACCATCGTCCACCCCCACCATACTTACCACGTTTCATCTCTTTCTCGCTCATCCATCCCCTTACATTGGTCTGGGCATTGGGTTGGCCAAATATTTAAGGGTTGTACCTTACCTCGTGGGAAGAAGGGGCTAAAGGCCTAGTGGGTAAAAGTAGCCGACAAAAGATAGAAGCCAAAGAATGAAACCTTGAGATGCTTTGCCCAGGGATCCCCGAGAAAGCAGTGAAAAGCTTCTCAGCAAGAAACAAAGGGACCCATAAAAATAATAAAACAAGACCTAGTTAGAGGATAGGGGGTCTCATCACGAGTCAACCTATTAGGTCCATGGGAATGTAGCGGTATGACACTACCAACAGCTGGTCACTACACTAGGGTAGTGGCTCTTGGTGGTGTTGTCGTCCTTATACACACTTGCAAATGTGAACAAATTCCTGCTCACTTAGTATGTCCTCGTAGGCACAATGCCTAGGTTCAAAGTCCACGCTATCGCTTTGACTTGAACCTCTTCCGTCTAGGCTAACTCCTAGGGAAGCCAAGGGGGGTAGACCCTAGTTACTAGATGAGATTTAGAGTTTAAAGTTCTAGGAGTTGGTTTCAATTAGTTAAATGGTCAGGGGAAATCTAGCCTATGATGTAAGGCAACAAATGCAAGATGCAACAATATAGAATGACAGTCAAAACCTTTTCCTAGGACAACTAATACTAGTGCCTAAGATTGGGCAAGGGGTCAACTAGATTAAAGGGAGATTTATTACAAAATAGTTACAAGATTACAAAGGTTACAACATGGTTAGATATAATTAGATACAAAGATACAAAAATAATATCTAAGATATACAAAGTTAAATTAAACTAAATACAATGGATACAAGATATATAAAATGCTAACTAATCAGTTGCTTGCATGTGCATGAACTAAAGATAATCAAGATAATACAACCATCAACACATCAAGCCAAGCATGCTCACAATAGATCTTACTCTATTAGACTGCTTATCAATGGCACATAAACAATCACTCAAGACCCAATCAAGAGAGTGCCTCCAGGAGGATGCGCAACTTCTTGAGGGATCACACCACAAATACCAGAACAACAATAAATAAAAAGTTCTTGAAAATGTAAAGTGTTCCAGATTAGAGATATAACCACTTAGATAATTATTCCACAACTTATGAAAATGACTTCATGTAAAAGTAATTGAAAGATGTAGTGCTTGCAAGTGTAAATGTGAATTGCCCGAAAGTTGTAGACCAAGGATTAATTAAGATGGTTAAGTGAGATTCAATCCTATCTAAGTGTCAACCCAATACTTTCCTCCCCCAATTACCAAGTAATTGTTGGGTGCTCAAGTAGTAAGGCAACGAGGCCCACCCTAGCTCCACAGGTCAGTCTTAAGATAAGAGTATTCCTGGAAAAGGACGCTGAGCGCCACGAGACCGTCCCCAACCTATCACCTTTCCGTTGCCTTCCTCCGACCCCGTTTTAAATGGCAAAGATGGTTGGTAAAGGTGCCCTATTAAGTCTAATAAGTTATTAAACCTATGAGCTAAGTATTTTCAAGTGATTGAGTGCTTAATGCTTGCTCAAAAGTGCCAAATGTTTGAGTGTTTAATGCTTGCTAAAAAATGCCCAAAACTGAATTGCAAGTTAAGTTCTTAAGTTATTGAGTTGTTGCATATAAAGCATAAAGAACTTGAAATGAATTGCGGAATTAAAAACGATAATCTAAACCATTAAGACACCCATGTTTGCATGCATGTGTGAAAGATAAATACTTCAGAAATAAATGACTTGCATGCAATGAAAAAACAAAGATTTAATCTAAGCCTCCACTGGCTCTAAGCTAGCATATGTTGTGTGAGATCTACTCTAGATAATTTTAACCATTAGCATGCATTGAGATACCACGACTAAGCTAGCTAAACGATGAAAGAAAGACAGAAAATAAACTAAACTAAAGCTTGGAAAGCAAAAACTGAAATGAAGAGAATGCAAGCCACTTGGGTACCCTCCTTTTGGCTTGCTTTACAATGCTTTAGATAGAAAAGAAAGAGAGGATAGAATTACCACTTTGAAAGGAGGTTCTTGGAGGTGTGTTGTGATTGTAAATGGACAACATGCACCCTTAACCTGGCGAGAACTTGCAAAAATCAGCAAGCTATTGCTTGCTGATTTTGCTGCAACACACTCAACGAAAGTTAATAAAATTTATGTTTTGCAACAGAAATTTCCTACATATAAAAACCAGAAATATAGTTGATTATATTGATCTATCCAATGAGTTAGATACCAAAATCAGAATATGAATAAAACATAAAGATAATCAGAAAATCTTGTGAAGTTTTAGTGAGGGACGAGGGTAGATCCTTGCTTGGATCTATCCCAACAATGCTCTTTGAGATGACCTGCAAGCTTCAAATAAAATGTGAGACAAGGTAGATAATGGATTGTATTGACTAATAACACAACAAAGTTAGCATCATTAATAAATACAAGGCATATAGGCCAACCACTATAAGTTAGCTAAACCTAGCTAAACAAACAAAGTTTTACTCAAGCAAACTATCCAATAACACAATAATATTCAAAGAAAAGAGCAATATCACCTCATAAACAAATGGAGCATCCAGACAAGTCTTTGAGATCCATGGTTCCTCCAAAGCTATTCTTTTATTACCAAGGGAAGAGGTTGTAGCAAGAAAGTTGCTCCAAGCTTTTCAAGAACAAATGGGTGAAGCAAAGTGACAATGAGAGAGAGAGAGAGATGGCAAGAATTTGGTAGCATAACAATACTCTGAAGAATGGTGAGGAATGAGTGAGGGAAGAGTTTCTTTTATAGCATGAGAGGCCAAAGAGATACCTCTTAGATCTTTGACAAATGTCAAGATCCAAGTCAAGAGAACTCCAGTCAAGGAAAGCGCATGGCTTTTAGGTTGAGATGAGAAATGAAGGTGGAATGAGATGGAGGGTGAGTTGGCCATCTAAGAGGGGTGTATTGGCCAAGGGAAGGCCCACGCCTAGCTTTAAAAGCTACTTTTCATTTTCAAAGAAGATTTTTCCACTTTTTCAAATGGAGAGGGCACAACTTCCAAAAGGGGCGCAAGCTTTGTGGGTGGAATGTGGAGGAATGTGTTGGCCACATGCCAAGTGGGATGTGGGAGCCAAAGGAGGGGTGCACCTCATGAAGGAGGGGCCCACAACTCATACTAAAGTGAGTTATGAACTCTCACGTGGGAAAGGGGGTGCACATTGCAAGAGGGGGCGCAAATCCCAAGATGGTTTTAATTAAAAAATGAGTTAGGGGGTGGGTGTTGGTTAGGAATGGGTTGGGATAGGTTAGGATAGTCTCTCTCAGTCATTATTCACCTTCACTTCACTAAATTTGCTCATTAATTACAAAATTGACATTTTTCCCATGTCTTGGGTTAGCAATTAAAATTGCTTTTATCTGACTAGGACTCCTAAGTGGACAAAACCCTAACAAAACTTGTCTGACTGAGTTGAAACTTGGTCCAAGGGTGTAGGGGGTCTCATTCCATTTCTTTTGAGCACAAATACCCCTATCAAAAGCCCAAGGAACTAGCTTTTACAATTTTTCATTAGAATTAATTAATTAATTAAATTTCCAACCTTAGGAAATTTTAATTAATTAAAAAAAACCTATCTAGACTCGAGGGAATTCCGTGAAACTTTTTAAGCTGTCTTACATGGTCAGTTACATCATTCCTAAACACTAGCTACCACATGATGAATTCATTAGAACTCCTTTCACCACTTTGGAGGATTTATTACTAGTGGGAGTAAAAAACTCAAGGGAATTTAATAAGGCTGGTTAGGCCAAATTAATAACCTAAGGATAAAAAACACTCAGTGAAAGGAAATCTCCTAAGGTAACTGACCTAACTATGATCCATGCAGACCTATTATATTATTAACCCACGTAGGGGTGCATAAATTCCATTTACAAAAACGTGTGTTGGAGCAAAATTTTCCCTGTAGAACCAAAAAGTTGTTGACTTGTTTGCATATGTTGATTCATATCTTCATGGTACATGGAGTTGACCCCCTAGTTGAATAGGAGGTCAACATCTGGCTCCACTCGGGGACATGTGTTCGATCTTCTCATTTGGGATGGAGAGCATACGAGAATCCAACATCTACAAAAAGGTGCTCACCAATATCCAACATAAGCATACATATATAACACATGAATAAGTTAAATGCTATAAACAACAATTACATAATGAAATAACTATTGTACAACATGAACTATGATACAAAAATAAATCTAAGTACACAATCACATAAAGAATGAAATAATACAAAACTGAAATACAAGGAGAAGGGTTAGAGATACATTACAAAGGATGTCTCATTGGACACCAAGTTGCCATATGAAGAACACTTCAAGGATGAGTCCTCTCACTAGCATGTCAAAGTTTATGTCATCCCACTAGCTGAGAAGAGTTGCTAGAAGATTGATATACTTTATGTTGACTTCTGATTTTCTCATGTGAATCCCAATTTCTAACCTTAGGCCACTTGGAACAATCCTCCTTAAAAAATTTCTGATGGTTTTCCATAGGTGCCAAGTGCAAAGTCTGTGAACTTAATTTTTCCTTAAAAGGCTTGGCATATCTCTTCATAGGGATGGTATACTTTACTTTATCAATATTAAACTTATAATCCTTACTACTTTCCATCAAATTTTCATCACTTAATCTATCCTTTATTTTCCCAATTTCTAGAAAATAAGGAGGGTGTGGCCCAAGAATTCCATCTGACTTACTCTGACATCTAACTGATTCCTTTGATGCAGGTTTAGCTGATAACAAATTTTTAACTGACACATCCAACTCTGACTTTGATTCTGAAGGAGGCAAACCATTATCTATTTTATCCAAATCTTCCTCAAGAAAAAGCCCATCAAAGGAATCCATGGGGTCCCAAACATTACAAATGCTTGGGCATCTACTATTTAGTTTCATCTTTATAGGAGTAGACTCTATTTCATAACATCCCATTTCTACTTCCCGATACACAATCTCGTTATCCTTTCTCCTAGGATCTTCCACATGATACTTTCTTTCCATCTCTCTATTTAATCTAAACATGGCACCACTTGGAGTTGGAATGGTGGCATAAGTTAAATCCATTTGCAAATTACCACCTAAACCTGCAAATGTCTTTCTATTTAGCAACATACCCCAAGTATCAGGCACATCAATCACAACAATGTCCATCTCAATCATGATATCTAGGAATGTGGCCAAGTGTACTTGTAGTCCTTTAATCAAACCATGCACCTCTATTGTTCTGCTATCCATAGCACAAATGTTATGATAAGGTCTAGATATCCTTAAGTTTAATTGTTCCATTACTCTCTTAGTCATAACATTTGAGGTAGCTCCTGAATCAAACATACAATTATGAAGAATAAAATCATTCACGATCAACGATAGGAAAAAGGGTCTATTCTTTTCATTTCCCCTATCAATATTTTGCAAAATAACTAGTGCATCTTGATAAGTTCTTGTTGGTGGAATGTCAACACTTTTCTGAGAAGGAGAATCTATGGCTCTGAGTAGATTCTCCCTCTGAGAAGGATTCTTCATTATTTTCGACATAGGTACCAACATCTTTGCATTACTTAGATTCGATTTCCTTACCACCTCATCCACTCACATGGCTTAGATTCGATTTCTCCCGAAAACATCCCACATCCAGTGAGCATTAGCCCAATAGGACATCCTAGCGTTTCCTCCAAACTCGGCTTGTAGATTAGTATAATGTCTTTGAGCACTCGTCCGAGTAAAGGGGGTTTTATGCAGATGTTTAATAAAATTGATGACTAGATGTGATTGACATTGCTATGATCCCTGTGACTTATGAGCCCATGGAGGGCGTATCTGTTGATGTTTTAGGACCATGCCTGATGGATAGGTACCCTTATGGAAAGGTACACATAGGGGGATGATTAGTTTGGACCTCCATGGGGATAAGAGCCCACCAGATGGATGTTGAGATCCTGACAGGGGGCAAAGACAAATCAGAGGATTGCACCGGAGAAATATGAGGATGTTCCACTAGAGGCAGCTTGACAGACCTGTACCCAGGGGGGTTGTGCCCTTTCCACCAGGACGTAGGCCTTGGAAGACCCATGACATCACCCAGGACACCCATGACGTCATCCAGTACTTTGCAGATTTTGGGAGGAAGTTGTGTGCCAAGTGGCACGTGTGGCAGGTTCATGAGGCCCAAAAAGGCCTAATGTTTTGCCCCAGGAGGCCAATGTTGCCCCAAAAGGGCCTAACGTCACCCTAAAAGGGCATGACGTCATCATTTATGCTTGATTTAGGGTTTTAATTATGACATTTAATGTAAAACAATATTTTGATGTAAATTTGGCCATGTCGACCTTTTTTGACCTAAAGTAAAATTAAAGGTCATTGGTATGGTATAAGTAGAGAGCTAAAAATCTCATTTTCTCATCATCTTTCCCTCACACTTGTGTAAGGTCTGAAATTTACAGCCCTCATTAGGGTTTTGGACTGAAATTTTAGTGTGCACTTGTTGGAGGAGGGTTATTTTTGGTGAATTTGACATTTTTCTTGGTGGAAAGTCTACAACTAGGGTTTTGCTTGATGATGCTTGGTGAATGTGAGTAAAATTGTGCAATTCTTCTCTTACTTGAATGGTTATGGTGTTTTGCTTTGCATTTTGTTAATTTATGAAATTGCTATCCTAAACCTTAGGGATCAAGCACATGTTATTGTCCTTGTTCTAATTTGCTATCCACCTACTAGATTGTGCCAAGGAGCTGTTTTATTGAAGCCATTGCTAGGGCCTTGCCATTGCAACACCCTAGCATTTGTCACTTCATCCTAGCCGTTTTTACTTCACCGTTGAGTTAAATGAGGAGAATCTACTAAGGCCTAGGGTTACCTACACCTTAATAGTCGTTTTCCCCTAGGGTTTGGTGGTTGAAGCCTTGGCTTACCGACACTTCATCCATCAATTCCTCTTGTCTTTGGCTCTATTATTATCATCTTGCTCCTTCAATTATTGCAGCCACTTGTTGACTCCATTTTTCCCTATGAAAGCACTAGTCTAAGATCTCTCCCTTTAGTGTTTTGATCACAACCTTCAAACATCCAAATCTTTGAACAAACTACTAACACCTTCTAACCCTAGATTAGATCGATCTACGAACCTTATTGATGCTAGTATTCAAATCTTCTCTAAGCGATTGATGCTAGTATTTTGCAACATTGAAATCTTCTCTAAGCGATTGACCAATGCATGGCCTTATTTGCTTCTGATGAATGTTGGTGTTATAACATTGATGATTAATCATTCTTGCTTATTTTGAAGTTTTTCTAAGGCATTAATTGTGAAGTATTGTCTTGTGATTATTGTTGCTATACATCTTTGTTTACTTCATCAATATATTAGTGAATTCCTTTTATTGAGAAAGTCTTTGATTATATGAAGTACTAACCAACAAGTGCTCTTGCAAATATAGTTTTATGTTGCTTTGCTCCGGGCAGGTACACTTCTGGTTTATTACTTCTTTATTGGTTGTTTAACTAGACTTTCTGATCGGTGGTGGCTTGTGAGAGGGAACCTTTTTACTTGACCTTTATCCTTTGCCTTCTCAAAACCCCAGGTCACCAGGGACGTCTCTCCTGGGCCTACCACCCTAAATAGAAAGAGACATCATATTGAGGTGACAATGATAGGATAGTTTCCCGTTACACCAATTTCTCTTCATTTGCCTTTCCCTTCTATCAAAGTACAAATTGTGAGATATGAAAGCTCAACCCCCTCATTAATGGCGTTTTCCCCTAGTCCTAATGCGAATAAACACATTGATCTATCAAAAAAGGACTGGAATATATTCGAAATAAACAACAAAGGAAGTGTTATGCTTGAAATCGTTTTAAGGGGACTCACACATTATATAAAAAAGTAAAAGAAAAAGGCAAATAAAGGGGTTTGGAATGAAAAAAGCGTCGAGGAAAGGGTAACTCAATTGCTAACCGCACCCTCTACAAAGGCACTCATGGAGGTGAGTACATACATTGTCTTGCATGTTAATGACCCAATGCTTAGAAGTAAACCCCATGACCACCTCACATTCATTACATATCTCTGATTCGTTCTTCTGAGAAATATCTCTCTACTTGGGTACTGACACACCTAATAGGTTCCTTTGAAGGCCCTCCCATACCTAAACTTGCCAAATTGCATAAAGTCTTGTGCTTGTGTGAAGATTGAAGGGGATACCCAATGAGAGTTGTTCACTTGCATTTTGTATTACTTGATGGCTTACTTTATATGCTTCTTAGGACTACTGTAGCTTGTGATTGTTGGTTTTACTTGATTCCATGGCTTTCACTGACTTGAATGCACCTGGCCTCGCTTTTGGAGAACGTTTTGGTGCTTTCACCCCAAGACATTGTGCATTGTGGACATTATACAACACATGTGATGCAGAGCATTGGGTCACCCAATGGTTGAACCCCTTCAGATACATCCTCTCTCACCTCCTGGACCTTGGACGATGGAAAGATGGGCTCTCATTTGAAAGATATGGTCATAATGGCATGCAGATGGGCGGAAAGCCCACACCTTGGACAATGCACCCATACCTTCTTCAACATTTGATGGAGGATATTGCATCTGATTATGCTCAGAAACCACTCATAGAGGTGATGCATGATCATTCCACCTGGATGATGGACTTCCTTTTTGGCAAATATTTAACAGACAGCGAATGGAAAATATTTAATAGACAACGAATGCTTGTCATTGATGGCAAGTACAACAATGAAGATGGCATGAGTACAGGAAGTTTGTAATTGACAGGCAAACAAAAGATAAGTTCGGGAAGGTCGAATGATCGAAGGTGAATGATCGAAGGCAACACAACATTGATCGAGTGATCGAAGACTTGTAAAGTTTGAGAAGAACTACTGATCGTTGGATCCCATCCAAAATTCCCGACAGAACGATTGTCGTCAAATCTCAAGAAGAGCGCACTGAAGAGGAGGACAGATTTCAGACGTTAGATCCGAGCGCAGGACCCGACCATTCTTGGATCAAGGAGAACCTGCACGCCTTTTAAAGTATGACAAGGAGAAAAGGGGCTCACAAAATCTCGAAAGGAGGACCATCCATCATCAAGAAGGACACGTGGGGAAAGATCGTAAGTTCGCTGACTAGAGAGTCAAAGAAACAGGGTTCCCTAACTTCTCGAAATCGCGATGAAATCTGAGCCGTCAGATTAAGGTTGAATCTGGACCGTTGATTCCAGTCCTTGTCGAAGTTTCGGGGATCGAGAGTTGGACATGTCAAAGATTATTGACAACAGGAATCCCGATATCGAGATATGCGAAATCGCGATGAAATCTGAGCCGTTAGATTAAGGTTGCATCTGGACCGTTGATTCCAGTTCTTGTCGGAGTTTCGGGGATCGAGAGTTGGACATGTCAAAGATTATTGACATCAGGAATCCCGATTTCGCGATATGCGAAATTGTGACTCAATCGCAGCCGTTGAATCAAGCTCAGATTTGAACCGTTGATCTAACTCCATATCGGAGTTTCGGGGATCTTAACATGGAGAGGCAAGAAATCAATGCAACAAGAATGCCGAAATCGCGATTCAATCGTAGCTATTGAATCAAGATCACATCTGGACCATCGAATCACAAGACATGTGGCAAGTGATAAAAATTTCGTTGACTTGGGGTCAACGAAGCATAGTGTTGAAAATCACGAAAAGGAGAAATCGCGAAAGCGCTTTTTGCATAGGTGCTTAGTTATGACCATAGTCATATTGGGGAAGGAGCTAGTGCAGAAAAGTTCTGTATCGGAACTTCGGAGATCGGGAAATGAAGTGTCGAGACACTCAACACAGGATTGCCGAAATGCCGAAACCCAATTTAAAGGAAATGAATTCAAGATCTCATGAAGCCAATCCAACGGTGCAGGTGAATTTGAACAAAGATCGGAGGGTTACTGTTCTCTGTCACAGTTAACTCCTCAGTTACAAATCTGTTAGCAAAACAGACTCATGATGGCGAATCAGTTGGCGTTTCAGTTGTTTGGACAATTGTCTTTCTTGTGCCTAAGGAGATGCGAAGTGGAACCGCCGTGGGTGTGTGTATAAGAGAAAATGAGACAGACAACGTGAGGTTGGTTGTTCGGTATGGAAAATGAATGAA
>JZKD02S0314720.1:15009-28512 GCA_000966675.3 Picea glauca
TCACCCTAAAAGGGCATGACGTCATCATTTATGCTTGATTTAGGGTTTTAATTATGACATTTAATGTAAAACAATATTTTGATGTAAATTTGGCCATGTCGACCTTTTTTGACCTTAAGTAAAATTAAAGGTCATTGGTATGGTATAAGTAGAGAGCTAAAAATCTCATTTTCTCATCATCTTTACCTCACACTTGTGTGAGGTCTGAAATTTGTGGCCCTCATTAGGGTTTTGGACTGAAATTTTAGTGCACACTTGTTGGAGGAGGGTTATTTTTGGTGAATTTGGCATTTTTCTTGGTGGAAAGTCTATAATTAGGATTTTGCTTGATGATGCTTGGTGAATGTGAGTAAAATTATGCAATTCTTCTCTTACTTGAATGGTTATGGTGTTTTACTTTGCATTTTGTTAATTTATGAAATTGCTAGCCTAAACCCTAGGAATCAAGCACATGTTATTGTCCTTGTTCTAATTTGTTATCCACTTACTAGATTATGCCAAGGAGTCGTTTTATTGAAGCCATTGCTAGGGCCTTGCCATTGTAACACCCTAGCATTTGTCACTTCATCCTAGCCATTTTTACTTCACCGTTGAGTTAAAGGAGGAGAATCTACTAAGGCCTAGGGTTACCTACACCTTAGTAGTCGTTTTCCCCTAGGGTTTGGTGGTTGAAGCCTTGGCTTACCGACACTTCATCCATCAATTCCTTTTATCTTTGGCTCTATTATTATCATCTTGCTCCTTCAATTATTGCAACCACTTGTTGACTCCATTTTTCCCTATGAAAGCACTAGTCTAAGATCTCTTCCTTTAGTGTTTTGATCACAACCTTCAAAGATCCAAATCTTTGAACAAACTACTAACACCTTCTAACCCTAGATTAGATCGATCTACTAACCTTATTGTTGCTACTATTCAATTAAGTTACAACCATATTTTGCAGCATTGAAAGCTTCTCTAAGCGATTGACCAATGCATGGCCTTATTTGATTCTGATGAATGTTGGTGTTATAACATTGATGATTAATTATTCTTGCTCATTTTGAAGTTTTTCTAAGGCATTAATTGTGAAGTATTTTCTTGTGATTATTGTTGCTATACATCTTTGTTTACTTCATCAATATATTAGTGAATTCCTTTTATTGAGAAAGTCTCTGATTATATGAAGTACTAACCAGCAAGTGCTCTTGCAAATATAGTTTTATGTTGCTTTGCTCCGGGCAGGTACACTTCTAGTTTATTACTTCTTTATTGGTTGTTTAACTAGACTTTTTGATCGGTGGTGACTTGTGAGAGGGAACCTTTTTACTTGGCCTTTATCCTTCGCCTTCTCAAAACCCCAGGTCACTGGGGACGTCTCTCCTGGGCCTACCACCCTAAATAGAAAGAGACATCCTATTGAGGTGACAATGATAGGATAGTTTCCCGTTACGCCAATTTCTCTTCATTTGCCTTTCCCTTCTATCAAAGTACAAATTGTGCGATATCAGAGCTCAACCCCCTCATTAATGGCGTTTTCCCCTAGTCCTAATGTGAATAAACACATTGATCTATCAAAAAAAGACTGGAATATATTCGAAATAAACAACAAAGGAAGTGCTATGCTTGAAATCGTTTTAAGGGGACTCACACATTATATAAAAAAGTAGAAGAAAAAGGCAAATAAAGGGGTTTGGAATGCAAAAAGCGTCGAGGAAAGGGTAACTTAATTGCTAACCGCACCCTCTACAAAGGCACTCATGGAGGTGAGTACATACATTGTCTTGCATGTTAATGACCCAATGCTTAGAAGTAAACCCCATGACCACCTCACATTCATTACATATCTCTGATTCGTTCTTCTGAGAAATATCTTTCTACTTGGGTACTGACACGCCTAATAGGTTCCTTTGAAGGCCCTCCCATACCTAAACTTGCCAAATTGCATAAAGTCTTGTGCTTGTGTGAAGATTGAAGGGGATACCCAATGAGAGTTGTTCATTTGGATTTTGTATTACTTGATGGCTTACTTTATATGCTTCTTAGGACTACTGTAGCTTGTGATTGTTGGTTTTACTTGATTCCATGGCTTTGACTGACTTGAATGCACCTGACCTCGCTTTTGGAGAATGTTTTGGTGCTTTCACCCTAGGACGTTGTGTACTTTGTACATTATACAACACATGTGATGCGGAGTGTTGGGTCACCCAATGGTTGAACCCCTTCAGATACATCCTCTCTCACCTCCTGGACCTTGGACGATGGAAAGATGGGCTCTCATTTGAAAGATATGGTCATAATGGCAGGCAGATGGGAGGAAAGCCCACACCTTGGACAATGCACCCATACCTTCTTCAACATTTGATGGAGGTTATTGCACCTGATTATGCTCAGAAACCACTTAGAGAGGTGATGCATGATCATTCCACCTGGACGATGGACTTCCTCGTGTCATGTGCTAGGGTTGGTTGATGATGTTGGGGCTTGTTTGCTAGTAGACAACACTTGATGGCTTTGAGATGTGACATGGCACTTGATAAGGATCTTCCACCTTGCTTGCACCATCTAACAATGAAACATGACCTTGGGAGGCTTTCTTCACTCTTTGGGAGCTTGATGTCACCATAGGTGTGGCCCTACTATGGTGTATTTGCATGTATTATCATTTTTAGAGGCTATTTGAGGGGTCAACCTCACTTGTATCATGGATTATTGTTGTTTTACTCTATCATTGTGGACATTAGCACTTGGTTACCTCATATAAATATAGAGGGAGCACTCACTTTATCAAATAATCATTCTTACATTTGTGGGATCATCGCTACTTGTCTCTTTCTCTCTCATATTTCGCTTGGAGTACTTTTGCACACTTTTTTGAAGGAGGATCTTTATTGGATGCTTTTCTCTTGTTTGATTGATGAATGTTGAGCTACGGTTTCCTCATGCATAACGCTTGACCTAGTAAGTGTTTTTCTTCAAGTTTTATGCTTGCTTATGGTGTATTATGGTGGATTCTCTTTTAGATGGCTAATTGTTGCATGTTACCTTGTATGCTAGAAACCTTAGGAGAGATTGAGATTGTTTATCCCCTCCCTACTTTCATTTATCATTAATTTGTCGAAGCATTTAAGACTTAGTCTAGGGCTTAAGAGTGTTTATCCCCTAGGGTTTTGTCTTAGCTATTTCAATTCCCAGGGATTAAGATTGTTTATCCCCCTAAGGTTTGACCTAGCTCAATTAAGACCTTGTTGCTAGACGTTAGAGAAGAAAATGACATCAAGGGTTTGTTATTGCACAATTTGTAGTTAAGGTAAAAGACGGATGAAAGGAAGTCAAACTGGCATAACTGAACCAATCCCACCACTGTCACCTCAATGGGAATGTTCTTTCTATTTAGGAAGGTAAGGCCTAGGGGAGACGTCCCCGATGACCTGGGGTTTTGAGAAGGAAAAAAGAAGGTTAAAAGGGCTAAGTGATGATATTCCCCCTCACAAGTCACCACTTGATCAGAAAGTCCAGCTTAATAGCTAATAAAGATAATAGAATACCATAAGTAGTAACCAAGAAGTGCACCTGCCCGAGACAAAGAAACAAAGAAACTGTGCATGTGCAAGCTTGCTTGCTGGTTAGTACTTCATATAATCAATGACTTTTCTGATAATAAGCAATTGAGCAATAATATTGACGAAGTAAATCAATGTTTGTACAATAGCAATGATTACAATATCACTTCTCAATAAATGCTAAAGAAACTTTGGCATTCAGTGTAACAATATCAACACTTTATAAACATTTCCTTAACTAATCATTCAATTTCTTTAGAAGTAAAACAAATGCTGGACAAAGGTGTTTATAGAATAAGAAGGTGACGACAACAATAGGGTTAGTAGGATTAGTCTAGGCTAGGGTTAGTAAGAGTTAGAATTTGTTCAAAGTTTAGAAGTTTGTTTGTGATCAAGTTACTCAATACAAGAGGTCCTAGACTAGTGCGCTACTAGGGCTAATGGAGTCAAAAGAAGGCTGCAAAGGTTGAAGGACTAAATGATAATGAAAGACCAAAGACACGAGGGTTAAATGTTGAGGTGTTGCTAAGGCAATGCCTCAACAATGAAACCCTAGGGGAGAAAGGCTTACTAAGGTGTAGAAACCCTAGGCCTTAGTACTTTCTCCTCATTCTTTAGCTTGTTGGCAAGATGAAATCAACTAGCTTGAGCAAGTGTTCATAGGGATAAAGACAAGAGAGTTAGAAGGTGAAGTGGTGCTAGAGAAAGGCTTCATCAAACAAATCCTAGGGGAAAACGACTCATCAAGGTGTAGAAACCCTAGGCCTTGATGCATCTTCCTCCTTCTTAGCTCAATAACAAGGAAAAACGACTAGCTAGGAGAGTAGAGATAGAGTGTTGCTATGGCAAGGATATATCTTACTTCAACAAATCAAAATAGGGACATGAGACAAGGACATTAACTAGTGCTTGTCACCTAGGGTTTGATTCAACAAATTATAATAACAAATGCAAGTAAACAAAACTATAACCATTCAATTAAGAACTGTTGCAGAAATTCACTTACATAAACCATGCATTCAAGTAGCAAAACCCTAGTTGTAAACCTTCCACCAAGAAGAAATGCCAAAATAGTCCGAAAATGTCTTCCTTCAACAAGTGCACCTCACAATTTCAGCCAAAAACCCTAAGAAGGGCGCAAATTTCAGACCTCACTAATGTGTGAGTGAAAGATGATGACAAAATGAGAGTGAAAACCCTCAATTTATACAGTAGCAATGACCTTAATTACTTTTTAGGTCATCAAAAGGTCGACAAGGACAAAATACACAATAATATTGTTTTTACATTAAATTGTCATAAATGAAACCCTAATCAAGAAAAAGCAAGATGCCATGCCCCTTCTAGAGTGACGTTAGCCCTTTCTAGGGAAAATGCAGCTTCCCGGAGCAAAACGTTAGCCCTCCTTGGGCTTCTCCAACTCGCCACATGTGCCAAAATTGCCTCGTTTGTCTGCCAAAACGTCCATGAAGCAAGGATGCCATCATGAACCTCCTAGGTGACGTCCTAGGCCTTCCAAGGCCAACGTTCCAATGAAGGAGGCACAACCCCCCTAGGTTAGGCTCTATCAGGGTGCCTCTTTGGAACATCCTCCTCTTCTCCGGTGCTAACCCCTCTGTCCTATCTCTGCCCCCTGCTGGGGTCTCAACATCCATATGGTGGGCTCTTCAACCCCATGGAGGTCTGAACTAATCATCTCTCCATGTGTACCTGTCCAATGTGGTACCTGTCTGTCGAGCATGATCCTGCACATCAACAGTTATGCCCTCCATGGGATCAGAAGTCACAGGGATCATATCAATGTCAATCACATCTCATCATCAATATTATTAAACATGTGCATAAAACCCCTATTACCCGAGTTAAGTGCTCAAAGACATTATACAAGTCTGCAATACAAGTTTGGGGAAAGTGTCAGGGTGTCCAATTGGGCTAGTGTCCATTGGAAAAGGGATGTTTCCGGAAGAGATTAAATCCAAGTCATGTAAGTGGGTGAGGTGGATAAGGGATATCCTGACAAGGGGTGCAGTGAAAGCAGAGAAATTTGAGTGTGACAAAACGATCACATACTTAAAACAAAACTCATTGAGTGTCATCGAGCTAAAAGATTTGGTGTTTATTGTGGTTATTTTGGCAAGAACACTGAATCTAGTGAATCGTTTCCTCAAGGAACTTCATCACAACCTCTTCTGTTGCTTACTTTGTTGGGATAGCTTCCACCCATTTGTTGAAGTAGTTAGCAGCTGTCAAAACCCATTGATAACCATTACTAGTGTTGTCCTTGAACTCGCCAATGAAATCCAGTCGCCATTGTTAAAAGGATGCTTCTATGACAACTGGCTTAAGGAGAAGGGAAGGGAGATATTGTTTGTCGACAAAGAATTGACACGGTTGAAAGGATCTGACGTACTGATGTGTGTCAGAGAAAATAGTGGGCCAATAATATCTTTCCCTTAAGATCTTATGGGTAGTAGTGCGAGCTGCAAAATGGCCTCCACAATATCCTGAATGAAGGTTAGCCATTAACTTGTCACCTTCTTCCTTATTCACACACTTGAGGATCACCCCATCAAGGTTACTCCACCCGAGACCATCTTCTGCTAAGAAATACTTCATAGCTTTGAGCCTTATGGCTCTTCTTGTGATCTACCATATGATCATGGTAAGTGTGGTTCTTCAAGTAATAAATGGCATCTGAATACCACTCAGTTTTTTCAATTTCGCTTGCGACAACGTTGATTTGTTTCTTCTCTCCCATCTCGATGGCTTCTTGATTGATTTCTGTCAACATCTTAGCCAACGCTTTCCCTTTGATTATCTTGGATGGTTTGATCTCCAAATCATATTCTTGTATATGTGAAATCCATTTTCCCCTTGATCCAAGACAATCTTGTTGTGATAAAACATCTTTTATAGCGGGGTAAGGGACAAAAGCTTTGATCTTGTTGTATCCCACATAAGTTCGAAAATGCTTCAGAGACTTGACCAGAGTGTAGGCTTGTTTTTCCGTAATGGTGTAATTCAGCTCTGAGTCCCTAAGGTTCTTGCTCATGAAAGAAATCAGTTGTTCATCCCCCTGATCATTTTTTTGCAACAAAACTCCCGCAATGATGTCCTTTGAAACAAAAAAGAATATGATGAAGTCCTTAGCAAAATTTGGACTGACCAAGACTGGTGAGATAATTATTGCTTCCTTGATACATTGGAAAGCTAGCTTACCTTTGTTGTCCCACTCAAAATGTGCATCCTTCTTTAATAATCTATTAAGGGGCTTAACAATTTCAACAAAGTTCGGAATGAATCTCCTTACGGAGTTAATTTGGCCAAATAAAGATTGCAAGGCTTTCTTGTTTTTAGGGAGAGGGATCTTTTTGATAGCTTCAACCCTAGAAGGGTCTATTGAGATTCCATCTTTAGAAATAATATGACCTAGTAACTTGCCTTTGTTCACACCAAAAATTGATTTCTTAGGGTTGAGAGATGCCATATTCTTTGCACCTTTGGAAAATCGTTCTTAAGTGTTGGATGTGTTGATCCCTTTTCTTGGAGATAACAATTAGATCATCTTGGTAAATCTCTATAAGTTTCCCAATCAAATCCCTGAAAGCATAATTCATGGCACGCTGGAAAGTAGCCCCTGTGTTGGTTAGTCCAAAGGGCATTCTCAAATACTTATAAGTTCCTGAAGGGGTGGTGAAAGTTGTTTTTAGTTGGTCATCCTCCTTTACCAACACCTGATTATATTATGAGAAACCATCAATCATGGACATCATCTCTGCTCTGATGACCCTTTGCAGAAGGTACTCCATGTTTGGTAGAGCTTTGGCTTCTACCCACTTGGTAGCATAATAAATACAAACTAAGATATACCTTTTCTTTTTTGATGCAAGAGCAATCGGTCGTATTGATTCCAGAGCCTATTTCTCAAAAGGATTAATCATTAGCTAAGGCTGTAAAGGAATCTCGCTGGATCGTATTGGGCGGCCCATCTGCTGATAATTGTCACAACTTTGAACATATTTTTTGGCATCCTTAAAGAGGGTTGGCCAATAGTATCCTAAACGAAGAACTTTATATGTTGCTCTCTTGTTAGCGAAGTGCTCTTCACACGACTCGTCATGACAAGATCTCAATATACCAAACACTTCATCTTCACAAAAACATCTTCTGATGATCAGGTCAGGTCGTATCGGAAAGAGGTCCCCTCCTACCCAAGAATAGGAAGCACTGCATTGGGCGATCCTCTTCTTTTTACTAGGTGAAGTATGTTGTGTAAATTTCCCTGTAACCAAATAGTTAGTGACATATGAAAACCACGAGGAGTTAGTAGATAAAACACACAAACGTTCATCAAGAAATTCGTCATCTATAGGAGTTTCTTGTTCCTCATTATGAATTTCAGAAAAAAAAAAAATCTACTACCAAATTTTCCCTTCCAGCTCTATCTAGAATAGTAATATTGAACTCCTGTAAGAACAAAAGCCATCTAGTCACCCTACCATTGGTTATAGGTTTATTCAATAGGTACCTAATAGCAGAGTGATCGATATGAATAAAGACCTCATACCCAATTATGTAATGTTCGAACTTATTAATTGCAAGCACAACTGCTAAAAATTTGTTTTCCGTGACTATATAGTTTGATTCAGTTGGTGTTAAGTTCTTGCTAATGAAATAAATGGTGTGGGATGAATGATTTTCTTGATGTCTCAACATGGATCCAAGAGCTATGTCGGATGCATTTGTTGAAATGTGGAATGGAAGAGACCAATTCGTCCCCCTCAAGATTGGTGCTTGGGTAAGTTTTTCTTTCAGTACTTTGAAAGCATATTGGCAATGATGATCCGGAAAAAAGTCAATATCCTTGGTGAGAAATTTAAATAAAGGAGTGGATATTCTCGTAAAATGTTTTATGAATCTTCTATAATAACCAACATATCCTAAAAAGATTCTTGCATCTTTTGGGGATTTCGGAATTGGGAGCTTTGATATGACCTCAATCTTTGCCAAATCAACCTGAATTCCAACACTGGATATGAAATGGCCAAGAACAATTCTTGCGGTCTGCAACATACAACATATAACATCACTCAAAGCAATGTTAGTTTCTTGGCACCTTATCAAAACCTTTTCTATGTTCTCTAATTCTTCATAAAAAGTATCACTATATACAGAGAAATCGTCCATATAAACTTCCACACAATCGTGGATAGGGTTATAGAAGATAGATAAAACCACTCTTTGGAAGGTAGTAGGAGCATCACACAATATGAAGGGTAACACCCTGTTATCACACAAGTTGTAGGTTGGGCAAAGCCTGACCCAACCACAAAAGAAAATTTTATAACTATGGGACACTACACCCATTGTCACCTCGATGCAAGTTCCACACTTGGGGGTGACTAAGGTCACTCTTGGGAGGTGATCCCGAAGACCCTAGGGGAAAGGAAAGGGGAAAGGAAAAGGTAATGGAAAGGCCCTTAGAATTCGTTATACTAAGTGGAAAAGAAGAAAAGGGAGATGCCTTGCTGACCAAGTAACGTTCTCCCAAAGGATGTGTCACTTTGCCCGATGATTGTACCTTCCCGAGACACAAGAAAAAGCCAAATGTGAAGTAATATAACGAGTGGATCAACAAGTTAAGCTTTTTGACCCTAATTTGCATCAGTTATATCAGCAATAGGTTATATCCAAATCAACAAGTAAAAGGTTTAAACTATTTAGCAATGTCAACAATAAAACTAGTAATCAATGTGGACCGAAAATAACATTTCAAGACTGAATAAAGATGGTTGTCACGAAAGTGAATTTCTGCAGTAGTGTATCAGCCTTATGGCTGTAACATTCAATGAAGTACAAAAACAAATTTGACCATCAAAAAGTGCCAAAAGCTAGCCCAATAGATGCACCTTGGTTAGTAGGTTAAACTAGCAAAATTAGAGGGTTAGTCTAGGGATAGATTAAGAGTTATGAGTGACTTACAACTAGGTTTATGCAGCCCTAATGCCTGTAGGTTAGTCTTTATAACATAAAACAAAGTAGTAGTAGAAGGGAGACGCCTCAAGGAGGTGAGGGTCCTTGAAGGGTGACAATTAATTTCCCAAAGTGAGAGCTTCCAAAATAGTATTTTTCATGCTTCCCAAGGCAAGATTTTGTTTCTCCAATGCAAAGTGACTAGTGCCTTCAAACGTTTGGGTTAATGGAGTTAAGAGAATGTGAATAAGTTAGATAGGCTACTTTCTTGGGGGTGTAAACCCGTTTACTCCCCAAAACAAGCTTCTCTAGCTAGGGTTTCAACTAGGAGGGTGTATGCAATTATACTCCTCTTAGTAAACCCTTATGAAGCAATATTCCCTTAGAAAATAAAATGGTGGAAGCACAAGTAGGGGTGTATACCCTTATACTCCCTACTTGGCTCAAGAAAATAGAACCTTTAATTTGTACAAATGGTAATACAATGAAATAAATGGCACCTTCAAGCATTAAAAGACAATAAAATCTAGACTAACCACCAAAAAACAATGAAGAAGGCCTTCCAAGGCTAGCGCACCATCTCCATCAACCATAACCAAGAAGTAAATAACCACAAGAGCAAAAGAGACAAATAGACAAAGGTAGTGCAGTTTTTCTAAGTCTCTCTCTCTCACAATTGGAGAGGAATGTCTTATGTTAAAATGATATCTTATGATCTATTCTTTATACAAAATGGCATTAAGATAGTTTGTCCACATAATTAAGGGTAAACCACAATACTAGGGTTCAACAACCCTAATCTTTCCCCTTTTACAAAGTAATATTAAACAATTCATTTAAATTTCACTTTTGCACAAAGAAGAAACCCTAGTCATATGGATGTCACCCCTTAAGGGAACGTTTTGGCACTAGGAGGAGGTCGTTGGTGATAGAGGAGAGTAGAAAGGCTTCCCAAATCCACATGTCAAGCATCCCAACAACCTTCTTCATGATTAAGGCTCAAGCCCCTAAAAAACGTCCTTGTGCCAATGCATGTCAACTCACCACCAAACCTTAACCCCCTTAGGTGATGTCATGCCTCTAGAAGTGACGTTTTGCCTCTCTTAGGAAAAAAACTTGGCATGTGGGGGCTAGGTTGTGTCGTCCAAGTCATATTCTATCCGTTCAAAGCTTGATCTCTCTCATTCGGCATGCAGACCCTTGGCATCCACCTGTGGGCTTCAAGCCCCATGGAAGCTTAAACTAGGCTTGTTCTTCCAAAACTGTCCACCAATTAGGTCCTACAAAGACAAACAACACACCCTCCAAGGATATCAAGTCATAGCATCATGATAAGTGAATCCAATCAATAAATGAGCCACCTAAGCATGTGCATCAAAGATCACTATGTCAAACAATTAAGTGCTCAAAGGAATTATTTGACTTGTCAAGCTTGAATATGGCAGGGTTGACAAGGTGCCCTATTGGGTAGATATTTCCCTAGGTCAAGGTGAGTTTCCAAGAGATCCCTCTCTAAGCCATGTAAAGTGGGTGAAGTGTTTAGGGTCAAGACTTAATGGACATAGGGCTCATGACATATAAGAGGTCGTAGTGCCTCATTCATGGGTGCCTTTATAGAGGGTGTGTGGTACCTTCATCCGCAATGCACTTTTTCCAAGCCCATTATTTTTCCATTCTTTCATTCTTTCATAAATTTAAGGAAAGGTTGAAGGCCATTGTCCTGGCGTGGTGTCTAGATAATGACAGTGTCACCCACAAACACCTAGTGGAAATGTGAAGGTTGGCTTGTGATGAGACCCCCTTTTCTCTCAACCATGCAACTGAGAGCCATTACCCTGGCTTGGTGACCAGATGATGGTAATGTCATACCACTAGATATTCATGGACATGATAGGTCGGCTTGTGATGATACCTCCTATCCTCCAACTAACCTTTTAAACATTTTTAATCATATTTTATTGTGGGTCCCTCTTTACTCAAAGATAAGTGTTTCATTGTTTTCTTGGGTGATCCCTAGGAGAAGCATCTAGAAGGTTCATACATAGGATTTTATCTTTTACCCAACATCAATCCCCCTGGGCCTTTATCCTTCTTCTCATAGAATGAGGTACATCCACTTCTTGGGTCAATACACCCTAAAATCCAAAGAGATAAGGAAATGGGGGGGTGGGGGGGAGAATAGTGATGGAAAGTGGTAAGTATGATTGAGAATGGTACAATGAATCTTCAAGGGAGTTCTTAGTAGAAAACCCATCCCCAAGGAAGACCACTTACTAGGGCACAATGTCAACCACCAAGGTGAAGTAGGGAAAAAGGCATAATGTCCAAGCATATATCATGAAATATAGAGAAATCTAAAATAGATCATACTTAAATGCCTTAAATATTGAAGTGATGCTCACCATAATACTGACTTGTACCTCATGGAGCAAGGCCCACTGCCTTTCAGAAGCCAGTTGATGTGGTGGATGCCATCTGAAAATCTGCGACCTTTGTGGTGGTGAGAAGGGTCTTCATCTGTGAAAAAGGATATTGTTGGTCATGTAATCTCTCAGTACTCCATATCTGCAACCCGAGGGCCTCGAGACATAATCTCCTTTGTTATCCACAAAATAGAGATAACAACTGGCTCCTACTTGGGGACATGTGCTCGTCGTAGAGTGCATGAGAATCACAACATATCCTGGTAGAAATATGCTTGCCAAAACTCAGGAAAATGGATCAGAGCATCTAGGGTGGTGCTATCACCCTTTATCCATAAAAATCCAAACTAAAAGCTAATCTATAAAAGAAAAAAATTCACATTTGTTTTTTAAAATTTGTAAACTAAACATGAAATCAATATGCAAGTAGAGAAAAATGAAAATGAAATGCATCTAAACTAATATGAGCAATCAAGATGCAAATGCAGGGAATCAAAATGACTTAACTACTTACCTTGGGCCTTGGGGCCCTAAAGATCAGGTGTTGGATGATGTCATGTGAAGTCATACAACCAGTGCAACCATTTGATCATCTCATCATAGTATCTCCCCCTGTGCTTAATCATATAATACAACAAAGATAAGTCAATCCCATAATAATCATGAGTATAAACACACATATATAAAAAAAAAACTCATGGAGATGGGTGGGATGGAGGAAATCTTGTTGGAGACAGAAACCACCAACCCAATCATCTCACCTGAAAGCGTAGCCACAAGGATGGTCAATCCATCTCTGAAGGGGGCTACTATATGTAGGCGAAGGCTCATCTTCATATGTGCACAAAGAATCACTACTTTTCGAGGACTAAGAGGAAATGAGAGATCAAAAGAATATTGCATGGTCTCTTGGAGAAGGGGGTAAGAGGTAAGGAACAATCTCAAGTGTAGAAAAAACACAACCTCTTCCCCTGGGAATCTTCATGAAAATCTCCAAGATGAAAATACTTTCTCTTTGAAAAATGAACCTCTGATTGCTTTGAGGTGGTCACATCCTAGTATTCCTCAAAATCTGAGCACAACGGTTGAAATTACTCGGAAAACAAATTTGCATCTTCAAAAGGGTATGTATCAAAGGATGATTGAAGATCACTCTAAGTATGTTGTGACAAGTGATCCTCGAAGGGGCAGAAAAAATGTGTAACCATATCATCACTAGGTTGCCAAACATATGAATCATATACATATGAGGAACACTCCACTGATGATGAAATCTCAACCCCCTTTGCCTGAGAGCTACCCTCAATGTCATAAATGGGATCTTTATCAATACTGAAGCAACTTACATCCCATCGACGTCACCCAACCTATATGAAATCATCAATGTGTAGATCGACCATCTCAGAGAGTTCTTGCACAAGATCATATGTATCATTGAGGCTAATTGTTTTGTTAAATTTTAATGAAGATTTGTACCTTGGACAAGTGGTTCCTATGGGTTTTTAAACTTTTATCTAGGAATGTGGTCCACAACTTAAAAGTGGGTCTTTTTCATAAAGTCACTT
>JZKD02S0314720.1:28562-53648 GCA_000966675.3 Picea glauca
CTTTCCAAGAGAGATTGAGAGATTGAGAGAGAGCAAGAGAAGAGAAAGTTTCCATTTTTTCTGAGAAGAGAAAGCAGCAAAGAAGTGGCATGATTTCCAAGGCAAAGCTAGGGCATGGATTTCGAGGCAACCAGCAGTGAGGATAAATCCGTACGGTACGGATTTGGTACATCAGCATTTATTGTACCTATTTTGGATGCACAGCTGCATGCAAATCGAGGAGAAAGGGTGCATTTATCAGTCCGTACAGGTCGTACGGCTGCCGTACCACTGCAATAAATTCTGCGCACGTTTTTCAAGAAATCCGTACAGCATTTAATGCTGTGACAGTCCGTACGGTACGACTGTCTGTGCACAGATTTCGAGATTGCAGAATTTGGGTTTCTTCCAGTAAATTTCAAGCATGGAAATCGAGGGAAGAGATAAGTAAATTCTGTTGGTTTTATTTTTGCTGATATGTAATTTCCAGAAATTGAAGAAATAAGAAGAACTCACTCTCTCTCACTGGTTTTCCCCAAATTGGGGTTTTTCCAGGGTCGATTGACCAAATATCATTGTGTCATTAAATGTTTGCTTGCTGGTTTAATTTCTGAGTTTTAAGACAACCATTGAAAAGATCATTTATTTCATGTGTTTCAGTCAAATTTCATTTTGAATATTTAATGCATATTAATGTCTGCAAATTTCATTAATATTGGGAATGGGCATTAAACATTTGGAGTGATAAGGAGTGATTGAAACCGGGATTCGGATAAATTGCAGAAGTGAGAAAACACAAAAAAAATCAACATGTTTCTTTATCTTCGTGTGTAGGAGGAAGACAAGTTTGAACGACCTCATCCTCATCAAGCAGGAGCAAAAATGATGCCTCATCATGTTGTGTTTCATCAAGATTCCTTTTTCTCTTCATAGGCATGCTTCTCCATCGCCTCTTCATCACATGATGCTTGATTCTTAATGCAGAGTGCTTCATGTGCCCTTTTTCAGAAATATCTGTTGCATCCAAGGGTTCCTCTAACATCTCTTCACTTCCAAAGTCACAGAATAAAGTGTCATCAAGATCTTCAAAAGGATTATCACTTATCATGTTCTCTTCTTGATGTGTGGGAGGAACAAAGGCATGGATGTCTTCATCAAATGGAAGAGTAGATATGAGCACTTCTTCTTCATCAAATGTCTCGTTCGGATTTCCTTCATTAGGATCTTCTTCAAGATTGTTTTCATGAGTATGTTCTTCAAGCACTTCTTCATTTATTCTCTCATTATTGATCGGAAAACCTTCTCTACAAAGAGTGTGTTTGAGCTCTTGAAAAGTATCTTCCAAACTCTGAGTAGTTGGTCGATAATGCTTGAGAAATTCTTCAATGAGCTTTGTAGAAGAAGGGATAGTCTTCGGATTACATGAGTGTGTGAGCCAGTCCTTTTGACTTGATTCCAGTGAAGATACATAAATTTTCATCAACACATCCTCATGTAGCTTAAGCTCAAAACACACTTCATATAATTCATGAGATGGGTAACTGCTAGAGCTGGATCACCATTAAATTTAGGGCAATTTTCCCGCCACTCAACAGAGCAATGATTTGGATATCCAGGGATATTCTGAACATCCAGAGAAGGATACACATTATGGAATTCCCATGGTAAGTCTCGTGAGGCCATGGTTCCATCACTTAGGGTAAAGCCTCAATGGAGTCGCCAGATGAGACTAATGCTCATCAAAGGATGGAAAGGGATAAGGGAAAAGTGGGTTCTTGTAAGGTGGAGTCGCTAGATGAGCTTCAAGAAGATCTCATCAATAAAGGTGGAAAGGGAACGTCCCTTGGGTGGAGTCACCAGACAAGCTAGGGAGAAGGATTTGGGATAACTTGCCAAAGTGATGTTAGGGTTCCGAAGAGGATTCAAAATCCTCCTCGGCAACAACGCCAAAATGTTATCGAACAAGTTGTAGTTTGGGAAAATACTGACCCAACCACAAAAACAACTGCTATAACTATGGGACACTACACCCAATGTCACCTCGATGCACAACTCACACTTGGGGGTGACTAAGGTCACTCCTGGGAGGCGATCCCGGAGACCCTAGGAGAAAGGAAAGGGGAAAGGAAAAGGTAATGGAAAGGCCCCTAGAATTATGTATACTAAGTGGAAAAGAAGAGAAGGGAGATGCCTTGCTGACCAAGTAACGTTGTCCCAAAGGATGTGTTGCTTTGCTCGATGATTGTACCTGCCCGAGACACAAGAAAAATTCAAATGCGAAGTAATATATCAAGTGGATCAACAATTTAAGCTTGTTGTCCCTATTTTTCATCAGTTATATCAGCAATAGGTTATATCCAAATCAACAAGTAAAAGGTTTAAGCTAGTTGGTAATGTTAGCAATAAAACTAGTAATCAATGTGGACTGAAAATAACACTTCAAGACTGAATAAAGATAGTTGTCATGAAAGTAAATTTCTGCAGTAGTGTATCAGCCTTATGGTTGTAGCATTCAATGAAGTACAACAACAAATTTGACCATCAAAAAGTGCCAAAAGCTATCCCAACAGATGCACCTAGGTTAGTAGGTTAAACTAGAAAAATTAGAGGGTTAGTCTAGGGTTAGATTAGGAGTTATGAGTGAGTTATCAGCTAGGTTTATGCAACCCTATGGTTGTAGGTTAGTCTTTATAACAAAAAACAAAGTAGTAGGAGAAGGGGGATGCCTCAAGGAGGTGAGGGTCCTTGAAGGATGACAATTAATGTCCCAAAGTGAGAGCTTCGAAAAGAGTATTTTTCACGTTTCCCAAGGAAAGATTTTGTTTCTCCAATGCAAAGTGACTAGTTCCTTCAAAAGTTTGGGTTAATGGAATCAAGAGAATGTGAAGAAGCTAGATAGGCTACTTCCTTGGGGGCGTGAACCTTTTTAGTCCCCAAGGAAAGATTCTCTAGCTAGGGTTTCAACTAGGAGGGTGTATGCAATTATACTCATCTTAGTAAACACTTATGAAACAATATTCCCTTAGAAAATAAAATGGTGGAAGCACAAGTAGGGGTGTATACCCTTATACTCCCTACTTGGATCAAGCAAATAGAACCTTTAACTTTTACAAATGATATTACAATGAAATAAATGGCACCTTCAAGCATTAAAAGGAAACAAAAGCTAGACTAACCACCAAAAAGCAATGAAGAAATCCTTCCAAGGCTAGCGCACCATATCCATCAACCATAACCAAGAAGCAAATAACCACAAGAGAAAAAGAGACAAATAGCCAAAGGTACCGCAAGTTTTCTAAGTCTCTCTGTTATGATCTCTTATTTATACAAAATGTCACTAAGATAGTTTGTCCACATAATTAAGGGTAAACCACAAGACTAGGGGTCAACAAGCCTAATCTTGCCCCTTTTACAAAGTAATATTAAACAATTCATTTAATTTCACTTTTGCACAAAGAAAAAACCCTAGTCATATGGACTTCACCCCTTAAGGGAATGTTTTGGCACTAGGAGGAGATCGTTGGTGATGGAGGAGAGTAGAAAGGCTTCCCAAAGCCACATGTCAAGCATCCCAACACCTTTATTCATGATCAAGGCTCAATCCCCTAAAAAACGTCCTTGTTCCAATGCATGTCAACTCACCACCAAACCCTAACCCCCCTAGGTGACATCATGCCTCTAGAAGTTACGTTTTGCCTCTCCTAGGAAAAACGTTTGGCATGTGGGGGCTAGGTTGTGTTGTCCAAGTCATCTTCTATCTCTTGAAAGTTTGATCTCTCTCATTTGGCATGCGGGCCCTTGGCATCCACCTGTGGGCTTCAAGCCCCATGGAATCCCAAGCTAGGCTTGTTCTTCCAAAATTGTCCACCAACTAGGTCCTACAAATATAAACAAGCACACCCTCCAAGGATATCAATATTAGAATAACAAATGTGCTCATTTCACCATAGACAATATTTCAATATTGTCACCCAACCATTGGCACAAATGCCACCCCCGAGCACCTTAACCTTGACAAACAGAATAATTCTAGAAGCAAACCCTAGAATCAATAGCCAACCAAGGTAGCGTCCCTCTCTCTAGAGCTAGCATACCTATTAGAAAGTCCAAACCATAAGCAAACAAAAATTACAACCATAACCAAAGACTAAGTCACCACTGTAGTAGCTGCAACTCTCCTCCAGTCATGTGCACTACTTGTCCTTATGCATTTGTGAGAGTCAGAGTGAAAAATGAGCTCTAGTTCCCTCTATCTATATTGTACCAACTCACCTGATTGGGCCGACTTCTCTTCCTGGAGGATAATAACTCAACATCCATTATTCTCTTGAGTTGACTTGTCTTCTAGGGTTATTATCTAATGTTTTAGGATTTTTATTGCTTCCCGAAATATTCTAGTCTTATCAAAGGTTACTCGTAGAGGTTAATACCTCCCAAAAATACCATAATATCAACACTCCCTCCTATCTAGGGAGGTATTAAAGGCAATGGTCTTGAGCACAAACATACCATTCAACTAGTAGCATCATCATAGCCACACAGGCTATCTCATGATCATGTAGATCGACTTACGAGCAACATCACCACTATCAATATCATCTGATAGCATCAACTGCATCATCTCTCAAGGCCATACTCCATTTAAGTAATCGGGCATGATGTTGAGTAAGTCACTGAACAAAGTGATACAAGAAACATTCTTATAATCTGGACATACGTCCTAGAAAACTAGTTGTCCCAACAGATGTTGAAAATCCCACAATAGGCTACAAGGATCATTCTAATCTGGACAGAAGAATGTCGATCCTCACAGATGTTGAAAGCCACCCCATGGGCTACAAGGACCATTCTTTTATTCTGTACATACGTCCTAGAAGACTGACTGTCCTCCCAGATGCTGAAATCCATGCCATGGGCTACAAGGACCATTCTTCTAATACAGACATATGCCCTAGAAGAATGATTGTCCTAGACCATTTTCCCTCTGACCACTACTGTGAACTCAGGGAAAATGTTTCTCTTGTACCAATTTCCCCACTCTAGTCACTATTGTGAACTTAGAGAGACAAACCATTCTTCTAATCTGGACATACGTCCTAGAAGAATAGTTGTCTCAGACCATTCTTCTAATCTAGACATACATCCCAGAAGAATAACTGGCCATGGTACATCAACAATCTGTCAACATGGACTATTCTCCACAGGGAGAATGTTTGTTCACCAACAATATTTCAACTTGGACCATCCTTCACATGGAGGATGTTTGTCCACCAGTAATCTGTCCTTCCCGGACCATTCTCCGCTTGGAGAATGTTTGTCCATCAACACAATGACTATCCATCTAGATGGCAATCATCTCCAACACTAGTGGTAGTCTCCATGGAAATCAGATAGTAGCATACAACTTCTACAATGCCATCCAATAGAACACAATTGTGTCTAGTCATAGTAGTATACGACCACTATCCAGTGGTACAAAACCACTCCTAGTAGCACACAACTACTAACTAGTGACATATAGTCACTTCCAGTGGAACACATCCACGACAATAGCATATAATTATTGTCCAAAGACATACAGTCTCCACAACAATATATCATTTGATATCATCCTGCATAAACAATATCATGAAAGAAACCGAGTCATCTGGAACATTCTTCCACTCACATTTGTGAGATCTGGAAGAGAATCTTCCCTCATAAAGTTAAACATTGGCCATGGGCTATTTGGAATATTCTTCCCAAGCATAGAAGAATAATTGTCTCTAATTTCTGAACCTGGACCATTCAACCTAATTGGGCCATTATTCTGGTACGATTCATAGTGCAACTTGGAGAATGAGTCCGCCCTAGGGAATGACTATCCCTGATTGTTGAACTTGAACCATTCAACCTAACTGAGCCATTCTTCTAGCACTAATCATAGTGCAACCTAGAGAGAATGAGTCTGCCCCAGGGAATGGTTTTCCGGACCATTTCCTACGGAAATGACTGTCTTGCACCAACCTCCTATATCAGACCATTCTTAGAAACTTCTCACAACTGTGAACTTCGAAAGAGTGACTGCCCAGAGAGGTGGACCATTCTTCTTGACCATCAGAGTGACTACCAAGGAGAATGACTATCCTAGACCATTCCACCACACTGGACACAAGGGGAATCAATGTCTATGGTACATCAACAATCTATCAGGCCATTTTCGTTACGAAAATTACTATCCGTTCTAGACCATTTTCCAAACTAGAAAATGATTGTTTGTCAGAAATATTCGACCACTTTATGAACTGGAAAGTGTCTTCCCAACCTAGACCATTTTCCAAACTGGAAAATGACTATCCATCAAGAATCTTGGACCACTTTCTGAACTGGAAAGTGACTTCCCAACCTGGACCATTTTCCAAACTAGAAAATGACTGTCCATATATCAATAACGTATTAGTGCTCCCTCCCAACCTAAGGAGTAATCACTTCCCTTTCCAATAAGGAAGTCATCTCCATGAGTCCAACTTGTCCCTTAAGTACACAAAATTTTCATCTTGGACAAAGGATTTATCAAAATATCTTCTATCTGCTCATCGATGGAAATATACTAGAGAACTACTTCTCCCCTACGTACTTTATCACAGATAAAATAGTACTTGATCTCCATGTCCTTCGACCTGTCATAGAACACTGGTTTCTCTGAGAGATTCACACAACTCTGGTTATCACAATATATCACAGTCAAATCCAACACTTGATCAAACAGTCCAGAAACCGGCTTACAGAGCCACACTGCTTCCGTACAAGCATCACAAGCTGCAATATATTCTGCTTCTGCAGTGGTGAGTGCAACAAACTTTTGTTTCATGCTAGCCCATGATATCATCGAAAAGCTCAAACTAAAACATATCCAAGAAACACTTCTTTTGTTATCTGCTCTCCTTGCCCAATCTAAATCGATAAATCCAAGTAGTTGTATATCATAAATAGAACGTCCCGCGAAGACATTTCAAGACATGCTTTGCAATTATTCAATTCTCATGGCTAGGTTCCACGTGGAACTATTTTCTCAGCAAAGAAAATTTCTGGTTGAGTATTCTCCAAATACATCAACGGGCCATTCAATTGTTGATACATGGATGGGTCTACTGGATGAGACTCTCTCAACTTCTTTAGATCTGTCATCATGGGAATTTGCCATGGATTTGCAATCCATTATCCCAAACTTTTGAAGGACTATTTCGATACACTTCCTCTGTCATAGGAAGTTTTCACCACGCTTTTGTTGTACATGAGAGGATCTTCACCAAGTTTCCTGAATCCATACAAGGTATTCTTCCATCTGCATTCATGGGTCTCTTTCTAATATACATCTAAACCTTGATGTTGCTCTACATATGCTTCTTCTTTAATTACTATGTTGAGAAGAACAATCTTTTACATCCATTTGATGTAAACTCCAACCCATGGATACTGCAAGAGATATAATGGCTTGGGTAGAGGTATATCTGGTTACTAGAACAAGTTGTCATCATAGTATTCTCCCTCCTTTTGGGAGAATCCTCTAGCCCCAAATTTCGCATTGTATCTATCAAAACTTCCATTTGTAAGTCTTCACGGATTCTTCAATGGACCACATTGTTAAAGTTTCAACTATTATTAGGTTTCCTTTCAATTTACTAGATAACAATAAAATAGATAGGATCACTAAGAGAAACACAATCACAAGAGTACACAACATTTATCTTGAGAAACCCTCATGGGGAAGAAAATCCAACAAAACTTCCTTAATATAGATAGCCAATACAATGCCAAGACAATGAACCAGGCAACACATCAATTCCTCTCACAGAGATGCGCTTTTCTCTCTCTTCCTTCTTCTCTAATTGCAGCTCCAAACTTTATCTCTGATGAACAAGTGAGTGTGTGTCTAAATGAGGCGCTGGCCTCTCTTATTTATACAATCTGACAGGTGTGAACAAAAGTGTCTTTTCACTGGCAGGGTCGACTTCTCATTTTGGGTGGTTAGAACCATCATTATTTAATCTGGGGGCTGACTTCTCATTTTTCCTATTACAATTAGGGTTTGACCAATCCACAAAAGGGGATTTGGTCAATTACAATGCCCGACATGATCAATCCACAAAAGGGGATTGATCTAATCAATAATAAATATATTTTATCTTTATCCACAAAAGGGGATAAGAATATTCTTTGCAGTTACAAATATTTCAACACTCCCTCTTAACAAGAAGGGTATTCTTTATCTTTTGACAGGTCACTGGATGTCAACATCAACTAGGTAGTAGCATCCATTAGATAACATCATCAAGTGGGCAACATCATCAATTGGGTAACATCATCAATTGGATAACATGAGGCATCAATATAATCCACTTGGTCATCTAGCAACATGATCACTGAATGGCATATCTATAAATCATCGGAAGTTTTGTTCTCTTTATCTTCGTGCAGAAGATACTCTTTCTTTCTTTCGTCTTCACACATAAGATACTTCTTTCTTATCTTCACACAGAAGATATCTTATCTTCACACAGAAGATGTCTTATCTTCACACAAAAGATATTCTATGAGTTTTCCATTCCTTTGATGTTCTCCCTTCTCTTGTAGTCATTTATCTCTCCCATCCACTAAGGAGGACTACTACCATAGCTTCACTTCTAGTCATCCCACACGAACTAGAGAAGCTAAGATGCTAGCCTGGGCTAGACTAGACTCCCTTTCCATGATCCACGCAGGATCACGACACAAACCTCAAGAGCCAACTAACCATTCCACATGGTCAAGGTTTGTGTTCCAGGCTACACAATCCTTGGCCAGAGGAGAGTATCTGTCCGCTGCCCCTTGGAGAAACATTCACATTCCTCTCTACGAGGGTATTCTAGCATGTCCCTAGAGTATCCAAAACTCAACACTTGGACAGAGGCCAATCTTGGCAAATTTCTCATTCCCCTTCTCTATGAAGGTCTCTTCCTTCTCTACGAAGATCTCTTCTCTTTTCCTTCTCTATGAAGGTTTACCTGTGCGATTGCTCTTTCCTTCTCTACAAAGGTCTTTTCTCTTTCTCCTTCTCTACGAAGGTCTAGCTATGGGATCTGAAAAAATCTCTTGTGGTCCAAAATCTTTCCATGGTATAATACCATGCTACCCATCCGCTGGGCACCATCCATATATTGGATAAATTTCATCTTGATCAAAATATATGGGTACCATCCATCTGCTTTCCTAACTACATGAAATCACGATCTTCCATTTAGAACTCAGAGACATGGCTCCCTCTTGCACCAAACTAATAACTTCTAATCATCATCCTTGAAGTTCTCTTCTGTAATATCATGGGTGCCTTCTTGAGTTCGAACATTTCTTCCTGACTTCATACTGGATCAACCTGCTCCCTCTGCATCTATACGAATGGTACTGGAGCAACCTGTAGTTACCTGCAACTCATCAACTCTATCTGAGTATCCATCTTTTTCTTCATCTTGAACATTTTTTTTCTGCATCTTTAGGAGCCTCCTGCTCCTATATAAATACTGCATATTGCCTGATCTTTACTGACTGTCACCATATCATACATCCTTCTCATGTTGTCTAACTTCTGAAATTTACGACATAAGTTCTTTCTTCCGAGACTTGTGAACTTACTTACAATATGATTTCTGAAATAAATATTTTATCTCTTTCTTCATCCTCTTCTTTGATACTTCCTTCATAAGTCTGCATAGATACTGAATTAAAACAAGGTTAATTAACATTCTCACAAAAATATATAACTTGTAATGATAAAGTATTAAAGTAAACACGATACTAAAAATAAACATGAATACTTATCTTTTGTTTTTGTGTGGGGAGGCTCCACAGACTCCACCATTTTCTATCTTTATTCAAATCAACTATTTTCAACTTAAAGTACATAACCCTCAATTTATGCTAAAGATTTCTTTGAGGGAGGAGATTCCTCTTCCTCTGCCATATGTGCTTGATACTTTCTTTTACCTTTTCCTTGAGGACAGTCATAGGAAAAATGTCCCAACTTTTGATAGTTGTAGCATCTGATCTTTGAAACATATTTCTTCTTATCTGGAACTCTTACGGAGTTAGCTTCTTTATTGTTCTTCCTGAAGGAACTTCTTTTGTTCTTTTGAGTTGTAAGAGCTTCCTCATCATAAAAAATTAATCTCTTCTATTGGTCTGCAAGTCTAGATTCTTCATGTGTGCAATCTGCCCATAACTTATCAAACTTGGGTAACTTGCTTCTTGCACACACTCCTCGTACAAAAGGAATCCAAAATGTTGGAAACCCATTTAGGGTTGTGGTTACAAGCTCTTTGTCACTATTGACATCTCCAATAGCTGCAAGCTGATCTCTGATATGAGAAACTCTCATAAGATAGGATGTGACAGATTCTGAGTTTTCCATCTTCATATTACGAAGTTGCTTTCTTAAGGAAAGATTCTGGCTAATGTCTTTGCTTTCATATAACCTGCCGAGTGCTTCATAGATTTGCCTTGCTTTCTGTAGTTCGTAAATATGAGGGAACAAGTGATCCTTTATTGAATCTGACACGATTCTCTTTTCTTTCTTTTCATTCTTCTTATGCTTGGTCTTTTGCTCTTCTTCATTTGGTTCTGGTACACCCACTGTAACATGTTCTAGGAGATCATTCTCGTCTAGAATCATCCGCAGCCTATGCTTCCAAGATCTGAAGTTTCTAGATCCTTCCAACCTGTCTTCTACCCTCATATTGGTAGCCATTCTTTCTTACAGTAAAAACCCTAGCCCTTCGGGCTATAGAAATAATAAAAAAATCAAATTTCTTGGATCTGAAAACTGAACTCACCAAAAGATGCGTTGGACTGAGGCGAGTAGCCTGGTGTGTTTAGATTTCAGAAAATCCAAATTTTACCCCTCCAAACTTGATTTGCGGAATTCTGGACAGGGGCTTCTAGTTTTCTGGTACTTCTGGTACTTTTTGAAAACAAGGGTTTCACTTTCCGAGAGATGTAGCCACTAAAAAATTGCGCTGAGGATGCCAAAATGTTCCTTGAGGTAGGGCGTACCTTTCTAGATGGATTTGGGGCTGAAATTCTTCTTCAATAAAAAGCCCTAATTTTCATGTACGACAATAGTGACATTTTTCTTTTTCCTATGAAAGATGCTCTCTTCAGCTTAGCTTTGAAACCATGTTAAAGTTTCAGCTATTATTAGGGTGCCTTTCAATTTACTAGATAACAATAACATAGATAGGATCACTGAGAGAAACACAATCACAAGAGTACACAACATTTATCCTGGGAAACCCTCATGGGGAAGAAAACCCAACAAAACTTCCTTAATATAGATAGCCAATACAATACCAAGACAATGAACCAAGAAACACATAAATTTCTCTCCCAGATATGCATCTCTCTCTCTCTTCCTTCTTCTCTAACTGCAACTCCAAACTTGCGCTCTGATGAACAAGTGAGTGTGTGTCTAAATGAGGCATCGACCTCTCTTATTTATACAATCTGGCAGGTGTGAACATAAGTGTCTTTTCACTGGCAGGGTCGACTTCTCATTTTGGGTGGTTAGAACCACCTTTATTTAATCTGGGGGCCGACTTCTCATTCTGCCTATTACAATTAGGGTTTGACCAATCCGCAAAAGGGGATTTGGTCAATTACAATGCCCGACATGATCAATCCACAAAAGGGGATTGATCTAATCAATAATAAATATATTTTATCTTTATCCACAAAAGGGGATAAGAATATTCTTTGCAGTTACACAATATTTTAACACATATCATTGAGGATTATCTCCCTCCTAATCCTGACTTCATGCTTGAATGAGAAATATCTAGAACTTGTTTTTATTCTGAGATTGCATGCTTCTAGAATTCTGCAATCAATTCCCTCTATCTAAGAGAGTCCATGCTTCTGTCTGTTGCACCTTTCTTTGCTTTCTGCAAAGTGTCACAAGCCTGTTATGGTTTATGCCCAATTGGCAGTTGTTGCAAGCATTATGTCATCCTTATAAACTTTTTGTATGACGACTTCCGCAAAGATTTTTCATCAGAGGTTTGTTAACATATTTCACAAGGGTACCTGCCTAGAACAAGACAATAAGCAAAAGAAAAATCCAAGACAATATGCTTTCTTGAAATAAAACTTAGTTAGAGAACATGATCTCAACCTTATAAGATCTTGGCTAAAGTTATCTTTTTCCTTTGACTAGAAGATCATAATGCCATAACAACCAGAGATATATCAAGTCAAACCTAGAGAGTGTGTTGATCTACTGAATTCACTGAATCCAAAGTCATTGCTTTGGACAAGATCCCTTGTACATTCCTTGCAAACACACTCATGTTAATGATACAAATTAAAATAATATGTATAGGTACATACTTTTGTTATCCATCTGTGACGGTAAACTTTAGAATGACTTTGTTGGACCAGAGGTTTAGCTGCTAGAGGATTGGTAAACCTCATAATGTTCCTTTTAGTAGATCTCTCTTGGGCACATCATACACTTTCTTCATTCTAGGTCTTCTGTCTTCAAGACTGCCACATTATGAGGCTCCTTGTCCTTGTGCCATTGTGAGAGTGAGAGTGAGAAATGAGCTCTATAGCCCTATATTTATACTGCTCCAACTCACCTGACTAGGTCGACTTTTCTTCCTAGAGGCTAATAACTCAATATTAATTATTCTCTTGAGCCGACTTGTCTTCTAGGGTTATTATCCAATGTTTTAGGGTTTCTCTTGCTTCTCATAATATTCTAGTCTTGTCAAAGGTTACACATAGAGGTTAATACCTCCCAAAACTACCATAATATCAAAAATCAAGTCATAACATTATGATAAGTGAATCCAATCAATAAATGAGCCACCTAAGCATGTGCATCAAATATCATTATGTCAAACAATTAAGTGCTCAAAGACATTATGCGACTTGTCAAGCTTGAATATGGGAGGGTTGACGAGGTGTCCTATTGGGTAGATCTTTCCTTAGGTCAAGGAGAGTTCCCAAGAGATCCCTCTCTAAGCCATGTAAAGTGGGTGAAGTGTTTAGGGTCAAGACTCAATGGGCATAGGGCGCATGACATACAAGAGGTCATAGTGTCTAATTCATGGTTTCCTTTGTAGAGGGTGTGTGCTACCTTCATCTACAATGCACTTTTTCCATGCCCATTATTTTTTCATTCTTTCATAAATTTAAGGAAAGGTTGAAGGCCACTTCCCTAGCGTGGTGTCTAGATAATGGCAGTGTCACCCATAAATACCTAGTGGAAATGAGAATGTTGGCTCATGATGAGACCCCCTTTCTCTCAGCCATGCAATTGAGAGCCACTACCCTGGCTTGATGACTAGATGATGGTAATGTCATACAACTAGATATTCATGGACATGATAGGTTGACTCGTGATGAGACCTCCTATCCTCCAACTAACCTTTTGAGCATTTTTAATTATATTATATTGTGGGTCCCCTTTTACTCAAAGATAAGTGTTTCATTTCTTTCTTCAGTGATCCCTAGGCGAAGCATATAGAAGGTTCATACAAATTGTTTTATATTTTACTCAACATCAATCGCTCTGGTCCTTCAACCCCTTCTTCCCATAGAATGATCGACAACCCCTTCTTAGGTCAATACACCTTGAAATCCAAAAAGATAAGGAAATGAGTGGCGGGGGGGTAGTGATGGAAAGTGGTAAGTATGATCAAGAACGATACGATGGCTCTGCAAGGGAGTTCCTAGTAGAAAACCCATCCCCAAGGAAGTCCACTTACTAGGGCACAATGTCAACCTCCAAGGTGAAGCGGGGAAAAATGCATAATGTCCAAGCATATATCATGAAAGTTAGAGAAATCTAAGATCAACATACTTAAATGCCTTAAATATTGAAATGATGCTCACCATAACATTGACTTGTACCTCATGGAGCAAGGCCCACTGCCTTCCGTAAGCCAGCTGATGTGGTGGATGCCATCTGAAAATATGCGTCCTTTGAGGTTGTGAGAAGGGTCTTCATCTGTGCAAAAGGATACTGCTGGTCATGTAGTCTCTTGGTACTCCATATCTACAATCTGAGGGCTTCGAGACATAATCTCCTTAGTTATCCACAAAATAGGGATAACACACCCTATAAGTGTATGTCCCCCATGGACATGTAAACATTGTCTTGTCATGATCCTCGATTGCAATACGTATATGGTTGTAACCACTAAAGCCATCGAGAAAAGAGAAATAATTTTTACCAGCTAATGTGTATACAACCTGATCAATAAATGGAAGAAGGAAATAATATTTTAAAGTGTCTTTATGAAGTTCTCTATAATCGACACAAATATGCCACTTACCATTATTTTTAGGTATGATGACAAGGGGTGAGACCAATTGGTTGTCCTAAATTGGGTAGATAAACTGGGAATCTAGTAATTTTTGTAGTTCTTCTTTGACAATTTCTTTAAGGGTTGGATTCATCCTCCTCTGAGGTTTCCTAATAGGACGAGCATTCTCTTGAATGTAGATATGATGTATACAAGTGTCGAGATTAATTCCCTTCATAACTTGATAGCTCCATGCAAAGGCATTTGTGTTTTTTTGCAACATTTTGATTAGTTGTTTTTGCTGAGAACTGTCAAGTTGAGAATTTTTATATGTAAAAATTTACATGGACTAATCTCAGTGGGGATAGTGCTTGATCCTGAAATTTCAGTGGCTACTGTAGAAAGTTGTAGTGATGAGGAAGTTTTCAAATCATGGTTTTCTTGAAAATAGAAACTAAAACATGATCAAGAGATAAATCAAAAATTTTCAAATGATCTAATTTGACCAAAAAACTATGAATCTGATATTCTTCAGCAAGTGCTTTAAATTGCATAATCTGATTTATTGCAGAAATGGGTTGAACATTTTCTCCATCACTATTGGTGGTGTCTAGACACATAATGTTTTCAATCTCATGAGAGGATTTTATGGGAGGATACCGAGTTACATTTTTCACTGAGTCTTCGTGAGAAATAAGCATGTTTGTTGACGTACAACCAATAAATGCATTTGTGGTGGCTAACCATGGTCTCCCAAGATCATGAGATGTTTCCCTGAAGAATTTTTGGGTTGCAAGACCATGAAGTCAACGAGATACTCCCAAGAGTCTAAGGAAACAATCACATCATCTAATACACCCTCAAGCTTGATCTTATAATTCTAAAACAATGGGTGTAGGATGAAGGTTAAGTAATTGCAATTGTTCCATGGTATGCAGTGTCATAATATTAATGGCAACCCCTAAGTCAATAAGAGTGTTTGGGATGAGAAAAACATTGATGTGTACTGAAACAATCGGGTTGTCAGGATCTTGATACATTCCCATAAATATTTGTCTTGACGTGAGATCTATTGATCTCCCCACAAATTGGATTTTTGTTGGTTCTATCTTATTTATTATATGTTTATTTACACAAAGTTCTCTAATGGTTTTAGAATAAATTGGTATATATTTAATGGCTTGCAATAAAGGGACCTTGATGCAAACATTCCTTAATTCAGAGACCAAGTCAAATTCAGGGTGAACAATTGGTTTCTCCAATATTTACCTTTTCGGATAGGGAGGAAAACTGGATGACCGAGGAAGCTATAAATGTGGGGAGTTTTTCTTTATTTTATCACTTATTTATTCAAGAGTTTCCTCCTCTAACTCTTCTTCAATAATTGTAGGAGAGTTCTTATTGAGAACCTTTCCTGATCTAAGTTGAATCTCTTGTAAGTCCATTGGGGTGACTAGATAGGTAGGAAAGGGCTCTAACTCAGTGTTGAAAACAGGTTGAGCTACCTTATTATTGGGGTTAGGAATTGGTTGGGAAGGAAACTGTGTAGGTCTCATAGGTTGGGTGGATGGAAGTTGTAGTTGTTGAGGTGGTGCAGTTAGTTTGGTTTGTGGTTGTGTGGGATATGAAACTTGTTCGGGATATGGTTGTTGTGAATATTGTTGAGGTGATGGCATAGGGTATGATGGTTGTGGGGGTGTACAATAAGTATAGGCAGGTATGCTCCCATAACTGGGTCCCTTCCATCCTTGTTCCCAAGGATGATTGTGAACCCGTTGTTGAGACCATCCTTGGCAAGGCATAGTAGGATCCAAGCATTATGGTGGATACTGTTGACCAAGGAAATATGAAGTAAATTGAGATGCAGGATTTGGAGTCATACCTAATGCCCTTTGTTGCCAAGGTATTTTTGGTGAAAGTGTACATAATTTTTTTGTTGCTTGATTCTCCTCTTGGGATACTGCTTTGAGTCTAGGTAGAGCAGGGACCTTCTCTGTTGGATGTTCTCCTGCACAAATGGCACATATTTTAATAGTATCAATATGACATTATCTTAGTGGGTGTTTTTATCTGCATTTAGGACAAAAAATAGAAATATATTATTTTTCATCTTCTTGTTTATTTTTTAATTGTAAATTATCTAATTGTAAACTGAGAGTGCCAAGAAGATCAATCTTAAAATTTTCAAGAAAATTTCCTAGTTCAACTCTAGTGATGCCACTTGTAGCAGATTTGGTGACTTTGGAAAGAGTGTCCCTTGGTCCCTTTTCAGATCTGGCTCGTCTCCGAGAATATCTTCTACGTAAATCACAAATTTCTTCAAAGGTTAATAGAGAGACATCACCCGATCCCATTAAGTTGAGAAATTTTATCGATTCATCTAATAGACCTCTCAACAAAGTGGTTTTTGATTGTTTCTGGCTCTAATTTGTGTTGTTAGATCTTTGAAGATTATATAAAAAATTCTCAAGATAGTCTTCAAGGATTTCTTCCTCTTTCTCTGTCATTTTAAAGATCTCTTCTCTTAATTCCCTAGCCTTACAATAATATTTATATTTCTTGAGGAAAGTGCCACACATTTGTTCCCATGTTCTAATGGTGTCCCCACCCAGACCCATAAACCATCGTAGAATTGCATATTTAAGGGTGTCAAGTAATAACCTTATATTTTGTGCATCAGAGATATAATCATAACTGTGACAACGAATATCAAATCGAAAACAAAAGAGTCAGGGTATTCGCTTACTATACCATGGAAGTAAGGTAAAACCAAGGGGTGGATGTTCTTCATTTGCACATTGGTGTTAATATCTACTATCGGAAACCCAAAAGTTACCTCTTCAGTTCCATGTACTTCACCTTCATTGTTGGTATGTATCTATCTTTCTCCTTCAACCATGTGTTTGTTTCTGAATATGTTGTACTATGAAGGTATGCGTGGAGATGTTGGTTCCATGGTTGGATTGAACTCTTCTTCTCCTTTCTCTGGTTAGTGATCTGAGCAACCTGCTACCTCTACTTCTATTGTAGGATTTGTTGGAGGAACATTGAGATTCTTAGCTACACATGTTATAGGTTTATGTTTGGTGGAACCACCTTTTGGAATCGTACTTGCCTGTCATCATTTTATAGACTTTCCTGCCAACAAGATAGTATTTGAAGGAGTATTTTTATCCGATGAAACTACTCTACATGTTCCCCTAAATCTACCTCTATTGTCCCTAGATATATTCATGCAACACTAACATAACTTTAGAACTAGTGAAATAATGAACTCACCAAAGTGAATATGTCTGGCTAGAACCTTCTTCATAAATTTTGAAGTAAAGGCACCTTTGCATCTTACCATTCATTGTTCCACTAGATCAAGTACGCTAGTACTTCTAAAGAAAGAATCCACACACATAACAAGAATTTACAATTTAAATCATGCAAGAAAAATAAGCCATAGAAGTGCTAATCTCTTGTAGCATCTCCCTGGCAACGATGCCAACAATGTCGATCTAATAAATTAACTTAAGTGTTGATCATTAAATCATCAATCTAGGGGCGTAAGCTTAGAGATGCCAACACTGTACGTGTAGAGACTGGGACATGAATGACTATCTATTTTTATGGAAAAAAACATTCTCAACTTTAAAACTATACTTCTAGCAAATCACAAGAAACTCATTCATTGGGAAGCAAAAGAAGAAAGTGCTTTGCTGGCACAAGCTACAATATTTCACTCAAGCACTTCCTGAGTGTTCGTGTATGCAATTCTTAGAGAAAATATCATTCCTACCCTCAAGTGACACTATTCTTGTAATTGTGAAAAACAAACAGAGCATCTAAAATATTTTTGAGGAATTAATCTATTCACACATCGACAATTGCAAAAAGGACTCACTGAGTTAACAATAAAGAGTTTTACATGCTCAGGTTATAAATCTTGCATTGAGCTTTACCCATCGTTCATTACAACAAAATAAACTCAATTTTATCATTTAAACTCCGATGAGATATACGCTACCTATAATAAAAGAAACTCAATCATTAAACTAAGAGGATAGAGAAAAAGAATGGTAGAAATAAGGATCGATCCATACCGACATTTGCACATAGAACTTATATTAGCAAACTCAAACACTGTAACACTGAATTTGGGATCTCGAATGATACAACCTTGTACTTCAAGGTCAAAAAAGTTATTTCGAACTATGCATGGACAGGTAATGCAATTATAAAGAAAAATTGCAATGTAATTATTCAAGTTATGCTTGGGTCATTACTCAATCAAACTCAAAAACGTAGATGTTGTTTGCAAAACAAAATTGTATGGAAACATAGTTATGCTTCTAGTGTATTCAAATGGTGAAATTTAAATGGTGGTAGGGTTGTGTTTATAGCACAATTCCAGTGCAAACAAAATCTATTGATGGGATGATACACTAGATGCTATTGAATGATAAGAAACCATGAAATTAATTACATAAAATAAACAAAAAAAATAGAATTAAATGAAACAGAGAAAATCTATGAAACACACTTACAATCCTATGTTAATTGGACAGGGCAACGATAGCAAGATTGGTGGATCCTCCCAATTGGAATCCCATTGCTAAAACAACTACGGTACTATATCATATAGAGCCACAAACTAAGATTCAAAACACTAACATATTCATTAAACAATCTTGATGACACAAATCGATACAAGGAATATCGGTCTCAAAGTCTGATCATTAATAGTTTGTGTGTCTATCTCATACTACACATGCTTTCCTTACATTGCTCAAACCATAATTTTAAATGCAATATTTTTTCCAATGTACACAAATCGACCCTGATCGGATCCCTATTATCACGGATTGGGCACATCGAATACATGGAAGAAATCACAACATCTAACATAATTGGACTTGGAGGTGCACACATAACTTTGAATTCATTCATAAGATATTCTCATGACATGAAATGCATGGCAATATCTTCCAATTTTGACCTTGATCTGATTTGTTGTTGGCACGTTGATTTGGAGAAGAGGGTTGACCGTGATCTTTGGCTACAACTGGTGCTTTTCCTTCTCGTTCTAGAATAGATGTGACGATATTAGAATAATTACAAAGTTGCTACAGCGAGAACCCATGTCTCGGTTTCCCTTCTAGAACCTTGGAAGTGTGACGAAAAACGATGTGGGTTATCATGCCTTTATGTGGGCTACAAGACCTGAACTTAGACAACCATCATTAGTAACAAAACAAGATTTTAATCATTCTAATTCATTAAAAATGATGGGAAAACACCAATAAACTAATGAAATTACCTTATGAGCCTTTAGATGACCTTTATAGCAAAAAGAGTAATAATTATGGTGAAAAGAGTGGTTTTTATGGGTCAAAAAGCGGTTCACTGGCAGTGAAAATGGCACTGATTTGGTGGCCCAACAATGGTTGCTTCCCCTGTTTGATTAATAAGTTTCACTTGTTCATCCATAGACATAGCCTTAAATATAGTCAATTCAGGTTGGGATTTTCTTTGAAGTATTTCATCTTAGTTTTGAGCATTTTTAGTGAAAAATTGATCCTTGAATTTATGATGAACATATGGCCAGTAAGTCACTACTTGCCCAACATGTTTTGATACTAAATCTTTTGAGTCATGCTTTTGGTACCTGCAAGTCAATAACCTATATTCTAAGTAACTCAAGAATTCTTCTTTCTCTTGCGTAGTGTCTTTGACAAAACAATATCCTAATTGAAATCCATAAGGGATGAAGGCTCTCTTCTTGTATTTGACCAATGAAGCATTCAAACCTTGTATAATAGTTTGATAACATATTTTCCCAAAACCAGTTTGTCTGGTACATAAGCTAGCATCATATATGGGGCTCCAATGGCTCCAAATATTCTGAAGTATGTGCATTTCTCCTCTAAATAACAATTTCCAATCAAAGAGATTACCTTCTTGGCTTGCTTTGAGAGTCATGGGCACCCTTGTTTAAATATGATAAAATATATCCTAGCTAGGAATCCATCGCATATCATGGCATAGGATTTCTTCTATCTGTTCTCCCACATAATGCTAAAGTATACATGTATAGGGAGCTCAGACACATGCTAACTCAAGCCCATATCTGAGAAAATATTTCTAACACATATTACATCTAGTAAGTAGGAAGCCATATAAAATGAACATACATCCCCGGGTTGAGGGTTATGGACTTGATCTATTCTGTTATTTAGTTGTTTGGAAATAATAGCTCCCTAGTTAAAAATGCTCCTTGACATTTCCACAGTTTATGCCAAAGGCATCCAAGCCTTTGAAAATATAAAACAATCCTTTTTGCCATATAATATTGAAATTAATGGCATTAAGTACATGTAGGGTTCTATCAGGTTTGTTGTCCCATACCATCTTGCAGTATGGTTTATGAATTTCATGTCTTCCTTCCACTAATATGCTAATAGTTTGTCGGTATCATGTTTTACATAAAATGTTAATACAAAATCAGTGTTTAACCCGACTTCTAGTTCCCTGAGATTATAATATTTATTTACTTCTACCGATAGGAAAATCCCCACACACTATCCTTGTCTGTCGTTGACCAAGCATTTATCAATGTCTGTGTGGCTGATAATCCATTCTAAGGCCTCTACACAAGGTAATACATGGTATTTAGAGGCTACCATGTAAAATAAGGAACATTTTATGTTGGGGAACACCTGTTCATCCAAGGCCCTAATTTCTAGACTGTCATGAGACATGAATTGTGGGAAATAAAGTGAATAATATTATTGAATAGATCGTTCCAGGAAGATAAAAATACCTAGACCTGGTGTTTGACTTTGTGTCTTTATACAATGACAGTTGGCCAAAAAATTTTCTTTTGTGGAAGTTCGATTACAGGCTCCACCTGGGGTGTTAGCTCGACATCTTCAATAATGACTGCGTTAGATGCTTCGCCTGTCAGAAAATTCTTCCCCTTAGGCATTTTCAAGGACTACCAAGTAGTGGGTCTATGTGGTGGAATTTTCTACATGGAAACAATGACGTTTAGCTCACAGTTTATCCGTATTGTCTTAAAAATATAACAATTATACAATCAAAACACATACCTGATGAAGAATCGAGAAATCAAAATTAATACTTAACAATTTTGGTCACAAAACTTCTAAATTAAGCAACAACACAGTTCTAATGTGCACAACATTTAGTCTCAAGATGTTCTTTGTTGTGCAAATTCTCTCAAACACTTAATGGTAAGAATGCATAAGCAAATAAAACATTCAAGCTCATATACCCAAACCCTTACCAGTCAAATCCAACAGTTAAAACCATAGGGTATAGTGGGATCTTGCAAATATTGCAGGCTTGAATGTGCCACTTGTGAGCCATGCTCGACATTAATGGATTACATCAAACGATGGTGCATAAAGATAGTCTTTTAGTTCATCGATACTTTCAAACGATCGTAATTTAGCATGCAATGGTTTCTTATGTCAGGGTTCGAAGATTTGAGGTCGTTGGTTGTTCAAGCTAATTTTGTTTCATTGTTCATTGTCGATATCAATGATATCGTGTTAAAACTCTCTCTTTCTGTTTGTGCGCAGTATGATTTTCGGGGTGGTGACATGTTAAACATGTGTGTTTGTACAATGGCGTGGCGTACGAGTTGTCATCTAAAATGTCAAATGGGAGTGTTAGGGATGATGTGGCATGATCTAATTGGCCATTGAGCGGTGATAAAATCAAGTGCGTGCATGATTTTCTAGTTAAAACCACGTGAGCAATTGATTCTGTGTTTTAAATTTTGACAGTCGTGATGAAAAGAAGGTATAAAACAAATGGTTCATATTCAAAATGCCTCCAAGTGTTCGGCCATTAGTGAGATCCTTCATGTGTGGAAAGGCCTATTTTGGAATGCGAAAGGTTGATGTCGATGAGGTATCAATCATCGACAAGGAGACACATCCCATCATTTTCCGCAATATGAAACATATTTCACCGATGACCAATGAACTTTATCGACATCAACACATTTTAATCATCGTTTGAGTTTCCAATTTTTCCATTGAATCCTTCGAAAACCGATTGACTCAAAGGACCATATGAGATGACATGAAAAATGACGTGTTAGGTGATGTGGTACTACAGAGGTCCACCTGGCAGTACGAGGTTGATGTTAGTTGACTGACATGGACACTTGTACAACTAGGATCGGGCGGATCTTGGCTTAGTCTATCGAAGGCTAGGATTATTTCGATGCTTGCAACTGACGATCAAAATTGGTTTTCTTAGTTCGTTCATCGGTGTCGGCGAGTCGAGAGATTATTTAAAATGTTTCACAATAGGAAGATACCAATGTCAACGATCGAAGAGATTGTTCGACTGTTTCTAATTTTGCACACAAAGGTGGCCGATGCCCGATGCACTATCGATGATCAACAAGGTTGGCTTTAGGGAATCGAAAAAGCCATGGAATCTACTGGGTTTTTTTTTTCTTTTCTGCAAAATATCTAAATCCTAAACCCCTTTTGCTTCAAAATGAAACTAGATGTGTTCTACTATTTCGAATAATGATTTAGTTTAGGCTTGGGACACAACCGTCTAAGCAAAAAATTAAATCAAGAGAAAGTTTAAAACATATGGTGATCAAGCTAAATCAAAATCCAAGATGAAGAAGAAAACAAAGTGGTACCCCAAATTTCATGAAATTTTGACAGTGTGTTGAGTTCTCAACACCGCTCATGCCAAATTTTGCTCAAGTTATCACTATGAACAACAAAAACTGATGGAAAATATGATGACCCAAAGTTGTCAAACTTGTACAACTTGGTAATATCATCAACAATTCTAGTTGCAAGAACATGCTTATGATATTTTAGATCCTTAATTACAACTTGGTGAGGTGGAAACTCTACAATTTTACCTTCACTTGAATGAGTGATTTGATATATAGATAGAAGGTTGTAGGAAAGAATTGGAATATATAATATATCATTGAAATGACCATTATCTACCTGAACTGTTCTAGACCTTACAACACTAAGAGATCTATCATCACCAAAACATATTTTCTTGGTGTTGCATTCATTTAGAGAAACAAATACGGCTTTATCCTTATCCATATGATAATATGCTCCATAATCAATAAGCCACTCATCAAAAGAAGTTGCATTGAAGGAGGAAACAGAAGCAGAAAGTGCATGTCCACGAGAACAAAAAGAATAATTAGAATCAATATTGATGTTGTGCTTCTTCACCGTTTCTTCTAAAGATACTATCTTCTTAAAACATTTGTACTCATCATGACCATATTTCCCACAAAATTTGCAATGTATGTCAGTCTTCGTACTTTTAGATTTTTCTCCTTTGTCACCATTAGGAGGAGAAGCTGGCTGAGAGGGTTTGGAACCCTTGTTTTGCTTGTTGTTTTGGAGAGGATGTTGCTTCTTGCATTTCTTGGGTTTATCTTTCTGCTGGACTAATAAGGCTTTGTTGGAGGTACCTGCAATGATAATCAATCCAAGTTGCAGAATAATATATTTTTCTTGAATATGAACATAACAAAAGGACTCAAGACAATGATTTTTATAAGCACTCCCTAGAGCTTCTCTAGTAGCATAAAATGTAGATACAAAAAAATAATATGAACTACCAAGCTTAGCAAGAATGACATATATGCATCGATATTCTGACAGATCTATTTTTCATTCTATACATAAAGTCTAATTGTTTTGAACTTAGATAAGTAATCTTCAATGCAAGGAAAATCATTTGGAATTAAGTTCATTAATTGATTCTCCAATTGGTGGGATGGAATAATGTTGTGTTTACCCAACACAGTTTCAAGCTTTTCCCAAGCATCATCAAGGTCATCAATTCCTTGAAGGTGAAACCTTAAATGAGGTGAGATGGACATTCCGATCAATCCATATGCTTCATCATTCTTATTAGCCCATTTGAATATTTTTTCATCATCAGTGGGTTCTATTTCTTTTCCCAAGGTAATCTAGTATAGTCCTTTACTTCTTAATAAATCCTCCATATGGGATTTCCATGAGAAGTAGTTGGTATTGGTAAGAAAAATATCATTGGGACATGTCATATTAAAATATGCAGAAAAAGATGAAACTGATGGTATAGATGGAAAGATCTAAAAAAAGGTCGTTTAGAAAAAAACAACAATAAAAACGGACTTCAGACGCGAAAGTTATGCCCTTTTGAGAAAAAACATAAACAATAACCAAAGACCCATGTGGCAAGTAGAAGTTGGTCCACGTGGTTATACTCCTAACTGTGCCTATAAGCTCATTTTTAAAATAAGTTACTTATGAAGTGACCCACTTTTATAGAATAAGCGAGAATCACTTTTACAATGAAGTTACTTTGTAAATGAAAGTTGCATGCAAAATAAACATAGTTACCAACTTAACAAGAACTGTGACCTCAAAATGAAAACTCTAGTTAAAAAAACCCATATTTTTGCGTCAAAAACACTAAAATCAACCCTCGTTTTAAAAAGAGGTGCTATCGGTAGCACCCTTTTTATTAGGGTGGTTAAAATTCTGACTTGTTTGACATCGCAACCTTGAGAAATGATATCGTTGTGGACAAAACCATTAACTTCCAACGTGTTTGAAATCATGGCCATCACAAAAACTTAAAACCTTAAAATTGACCCCGAATCGAATAGTGATGTTACAAGTATCACCCATTTTTTTAAAGTTAAAATTAATACATAATTAAAATCGCGCCTTGAGAATTGGTACCATTGCAGAGAAAAAACTCAAAATTGACTCAA
>JZKD02S0314720.1:53698-66168 GCA_000966675.3 Picea glauca
TAATTTTTAATGTAAAGAAAACAAACAAATGAAATTTAAAAATAAAAAATATAACTTATTAAATTAAAAATAAAACAAAGAAATTAAAATAAAAACTTTCTTTAAATGAAATTTAAAATAAATTAAAAAAATTATTAAATTAAAAATTAAAAAATATATATATTAAAAAAAAAAATACTAAACTAAAAACTTAAAAAAAAAACTAATTCAAATGAATTGAAAGGCTCAGGTGATGTTGGGCATCGCCTCAGCCCCTGCGTGGCCTAGACCTGGTCACCGTGACTAGGGCTAGGTCGCGGGGGCCTTATCGAGCATCGTCTCAACCCTCCACAGCCTATTTCTAGTCACCGTGATCAGGGATAGGCCGCGGGGGCCTTATCAGGCATCGCCTCAACCTCCCACAACCTAGCCCTGGTCACCCTAACCAGGGCCAGGCTGCGTGGGGTTCTGGGGTGATGTTAGACATCAACTCGGTCGTTCAATTTATTTGAATTAGTTTTTTTTAATTCAATATATATATATATTTTTTATATATTTATATTTATATTTTGTTTTAAATTTTATTTTTAATTTAAGAAAATCTATTTTTTTAATTTGTTTCAATTTATTTTTTGTTTGCTAGTTTGTCTGTGACCTGTGGGACTAACCCGTGGCTGAGAAACCGCGACTCAGGGGCATCTAAGCCATCAAAATCACCCGGGGATCACACCTGGTCTGAGCCACACCAACCCTTAACATGGTTGGATTTTTTGTCCCCGCGGGTTTCAAATCAATGACTTTAACATCACACTCCATCATCGACTATCATACACCTCAGAGACAATTTGTTTTAAATTTCATTTAAAGAAAGGTTTTATTTTAATTTCTTTGGTTTTATTTTTAATTTAATAAGTTTTATTTTTAAATTTCATTTGTTTTTTAAAGATTAAAAATTGTTATTTTTTTAATTGATTAAACAAAATAGGTTTTTTAGTTTTTTTAATTGATGTTTTGTTTTTATTATACATTTTAATTATTTTTAATGATTTTGTTTTAATTTTAGAAAAATGTTTTTTATTTTATTTTATTTTATGATTTTTCTAATTTTGTGTGTATTTAAGTAATTTAAAAAAAAAAACTATTTTTTTCTCATTTTTCTTTTTTCCTTTATTTTTGTTTTATTTTTTTATTACAAATCGGAAATTGGATTGTGATTTTTTTTAAATGTGTTTTTTTTTTCATTTTTTTTTAAATAACATCAATTTGTGGAGTTTTATTTTTTCAATTTATTTATTTTTAATGTAAATTTAAAATTTTGAAAAAAAATAAAAAAATTTAAGTAGCATTTTATTCGTCATTTTCGATTTTCTTCTCTGCGATGGTATTATCTTTCAAGGCATGATTTCAATTATGTATTAATTTTAACTTAAAAAAAACAAATGGGTGATACCAATAACATCACTTTTCGACTTGGGGTCAATTTCAAGGTTTTAAGCTTTTGGCCATGATTTCAAGCAAGTTGGAATTTAAGGGTCAATTTTAAGGGTTTTTTCCGCAATGGTATCGATTCTAAAGGTTGTGATGTCAAACAAGTCAGAATTTTAACCACCCGCAAAAAAATGGTGCTACCGATAGAGTTTCGTTTTTTAGAGGTCACATTTTTTACCCCTATTTCAAAAAATGGTGCTACCAGTAGCACCATTTTTTGAAACGTGCGTAAAAAATGCGACCTCTAAAAAACGAAAACTTTGGAGAGTTCTTGTTAAGTTGGTAACTTTGTTAATAATTTAAAATACAATATTAAAGTTATTTAATAGTGATTCACTTTTATAACTTAAGTGAAATGCATTTAACAATGAATGCATGAAAATTTTCAAAAATAAAAAACAAAACATATACTTGAACTCAAGACCTCTTACTTAATAAATAAATTTTTAACCAAGTGAGTTAGCGCAAAACGTATTATATTGTTTAGAAGAAGGATTAGGGGTGTTGTTGTTGTGGAAGATGGCCTTGGAGAGCATGCTCATAAAAAAATGTTTTCACACACACACAAAAAAGTTCTCTTCCCGATGGCAATGAGGCTTAGATATCAGTTAGATTACTCGGAAAATGAAAATTTTCCTTTTGTTTATGATTTAGCAAGATCACACAGAGTGCACGACAAAGAACATACGTAGACAAGAAAACTATTTCTACTATGTTTTTTATTTTTCGAGATTGCGTAGAGCATGGGGAAAACAACATACACAAATAAAAAAGAGTAGCAACTAAGAGGAAATAAAAAACTGAAAACTAAAATAAAATTGAAATTTATCTCTACACAAATTTAAAAAGGGTGTATTTGGTCTTTATACCTTTGGATTTGACTGAAATGGCCATACATTGGGAAAACAAAAACCTTTTCGAGTGAAATTAAAAGTGATCTTGATTAAAATGAGAGCTCCGGACATAATGAAATGGTCCTCTCAGCCCAAAAATGTATGGAAATGGAAAAAACAAGATATGCGGAAACACGACTTCATGATCTCGATCTACAACGAGAGTGAATCTTCAAATGAGCTATGATACCATGTTAAAAAACATAGGTATTCCAACAAAAGATAAACAATTTTAGTAACCACTCACACAATTAGATAAAATATCAACACACTGATGTGTTGACGAGGTAAAACCCCTACAGGTAAACATCCACGGCCCCAACCAACGTGGCCATTTGGAGAAATTTATTAATGCAAAAGAAAAATATTATAGAGAGATTTACAAGTGAGTTTCTCACAATCGATCATCAACAAATGACCCTTCATGCTCTTTAAATAGTTATCATGGAACAATTGGGTGTTAATCCACATATCAATGTAGCCATTACAATCTAGGAGAATATGAACTATTGGATCACTCTATGTCAGGAACATATCGTGACCATTGGATTTCCTATCTAATAATGCATACTAAAGAAACATACTTTTACCGAACAATACATTATACCAAGTTGATTTTAACTAACTCCTAAGTGTCTAAATATCCTAACAGGGAGGACCTCACACAAGATTCATTAGAGAGGAAAATTTTGTTGAGAAGATTAGGTGTTGATGAAGTGACCTCAGACATGTAATTTTATTAAATAAGGAAAATAGAGTTACAAAGATAGTGAGGACATAAAGCCTTTGTACCTCACATGAAAAATAACTACTTTATGTTGGAATACTGAGAGGGGTGGAGGTGAATCAATATGAATTTTTTTTACCACTTTCAGTCACAATATATATATATATATATATATATATATATATATACTTCAACTTTATCAACAATATTCAATAGTTTATCACTAATTCATTCAGTATATCATTGCATCATAAACAATATCATTCATTAGTGCATAATAAACAACAACATATACATAGTACATCAGAATTTATGTGGAAACCCAAATGGGAGAAAACAACAAAATGATTTCTTATATATGTCAAGAATATATTCACAGGAAGCACCCACTTCCAAATTCTCTAGAATCAACTGGAAGGAGGTTCCAACCCTCTATTTACAGGTTTCAATTTGACGAAAGCTACAATTCCATGAATTCTCCAGCTACAATTGGAAGGAGGCTCCAACCCCCTAGTTTACATGCTCCAACCTAAAGGAAACTCCAACTTCCTGTATTCTCCAGCTCCAACCAGAAGGAGGTTATGATCCCCTGATTTATGGGCTCCAACCTGAAGGAATCTCCAACTCCCCGTGTTCTCCGGCACCAACCGGAAGGAGGATACAACACCCTTTCCTTGCTCTGTCCTGCCACCCTGAAATATAAGTGTAGAATCAACCTGTCACTACCATTGTTACTGCCATTGTCATTGATACATCAACATGTCATTGTCACTGTCACTTCCATTGTCACTGTCACTATCACTGTCACTGATATACTATCATCAATCAACTATAACCAGATCTACTCACATGGATACCAAAACCATCACCAAGATGTGCATCAACCCATATGCCATAACGAGCATGTGCTATATCCCTCAACCATGTACCTAAACCTGTACCATACCATGCATCAACCATGTACCAAAGATATATTCCAATGCATCCAGGATATGCCTCAAACATATACCATACAATAAACCATATGCTAAGTTTACATCCAAGATGTGCCAATGTATCAACAATATGGCTCAAGCATGCACCATAAAAACCAAGATCATATACCAAGTATACACCTCACACATTGGTTCAGAATCTTTTATTCGATGACCATTACATGAATTGCATTAAAGAGAATAAATAAATATTGTATGCATCATAAATGAAGAAGGCATAAATATGGAGAAAATATGAGAAAGATGACAATAACACAAAGCTTGATAATGAAGTTTGTCTCAAGAATGGACTACGTCTTCGGGCCCACTTCAAAGTGGAGAAACCTTTGTATTATCTCAACAAAACTTGACATAAATACATGGCTATACCTCAAAATTGAAAATGGCCTGAAGATCCGCTTCCCGGATGCAAAATCTGACTGCACCACTGGACTCATGGCGAGAAATCATGTAAAAATGATTGTCAAAACGTCAAATTCTGCCACTGCTCATCCCAACCCCCTTGGTCTTTTCGCATTGTAATGTGTGCCACACAATTTGCAATAAATGTTTGTAATTGCATAAAAATGTGTTTTGTCGTACAGACTGGGCGCGACCTCCCTTTCCTGGAAATAGACTAGGTTTAAATGAAAATCCGTGGGCGGACATTACAATGAGGGTTATTATCTTGGTTGGTTGGTGGTGGTGTAATTTAAGTGTTTGGTTGGGGGAGGTTCGGGGGTCAAACCCCGTGGACCCCCCTTTGGTCATTGGTTACAACTTAATTCTAAATATATTTTTTACACCATATTATAATACCCACCATATATTACATTCATTGAAACTTCCCTTCGTTTTGAAACTTCGCTCCAACCTTTTGACATAACTGCTGCATGGATCCGGGATTCGATCGAGATTTATGGGATGTGACCACCAGAATATGGAATGTGGCCGCCATTTATAACTTCCATGTGTTGGTCTTAGTCTGATTCGGGACCGACCCCCTTTTTAATTTTTACTTTTTGTCCCTTATCCCTTATTGGGCATTTTTAGGATGCCACGTGGCGCCCTGTGATTTGCTTCTCTTTCCCAGTCATCTTGTCGCATAGGTTCCACCCGTCATGCTGTAAGAAGGCCATGTGGTGTCCCCTGGATGATGCCAAGTGGTGTTGCCTAAGGGTTCCACATGTCACCTCATCATTGGCCCATTTGGCCACCTAATTTTTCCAAATCAACATGCCACGTGTCAGCCTCTCGTGCTACCATGTCTGCATGCTAATGTCAACATGACATCATCCCTACACAATTAGTTGTTGATATCATCTATACATATGTTGAGTCACCCTATTGAATTTGACTAGTGTAACATCCCCAACATCCAGCTGGGGTATGCCACATAAAATTTTCGAATTGTATACAAAATTAAAACATATAGAAACTATGCAAATGCACAGATTCATACATAATAATAATAAAAATACACATGCAACATACACGGGAAAAACCCATAAAAATAAACACATAAATAATAATGCAACATGTATTTTAACACACAATTGACACTTATATTGGTAGAAATATCACCAATTGTGTGCATACCTTCCACGTTCCTCCCAGCCTTAGTCCACACTGCTAAAAAATCTCAATAGTGGTCACCCCCGAGCTGGGACTAAACTCCACCCGGGTAAAGGAATTCCTAACCGGGATGATGTATCTCATACAACAGGAAAAAAATCGTCAAAGGTGCCAACTCAAATTGATAGCCTACAGTCCCTCATTCCCCACATTCCTGTCCCATCCCAAGAAATGTGCCCCTTCTCTGCTCAATAGTCCTTCTACTGCCCCACTTCCGTTCCATGGCTTCAACAACAGGCTGGAAAAGAAGTCTCATAGCCCTGTAGTTGTAGTTTGGCACCTTCAAGAAATCAATTCTCAACAATTCTCCCACCTAGAGAGAATTGCTCACGGGACTGACAACTCGCCTCCTCAATATCCCACAGGCATGACAACTCGCTTCTTCAATCCAACTCTTAAGTTAACCAGGTACAGGTACATGTACAATTACATATATGGTATTGGTTCAGGTAAGGTATAGGTGCACTGCTAGTAATAAAAAGTACAGAGGACAACTGAAATTTGTGAGTGAAAAAGGGTGGAATCCTAGGAAAATTCACTAAGTCCAAACTATATGTATGCATGTCCCCAACTTGACACTTTTCATGTTGAGAATTACTTTGTCCCACTTGTCCCCATCCTTAAAAATTAGGATAAAATAATTATCCATACTTTATATTTTAAGGAATATTAATATAATATTCCTTTTTGGCTTAAGATCCCTAGCTTAGCCCCTTATCCTTAACGTTTAGCCCCATTTCCCTAACTAGTGGAGTTTAGTCCTCCATATTCTTTTACATGGTTGGTTTGTCACAGTGATGTGTTTTTCATTAATATTTGCATGTGAATACATTTACATTTACATCACAAATATATTGTCCTTTCTACATCCCGACTCACCAGCCTAAGTACATTTTTATTTACATTTACAGTTGGGGTTCGACCTAGGGGTATTACATTCCCCTCCCCTTTATTTATGAATTGTCCTTAGTGCAATACATACACATATACGACCAAAATTTCAAAAATCCTAAAAAAGATGCAGATATTTTGCCCACATAACATCCTCCTGCTCCCAAGTTTCATCTTCAGGACCGTATCAGGTCCATTAGACCTTTACTATCTCTATGGATTGATTCCAGAGCTACTTGATATTCTTGTCCAATATGCACAATGGATGCACTTGAAAGGTGTCTTCTTGGTCCACCTAAATCACATTCCAATCAATGACATTATTAGCATCAGGTATATACTTTTTGAGCAATGATACATGTAATACATTATGAATAGACATTGATGCAGGAAATGAAATCATGTATGCTACATGCCCATTCCTCTCTAGGATTTCAAACGACCCACAATAACAAGCTACCAACTTTGAACAATTTCCCAACTTTAGGGAACTTTTGTTGGCCTTTACTTTCAAGAATACATGGTCACCCATTTTAAATTCCCTGTGAGTTTTGCCCTTATCAACATAGATTTTTTTCCTGTCTTGAGCATCCTTTCAATTTTTTATTTTATTTTTTATTTTCAACATTTGATCTTCCATTTCCTTGAGTAATTTTGGCCCAACCACTGCTCTATCTGCTGAGTTGTCCCAACTTACCAGTGTGTTGTACCTTCTACCATAAAGTGCCTCAAATGGGCTCATCTTTAGAGATGTTTGGTACCCATTTTTATAAGAAAACTCTACTAAGTGTAGGTAGTCTTCTCATTTTGATGGTTTATCCATCACATACATTCTCAACATATCCTCAATAACTTGATTCACCCTCTCTGTTTGTCCATATGATTATGGATGATAAGTTGTACTAAAATTCAAATTTGTTCCAAATCCCTTAAATAATCCTTTCCAAAAATTTGATGTAAATTTTGGATCTCTGTTCGACACAATTGTCTTGAGTATACCATGTAGTCAAACAATTTCTCTCATACCAATATCAACAATGTTGGATCCCTTGTGAGTGATCTTTACTGGAATAAAATGGGCAGCTTTAGTAAGCTTATCCACCACTACCATGATAAAATCATGTTGCTTGTTTGTTCTGGGTAGTTTGGTGATGAAATCTATTGTTACAACTTCCTATTTCCACTCAGGAGTGGGTAATGGTTGTAGCAAACCAAATGGGTGTCTATTCTCAGCCTTGACCTTTTGACACTCCAAACATTTGACAATAAAATCAACTTCTTTCTTCATTCCTGGCCAATAATATTGACTCTTGACAGTTGCAACAGTTTTCTGATAACCTAGGTGCCCAACATAAGGTACATTATGCATTTATATTAATATCATATTTTTCATTTCATGAGAATTTGGTACATAAATTATGCCCCTGTACATGAGAATTTCATCATTTTCTAGCTTATTGTCTTCAATTTTCTACTGCAAAATACCTTGTTGTAATTTTGTTATTATTTCCATGTATTGCAAATATGATTTTGCAGCCTCTAAGATTCTATCTTTCAAATATGATTGGTACATGCTAATGGTTGTAGCATGTAACTCATGCACTCTTATGCTAAGTGCATCAACCACCTTGTTCTCTTTTCCTTTGATATTATTTATATCAAAGTCATATTCACTGAGAAATTCTAACCATCTGCTTTGCCTAAAATTTAGAGTTGGATGTCCAAATAAATATTTCAGACCATTATGGTCTGTCCTCAACTCGAACCTTTTCCCCATGATGTAGTGCCTCCACATCTTCAAGGCATTCACTATGGCTGCCAACTCCAAATCATGAGTAGCATAGTGCTTTTTATGCTCCTTCAACTTCCTTGATTCATAACATACAACATACCCATTTTGAATGAGGACTCCACCAAGCCCTTCTTTACATGCATCAATGTAAACAATGTAGTCTTCATTTGGATCAACAATCCTTAGTATTGGAGAACTTGTTAATAAATTCTTTAAGTGTTGGAAACTCTTTTCACAATCCAATGTCCACTGAAACTTCACCCCCTTCTTTTGCAAGGAAGTGACCATGTGTGCAATCTTTGAGAATCCTTCAATAAATATCCTATAGTAGTCTGCAAGGCCCATGAATGATCTAACCTCTGTTGCATTCTTTGCTGATTACCATCCTCTAATGGCCTCAATCTTTTCAGGATCTACTGTTGTCCCTTCCTATGAAATGATATGTCCCAAATAATGAATTTGCTTATGATAAAATGAGGACTTGCTGAATTTGGCATACAATTGATACTCCCTTGATACCTGTAATACCATCCTTAAGTGTTGTTCATGCTCTTCCTCCGACTTAGAATATATAAGAATGTCATCTAAAAATACAATGACAAACTTATCTAAGTATTCTCTGAAAATACCATTCATTAAACACATGAAGACAGTTGGTACTGCATTTGATAACCCAAATGGCACCACTATGAACTCATAATGCCCATACCTTGTTCTGAAAGCAGTCTTGTTGATGTCTTCTTATTTAATTCTTACCTGATAATAACCTGACCTGAGATCAATCTTGGAGAATATTTTTTCATCTTTCAAATGATCAAAGAGGTCATCGATCTTTGGAAAATGATACTTATTCTTCACAGTTACCTTATTCAACTGCATGAAGTCAATGCAAAGTCTCAATGTTCCATCCTTTTTCTTCACAAATAATACTGGGGCACCCCAAGGCGACAAACTTGGGCATATATACCCCTTCTTCAGAAACTCTTCAAGTTGCATTTGGAATTCCTTCAATTCTGGTGTACTCATCATGTAAGGGGTCTTGGATACTAGGGCTGCTCCAGGCATTAGATTGATGGATAAATCAATGTCTCCTTTAGAGGGTAATCCTGGTATTTCTTTAAATACATACTCAAAATCTTTTAGGGTTGCATAATCTTCAATATTTGACACCTTATCTTTAAGTGTCTCTTCTATATGTGCTTGTTGAAGCATAAAAACACAACGATAAATAATGTTCGCAAATGATTGCCAAACTCTATTATTTATTTATAATAATAATAATAAACTAGTTGGTGTGACCCCTTGTAGACTAATGGCGCCATGATAGATATGTTGCACTTGTATATTTTGTTTGTTGTTATGATGATGCCAACACAATATTCTATAGTTTGATGGTTCAAGTCATGGATTTTATTGTTATGATGACATAAGCGGGTGGTTGATTATTGCATGGCACTGGATGGTTTTAATGTCCATTCACGAATTTTATTAAGGTTTCCTTATGGATAAAAGGATTATTATCAGTTTGTTTTTGACATCGCAATCAAACATGGATTAATTCTTTTAATTATGATCTTGATAATGGATGATATCTAGCTTTTTGAATTAAAGGACTATACACAAGCCCTAAGGTTATGTATAATTGTGACAAAAGGAGGGTGCATAAACTCTTGCTGCTAGACTTATGCACTTTGTTAAAAGATTTATGCGGAAATACATGGGGTAATATTATGGCACATTGTTATTGTTAAAAGAGTTTGAAATTACTTAGGGTGGCGCATTATGCAATTTGTGATATGGAAATGAAATATGTGGTTGATTAATCCTTAGTGTTATGGTGAGTTGGTTGGATTGTACGTTGAATTGAATGAGGCTAGGGAAGGAAGTGACGTGAATTTACTGCATGTCAATCAAACAACCCTCGAGGCTCGTCACCCTAGCTATACTTGCATTTGGTTTTTTGGCTATGGTGGTTGTTGATGTTCCACGAGTTTTGGTTGTGAAGGAAGATACAGTATAATTTTCTCCCTCGAGAAAGGTTTTCCATGTATGGTTCCTTATTTTTCTATCCATGATGGTTTCTTTGCGTTATGAATCGATTGTTGGCTCATAATTGCTTGAGATCTGTGCTTTTATTAAGTTTTTGGACTATGTATCAATGTTGTGTCCATTGATTCTTCTTGTGTATTCTAGACTGTTGGCATTTTAAAGGAAGAAGAATGGTTATTTCTTGTTGTGTGTAGTATGTGTTAATTTTTCATAAGCATTAGGTTAAGCATGAAGTTCATTGCATTTTATCATTTAACCATAACCATAAATGTTGTAGCAACCAAGATCACAAGAAGAAGCACCATGCACAAGAACATAAAATGTATCCCGAGAAACCCTTTTCAACAAGGGAAAAAAACCTAGCCAAATCCTTTGTTATATTCTTCAAGAGAAAGACCTTTACCACCAAGAAAGACCTACCACACAAGAGGGTGCTCAAACCATAGAAATCTAGCGCCCAAGAGAGGTGCACACCTTTTCCCAAAGAAGTGTACTCGCTGAAATTTCCAAACTCACAAGAAAGATATCTTTCAACAATGGGAAATTTCCCTTTACTTATATTACACTTTTCCTATCAACTAAAGTGTTTATTGGCTCAATAGGGTTGACCTCTCTAAGACGTATAATAATAATAATAATAATAATTATTATTATTATAATTAATATTATCCAGATTAATTATCTTTACATTTGTTATTAGACACAATAAGGTAGGGGCGACTTGTACCTTTTACATAACAATTAGGGTTACAAGTAGGTCCGACTCTTGAACAATATATAGCAAAGGATATGATACACCCTGTTGAGTCTCCATTTTGACACTTCTAATGCCCTATATTACCTTCTATCTGAGCCTATTTCACCTATTCCATGTGTATCTAATTGATTGTTTCCTCCATGATACACTCGATGACCTTGTTCACGTGCATAAGAGGTAACTTATGATTAAAACATGATTTGTTTAGTTTTATTGAGTTAATTCGATTAAATGATTGATTATGTATGATACTAATCACTTTGAATCTTAAGTAGCATGATTTGGTACCCAGTCTATTCCGGTACCAAGGCTCCACCTATTCCGGTACTAGCCTGTGTTAATCCGGTACTAGAAATAATTCAAAATTTTGGAAAGCTTCTAGAGGAAAATCGGGCACATGGGTTTTGTCCAGAATGATGTTTTCATGATGACACATGGGTCAGAATTCACCCAGCTCACACGTGTGGACCTCTAGCTCAGGGGGAATGATTATGCCAAAATTAAAAAAAAAAAACTGAAACTGCCAACTTGCACCTCGATTTCCGTGCATATGATATAAGATCTAAAAATTCTAAAACATGGGTTTTGTCCAGAATATGACAAATTGAGTATTACAAGGGCCATTTTTCAAAATTAGATTTTTTTGGGAAATATGGGTGGGGAACTAACTCGAATCTGCCCAAATTGTTAAAAAACACAAATTTTTGAGATTTATCCTAAAATTGTAAAAATTGTTTTTTTAGTTTGGGGATTCGGTTTCATCCATTCCTCCATGGATTTTATGTATAAATAAGACCTCATAGGTCTGAGTAGAAATGAATTATCATGATGTAAGAATGGTTCTTAAAGGAGAATTGTTATGATGTAGAATGGATTCATGAAACGACTCTTTTTGTAAACCTATTTGTTGGAGATTAATGCAAGATTCAATTCAGTGATTTTGTCTCTCTTAGAAGTTAACATCTGGTGATCTAAAAGATTCCATGTTGGCATCGGCAAGGGCCATCGATTCAGCTTGGTAAGCTTATTGTAAATTGTTAGTGTAGATTTTCATTTCATGTATTTGTTATTTTGATTTCATGATATTTTGTTTGATTTCACTATTCGAATTTGTTGCAAAGTGTGGTAATGCAGAAACAGTTGGATCTCCATATTTCACCATACATGAACTTTAATGGAGCATCCCACTTGTTAGTTTAGTTGCTCCAGGAGATAGATCTTAAGTTCATCTTTTCATTTCATGAGCCTCTAATGAACATATTTGTCACCTAAGAAAGAACATTTC
>JZKD02S0314720.1:71505-84403 GCA_000966675.3 Picea glauca
AGGAGGTTGCCCCCTCGAAGAGGCTTATTATCTGAAATTATCTCTTTTTCAAGGCGTTGAGTACCTTTCCTGAAGTTTTTCTATGCTATATTGATGTTTGGTTCTTAACAGTATTCCTATACTTGAAGGACATTTTCTTTTGTTCAATTAGAGTAGGATAGGTAAATAAATAAATAAATGTTGCACATAAGTACAATGCAACCTATCTTTCATACTTTTCATAAATGAGAATGCCAAAAGCTAATAAAGAAATCAGTTTAAGATCTTTTGTTCCTATAGTAGATTTCTTTTAAAAGTTATGATGATTTTGTTTGAAATCTTATGAGAAGGGAATCTCTTCATCCTACGAATGCACACATGCTACTAGAATGGTTTCAAAAGCGGAGAAGGCATCATTGTCAACGAAATATAACACTTAAGGGAGTGCTTCATGACCTATTTCTTGAAAATTTTTCTTTTTCCTTAAGTTGTTAAAAATGATGCATTCATGCTTTATATTTACCTATCTATTTTAAGACCGCTATTTAACAAGGATGATCGATTAAGTGATCTTTTAATAGCAGTTGAAACTGAATGTTAAGTCCAAACTATTTTATTCATAGCTAATAATTCAATTTTTTACATTTTCCCTAAAGTTTCTGTTTTTAAACATGAATACAAATCCAGTTTTAATTAGTTCTATTGGGGTAGCAGGTGTTCACAACTCTCCGAGTAGCCATTTTTTAGCATCTCACATTGTTTGCATGAGGCCATACAAAACCTTAGGCATGGGGGAGTGGTTGTTGAAACCTTCATATTCTTTTGCAACTTCCGTCGGCGAGGCCAAATCAACATATTCAATGCTGGGATTTGATAGTCATTTCCATAATTTCGGTACCATTCTATTCCGGTACTGAACCACAACTCTGCGCTATTTCGGTACTGAAGCACAACCCTGCATCCATCCGGTACTCAGGTGATCCGATACTAGTAATGAGGTGTTGGTAGCTCTCATCATATATTCAAGTTTTGTTGCTCGATTTAAGTACTAGGACATATAAATTCAACATTTTTCATTTTACTAAAGGAATTAGACTAATTATGCAGTAAACATCTGGTTACTCTCAATTATTGCATGCTCCCTACCATGAAATTTTGCAATCCCTCCTATACATCTCCTCGTATATTATCATTGAATTCCTTGGTGAAGTGGTTGTCGTCATGAATGAGCAAAAATCATCCATCATGTCACTCTGTTCCAATATTATCTATTCCGGTACTGCAGAAACCTACTCCATTACTTATCTGGTACTGATGCCAAAGTGATATGATCTTTGTCATGTGCTTAACATTGTTTTCACTTCAGGTAATTAGAGGTATGGGCTAATATCTTTATGTTCTTTCTATCAAGGATCATTTAAGTCTTATGTTGAATTATTTTTACTCTCATGTACATATTCCTCCTACATTTCTACACTCAACCCTAAATGAATCATCCTTGCTCTCCTTTAAGAAGATATTTTCACATTTAGCTGTATATGATAATGGATGCACTTGTCCTATTACCTCATTATTTTGAAGAAGTGATTGCTCATTGAAATATCCATTGAAAAGTGGTGACACCATTATGTATAATACTAACCTAGTTGATTCAACAAGTTATTATCCAAGTTTATCTTTACAAGTTTCTCTTGAGAGGTATTGATGAAAACCTCATGTGGTGGACCGCCCTTGCAAAACCGCAATGAAATTTCATGAGAACCCTAATAGGATTAACTAGAGGGACCTCTTAGTCATTATCCGAGACGTTACATTATACATTGAATAGCTGATGATTTAATTTGAATGTGGATGATGTCACCCTTGGGATAATTGCAAACAATTAATTATGTGCCTAATAAATCTAAAACACTCTTGTACCACCTGCCTTCCTTATACTCTAAAAAATGTCAATGAACAATATACATTATTCTAAATCTTTTGAGTAATATAATAAAAAGGAAGTATTAGGAAGTACAAGTAAACCTGTCGGGGTACTAAACAGGCTTGCTGGAAGCAGGGCCATGCTTGTATGGTACTAAGGTAAACTCGTCGGGGTACTGAACAGGCCTGCTGACAGCGGAGCTATGCCGAGTAAAGGGAGTTGAAAAACATAAAGTGACACACTTAAAACTGAACATAAACCCTTGGGTATCATTCTAAAGCAATCATTATCAAATCAAGGCTAGGAGATGACCTTTATATCTCTCGGATGATGTTCTTAAGAACCTTCAAGTATCCACTTTAGAGTTCTATCTTTAAAATAAATAGGTTTGCATGAGAAGTGGGACCCTCATTATATGTAATTCACCTTACCTAAACAAGAAGAGCTTCTTCTCTACAAACTTGGATAAGAAACAAGTTAATCATCTTGGGATGTATTCTTTTATGTGTTCCTCTCTTCAAATGATATCTAAATTATGCTTATATCACTTTTGTTTTAAAGGTAATCTATCCAAGGGGGCCTATTAGTCAAAGTCATTATGAAAAATCTTGGCCAATATCCTATAATCGTATTAGAGTCACATCTAACCCTTTCTCCTAATTTTGATTGAAAACAGATTTGATAAGACTTAACTTCAGGGAATGCTTGAATGCGTGAGGAGTATCATCAATTGTGAAATTTTGAAGGTCATTGTTGCATGAGAACATGCAATGAATTAAGCATGGGGGAATGTTGAGTCTCCATTTTGACACTTCTAATGCCCTATATTACCTTCTATCTGAGCCTATTTTACCTATTCCATGTGTATCTAATTGACTATTTTCTCCATGATACACTTGATGACCTTATTTACGTGCATAATAAGTAACTTATGATTAAAGCATGATTTGTTTAGTTTTATTAAGTTAATTCAATTAAATGATTGATTATGTATGACACTAATCACTTTGAATCTTAAGAAACATGATTTGGTACCCATTCTATTCCGATACCAAGGCTCCACCTATTGCGGTACCAGCCTGTGCTAATCCGGTACTAGAAATAATTCAAAATTTTGGAAACCTTCTAGAGGAAAATCAGGCACATGGGTTTTGTCCAGAATGATGTTTTCATGAGGACACATGGGTCAAAATTCACCCAGCTCGCATGTGTGGACCTCCAGCTCAGGGGGAATGATTATACCAAAATTAAAAAAAAAAAACTCAAACTGCCAACTTGCGCCTCGATTTTCGTGCATATGGTATCAGATATAGAAATTCTTAAACATGAGTTTTGTCTAGAATATGAAAAATTGAGTAAATCGTGGGCCGTGTTTCAAAATTAGAATTTGTTTGGAAGATATGGGTGGGGGACTAACTCGAATCTGCCCAAATTGTTAAAAAACACAGATTTTTGGGATTTATCCTAAAATTGTAAAAATTGTTTTCTTAGTTTGGGGATTCGGTTTCATCCATTCCTCCATGAATTTTATGTATAATTAAGACCTCATAGGTCTGAGTAGAAAAGAATTATCATGATGTAAGAATGGTTCTTAAATGAGAATTGTTATGATGTATAATGGATTCATGAAAAGACTCTTTTTGTAAACCTACTTGTTGGAGATTAATGCAAGATTCAATTCAGTGATTTTGTCTCTCTTAGAAGTTAACATCTGGTGATCTAAAAGCTTCCATGTTGGCATCGGCAAGGGCCATCTATTCAGCTTGGTAATCTTATTGTAAATTGTCAGTGTAGATTTTCATTTCATGTATTTGTTATTTTGATTTCATAATATTTTGTTTGATTTCACTATTCGAATTTGTTGCAAAGTGTGGTAATGCAGGAACAGTTGGATCTCCATATTTCACCATACATGAACTTTAATGGATCATCCCACTTGTTAGTTTAGTTGCTCCAGGATATAGATCTTAAGTTCATCTTTTCATTTCATGAGCCTCTAATGAACAGATTTGTCACCTAAGAAAGAACATTTTGATTCACTATTTGCTTGAGAAGTTTTTTTATCATTTTTCCCTTCTAAGTTTGGAATTGTATTGTTGAAGGGTGCCTAGATTTGATTGCTAGTTGTTGTTAAGAGTAGAAGCTACATATAACTAATTCAAAGTCCATCTTTCCACTTCATGAGCTTGTAAATGGGCAAGGCATTATCTGTGCAAAATCTTTTGAGTGCATGATTGCAAGTTTTTCTTTCTAATTTCTGAATTGTGTGAAGAGTGTTATCTTTGAAAACAGAGTGTTTTGTTATTGTTGTTTTTCTTATCTAAACTATACTAAATAGACATAGGAACCTATCTGTTATCGACACATATAGTGCATCAACTCTTTTGATTACGAATCCCGATTGATAATTTATGTTTGGTAATATATTATGCAAATAATTGCACAAACACACCCACTAGTGCTCATCCATTAGGGGCACATCCATAGGGATGTCATAGCTCTGATTCACTGCATTACACATAAGAACCACATCTTCACACGTTCACCTTTGCTCATCCACACGCATTTCCACTCTATAGATCTTCTTTCCTACTGCCTCACACATGAGAATCATCTAGAGTCTTCTCGTCAACTCTGCTGCTCAGAGGAGGCTAATACATCATCTTCATTTATGTTCTCATGACGATGCACCCAACACTTTGGGATTTCACACGTTCACCTTGTGATCAACCACATGCACGTCCTAACTCAATAGATCGCCTTTCCCACTGGATAATCATTTGGAGTTCTTCTTAAATATTTGAAAGGAGGAGGTCATCTCTACGGTCCCAGCTTTGTCTCAGGGAGGAACAATGTACCCTTCTTAGGGGATTTCTCTCAGGTTTGTAAGATGAGAGAAAGACTTCACATCGCTGCCATGATTCACACCTCACAGGTTTGTAAGCTGGAGAATGTCTCACATAGTTGCAATCATCAAAACTCCCTCTCATCTAGGGAGGCATTCTTCATCATGCCAAGTCTCATACGGATGCACTCTGAATTTTGTTTTTGGCTAGAGTAATCAATACTCCCTCTCAACTAGGAAGGCGTTCTTCACCAAGTTTAATGTCTGCAGTCTGCACATGTGTAGGAAGGTATTGAAAGTATGCAATTTTCCTTTGCATCATATCTCTGACAGAAGGATATTTCATCTCATCGTGTTTCAATCCATTAGGAAAAACTGGGTTCTTTAAGGATATTTATACACGGCTCTTGGTTATCATCATAGGATCCATCTCGTGGTCAAGTAAATCTGTTAGAAGGTTGTGAAGCCATATTTCTTCGCACACTCACTACTATATAATTTTACTCTATGGTAATCAAGTCCACATAGTTTTGTTTCTTGCTGCATCAGGAAACCATGGAGAAATTCATGGTAGAACATCAACCGGATGTGCTCTTTCGGTCCACTATACTTTCTACCCAATATGAATCGTCATGTCTTGCAAACTCAAGTTCATACTGGAGGCATATCTCATGCCATATCCAATTGTGCCTCGCATATACATGTTTTGTTGTCGTATAGTGAGTCTGTCTCGTTTGACTCATGAAATGGCTAAGCCCATTCACTACATGGCATGAATCAAGTCTAGTGTTATCCAGATACATCAGTTATCCAAACAACTGTGGATCAGTGTCATCTAAATTGTCGTCAATCTTCTTCTTTCGATCCATCATGGTGGATTTTCATTCTGTCATACTAAACTTCTTTAATGTTCCCATTGTATATTTTCCTTGACTCAGGAAAATCTCATCGGTTTTATGTCATACTTATTGTCCTAAGAAGTTGTGCATCATACTTAGAGTTTTTTTTTTTTTTCATCTTGAATTTAGAAGTCAAGGATTACTTCTATCCAACAACAAAGTTTTCTGAATAAGTCATCAAAATCAGGCTCTCGTCACCTCACTATAATGACATAGGTTTGGATCAACAACACTTTTGTTGAAATCCAAACACAATAAGAATCTATCTATCTGATATAGTTTCCAACTCATGGATGATAGTACGGATGGAAGTGTATCAGGTTCACTGGATCAAGTGTCTCATTATAGAAAACTCCCTCTGTTTCTGAGAAACCTCTGGCTATATATCTCATTTTGTATTTCTTGACACTTTCATCAGCAACATACTTGATCATATAGATCCACTTAGAAGTTACCACAAACTTCCCTTTCTGATTCCTGAATAATATCTTATGCATCATTCTTTAAGATATACTGGTATTCTTCTGTTATGGCATCTTGTTGTTGGGCTCTAAAGATGTCCTAAAATATAACCTCTATGCATCATCCAAAGGTAGGCACTGACACAATCGTTTTACTTGTCTCCTATGTAGGTTCTTACCTTCTGTTTTCAATACCCTTCCTCTAGAGATGCAACCCTTGCAAAGGGACAACAATCGTAACAAATTGAACGACAGTTGTTCCGTTCAAATGAACATTACTACCTACAAAAGGAACAACAATCGTGACAAGGGAACGACAGTCGTTATATTGGGCCGAACTAATGTTGTATTAATTGAGTTGTAGTACTTGCCCAACTATTTAATTTGTCAATTCGAGGATCGTAAACTTACGAAGCACACACAAAGTATATGAAAGATTGAATCAAGACTAATTTAATCTAATGTTTAAGCTATGATTGAAATTGAATCATTAATCTAATGAAGGAAATTGAAACACACGACTTGGAATTGAAATTAATCTAGGAATGGGAAATTGCACAAATGAAAGTAATCTAGGAATAGAAAATTGCGTAAATGGAATTAATCTAGAAATGGAGAACTACATGAAGGAAAAACAAATACAACATGTGAAGAGTTGAATGGCACAACAACATATGAGAGCTCTCACCAATGAAGCAATCTTATATTACAATAATAAAATCAATCTTTATAAAAGAATAATGAAAGCATGAAAACCAAAACCATGAATCAAAGCTAAGAATCCTTTTATTTCAAATCCAAATGACTACCATTAATGACTACTCTAATTCTCTACTTGATTACTACTCTAATTCTTCTTATTCTATCCTCTAATTGAATTTTCATGAAGAGAGAGCACTCTCTTTTATACATGAGAGCCTTGAAGATAAGAAAACCATCTCATTATTACAGATCCACTTTTCTCTCAACCTATTTCCCATTATTACAAAATATAATCCCTTCAAATCCTCACACATATCTCTCATATATCTTGGATAAGATATTCCAACCAAATCTCCATGATCTTCTCCTTGGAATGGTCTTGAATTATCTCCTCAAATCTTGAAATGGTGGAGGAAGTATTCGAGAAGCCCTTTTGAATTAATCCTTCTCATATTCCTACACATTACAAAGCTCATACATTTTTGAGATATATATGAAAACATGTCAAATTTCTAACATTTAATCACAAATTCCCTTTTAATACTAAAATGAATAAAGTGGAAAATAATAAGGTGAAACCCAAGTATATTTATGAAATGATATTGTGAAAGGTTAATGGGGTGATGAAATGTTAAGAATGATGAAGGGAAAGGTGGATGAAAATATGACATTTCTGAGCCTCAACACTTGCCATATCGTTTCTCTCGTTGCTTCTCTAAGACAAGGAGTCTCAACATCAATGAAGTGGCTCATGACTAAAGGATAGCTCGAAAATATCTTTTGCTTTCTCAGAATGTGCCTTGAAAGGATTGTATGTTTCTCTGCCTCTTGCAGAGTGGGTCTAGGTAGGCCTTTTAGGCCTTACTGCAATATCTCTGAATATGTCAGTTGGAGCAACTGGATCAACTGGGATAAAGTCTGTCTCCCTCTAAAATGTTGAAGGGGGGGAAGGTAATAGTCTTATTGTCAATTTCCATCTGAGATTTTCTGGATCTTTAAAAGAATTTCTCCTTTACAGGGACAACGTTTCTGCTTGTTCTTGTATAATGAACAATTTAAATATGGTTTGGAATCCCATACCAGGGATAATGGTCCAAGTTTTTGAGATCTCTTGTACTAGGAATAATATCCTTCATTTATTTGAAAAATGCAATCAACTATAAAATTATAGATCAAATGAATTACCTAGTTTGTATCCATGTCCTTTTAGAGGAATTACTTCTCTTCTCTCTTCTCTTCACTCATTTGAGGTGGATCTGGATCAATGTCAGCAGTGGAAGTGTTGGACAACTGAGAGGGGGGGTGAATCAATTGTTACTTTTCTTAAAAAATTATGCCCATTTTAAACTCTTCACAGAACACTCAATGATGATCACAATGATGCAGGGAAGTAAGAAATAAAATATTAAACATCAATCACACACATGAAATATACAGAGACAGATATTTCCTAAGAAAACCCATAAAGGGAAAAACCTCTTCTTCTTGATATGATAAGTAATCTTTATTTTCTTTACATTATCATTCTTATGAGCTCCAAATCTTCTTGAGGCTGCAACCTCTATTTTACAAGCAACAACTTGTTGAGAGCACCAACTCTCTGGTTTCTCTAGAACCCACTAGAAGGAAGCACCAACTCCCTGAGTGTTCCAGCATCAACTTTCAGTCACACATGCACCAACCTGTATAACAAAGAACAATAGTTCTCCCTTGTACCACCCTGGTTTTTCTGGATGCTATAACTCCCTCTGTTCAAGCACCCACTTGAAACTCTGAGAACACCAGTCCTCCCTAGCACCTCCCTTCCACCCTAAAATATTAATATTTGCTTTTTATAACTTTATCACAATGATACAATGTTTATCTATGGATTACTAGTCTCATCATTGTTCTGCTACATTGCTCTGCTCTCTTGCATCAATGTCTCTCTACTCACATGAATCACTCTCAACAACAACACTCATCTCTTCGTTGTTCTGTGTTTTTATATTCTCTGTGCACCAACTACATCCTTTGTGCAATGCCTCTGCATGCTCTTTACATCGTCATTGTTCTTCCCTTTTACTGCATCTCTTCCTCATATCTGCATAACTAACTCATAGTACGCTTTCACTTCTTTGTTCGACATCATTTTTTCATGTCAAGTCCTCTGCCTGATCAACATGGCAACTCTTCATCATCCCTGACAGTTAGCTCAATGCATTCATCATCACTGGGAATTATGCTGAGATTCCTTAGCTTCTTTGGCAGTCGAGACTCTTCGTCTTCTCTGTCAGTTACAACCAGTCCACTATGGCTTCTTTGGATTTTAGCCCCTTCCTTCGCGTGACCACTAGTGGTGACCAAACTCTTATTCAAAAGGTGCTTCCCAAATTCTGTCTAGTGAGTGCTGGCTCCATTTCATTATATGACCTTGGTCTATGAGTTTCATGTGGCCAAGCGATTGTGGGCATGTCCAAAGGTGGTTTAGACCAAACTGCTTTTTTCCCTGCAATTCACCACGAGCCTCCACGTGTCATTTCTCTAAAACTGTGGTTTCGATTGCGACCCGCTTACAAAAAATTAAGGCCCGAGCATGTTCTGGTCCCATAACGGAGCATGACCGTTGATCTCATGATATTGACGGTGCTCTTGAACGAACGGTTCAGATCTGTCCTCTTGAGTCCATGAACCAGATCTCTCCTTCCTCCATCAACGACTGAGGTTTCCTTCATGATCTAGGCTCCGAGAGTTTCAACTCTCAAACCTTGTTGTTGTTGACTAGATATCTTCTGGAATGGAAGATCTGCTGACATCTGTCCTCTTCAATTGATGGTTCTGACTTCTTTCCTGTATCCATGCGCGATCTTTAGTCTCAACAATCAGATGACATGTGTACTTGCTTAAGTGGTTTCCCATATGCCCTTTTCTGATGTGGTCTGCCACATTTCCTTGAGGATTAGATTTACTGATGTAGATCTCCCTGATCTAATGGTCATTGTCTGATCTCCATATTCGACGGTTGATGTAACTTCGCATTCCGGGGATTTCAAATCTCAAACTTTCCCAAGTGTAAACTCCTCACATCTTTATATCCCGAGTGAATGTTGTTTGTTCGATTAGGATCTTATATCGATGACTCGATCTTTCTGTGATGCAACTCTGCTAGCTTATTCTATCCTTCCACTTGAAATTGATTCGACGACTGTAATCAAATCGTGACTTCACGTGTCGGGTGTTTGAACATGATCCAACCCTGACTCTTCCAACTCCCGATATCCAAAATACTCTAGATCAATGGTGCACAACCCTCTATGATCCAACGGTCCAGATCTTATCGGGACTTCATGTTTCGAAAAGTTGGAGGACTACTCACCTCCCTTCTCCCGACTCCTGGTTTTCCGAAACTCTCTCCAGATTAATGACCCACAACCCTCTGTGATCCAACGGTCCATATCTTATTGGGATATCGCATTTTACGAAGTTGGAGGACTACTCACCTCTCTTCTCTCGACTCCCGATTTTCTGAAACTTGCTCTAGATCAATGACCCACATCCCTCTGTGATCCAACGGTCAAGATCTTATCAAGATTTCGCATTTTGTGAAGTTAGAGGACTACTCACCTTTGACTTTTCTAGTTTGCGAGTCAGCGAACTGTTGATCTCTCACCACGTGTCCTCTGGATCCAACGGTTCAGATCTCATCATGATTTCACATTTTATGGAGTTGGAGGATGGATATCGTCCATTATCCTCTTCACAGTTATATTGGATCTGACGGTTGTTGGTCCTTGGGGCTCAAATCCAACAAATCATATCTGTACTTCTCCTCTACGCTTCCTCTAGTCACTGGAATCTGATCTAATGGACATCGAGTATTCGATATTGGTGATCCAACAACCACTTTCGATCCTCCTCTCGAGCTTTGTATTTCTCAAATATCTAAGTGTCAAAGGCCACGACCTCTGATCCTTATGCGAGCCTTGATGTATGGGATCTCATCTGCGCATCTCAGAACATTATCTCCCTTGAGATTTTATCTCTGCGTACTGTTTTCTTCTTCACTGAGCTTTGATCTGTTCCTATTTTTCCATCGATGCACACTCTGATCTTGCCATCAATGAAAAGAACACTATGCCTATAAACATGCCAACAATCTTGTTGCACGAAATTGCAAGTAGTCATCTCTCCCTGCGTGTATCGTGACAAGGGACTAATCACATCTCGTGCATCCTTGAAATCTGGTGATGGTGAATTTACCAATCACCTACAGGTTTCGGTGTAACGACAGTCGTACTACCAACAAATGGTATCAGCGCTAGAGGTCACGAGTTCAATACACACTCGACTCATGTTGAGGGGGAGATTGTTGCACAAAATTGCAAGTAGTCAGCGCTCCTCGCGTGTATCGTGACAAGGGACTAATCGCCTCTCGTGGATCCTTGAAATCTAGCGGTGGCAAATTTACCAATCACTTGCGGGTTTTGGTGTAATGACAGTCGTACTACCAACATGAAGCATATTGTCTTCCCTTCTTCCTGGTTGGACAATTTCTTTCAATGTGTCCATACTTGTCACCTCTGAAGCAATGAATTTCTGAAACATATCTTCTTTGATAACCTGGATTGGATGAAGGATTTTCACCTTTAAATGTTTTCCTGGAATTTCTTTTGAGACTTCCTTCCTTTTTATTATGAAGTGAAAGAGCATGATTTTCTTCTAAAGAATCTTCCACTTCTCTATTTCTAAGTCTAAGTTCTTCTTGAGTGTAATCTGTCCATAGTCGATCAAAGGTTGGTAGAGCTTCTCTTCCACTGATACTTTGAATGAAAGGCTCCCATGAATTTGGAAGATTCTGGAGGGCGGTTAAGACAATTTCTATATCAGACATGATTTCCCCAATGGTCTCTAGTTGTAATTTAATCTCTGATAACTTCATAAAGAAGAGTGCAATTGAGTCATCCTTTGTCATCTTGGTACTTTGAAGTTGGCTCTTTAAGGTAAGATCTCTGAGAGTGTTGTCACTTTCAAACATTCCTTTTAAAACTTCATACATATCATAGGTTGTCTTCAGATTGGCAATACGAGGCAAGAGGTGATCTCTTACTGAGTATATGATTATTTTTCTTGCTTTGACATCTTCTTCCTTTCTTATCTTCTTCTCTATATCTGTAGTTGTGGCTGGTATGACTTTAGTTGTCACAGCCAAGAGATCATCTTATTCAAGAGTGATTAGAAGATTTGATTTCTAGGGGCTAAAGTTGCTTGTTCCATCAAACCTATCTTCTACTAAATTTATGTTCTTCATTTGATTGGGTTTCTTCAAATTATCATCCACTGGACTTAGAAAACCTAATGATTAGGTTAAATTTGCAACCTTGGATTATATTGGATTTTGACTGGCAATAATAAATTTGATAGAATCACAAAGATGCTTTCTGATTCAGGAAAACGTTTCTTCAAAGATCCAAAATTAATAATCCGTAGGAAATTTCGGCACCCTAGAAACCCTAGGGCCAAAAATCAAAATTTCTTGGAATTTCATTTTGAGAGCTTCTGGAGATGTGCTGGAAGAGGTCGTACTCTTCTATGCCAAAAGTATCCCTAACGTCCAATTTTTAAGGGACTAAAACACCCAAAATAAGAGGGTCATACAAATTTTCTGGAAACCCTAGGAGGGTCGTACGGTTCTGCAGAAGAGGAGGGATGACTGGTAAAAGGTGAGACTTGGTAGATGCTTGTGCAATGGGTTCTTTCAATACCTATGCTCTGATACCATGTTGATTTTTCATAAGCATTAGGTTAAGCATGAAGTTCATTCCATTTTATCATTTAACCATAACCATAAATGCTGCAACAACCAAGATCACAAGAAGAAGCACCATGCACAAGAACACAAAATGTATCTTGGGAAATCCTTCTCAACAAGGGAAGAAAACCCAACCAAATCCTTTGCTATATTCTTCAAGAGAAATACCTTTACCAGCAAGAAATACCTAGCACACAAGAGGGTGCTCAAACCCTAGAACTCTAGCGCCCAAGAGAGGTGCACACCTTTTTCCAAAGAAGTGTACTTGCTGAAATTTCCAAACTCACAAGAAAGATATGT